>CM051464.1:4878446-5478446 GCA_028015225.1 Carex myosuroides
GCAGGTCTCAAGAGGAAAACGCTGAGCAAATTTTTAGGCAGTAAGGCCTTTGCGCAAGCCGTTCCCTATGCGTGTCAAGAAATGATGACGGAGACCGTTTATTGTTATATGGGTGAAATGGCCAGGATTTACCCGTTCAAACCCGAGCATATGGGTTTTACGAAAGTGGAAACCGAGAAGCTCGTTATTAAGAATCTCTCAGATCATGGCTGGGACGAAGAAAATGACGTTTTGTTGAACCCGGATGGTACTCCTTTCCGAAAAGAGTTGGAACTTGAGAACCATCCTCGTGGAAGGATTGTTCATCCCTGGCCGAAAGATAAATGGCCTCAGCATCTCGAGCTTGTCGATAATGATGCTGAAGGGGAGGATGACGGGATTCCTTCCGAGACTTCTTCTGATGAAAGTAACGAAGAGGAGACCGACATAAGAGATACCGAGGTGAACGCTGCTGTTATCACCGAGATGAATGTCGAGATGTACCCTGTTGCTCCACAAGATGATGGAAAGGATCCGGAGGATGTTTCTATCTTATCTTGTGGTGATGGAACTAACGTTCTTGAGTCGGAAAAGGCTCCAACTTCAGAAAAGGCTCCAACTTCTGTAAGTAAAAGACTTCTAGTATCGTGATTGCCGAGATATTGCTTTCACGCTTAATCTTATTTCTTTTGTTTTGTTTGTAGGAAGGATGATGGCCAGCACTGGACGCCACCTTGGTCTTATGAAATTTCTGTGCCTCTGATAGTTTGAAGGATTTACCCTTGTTATTTTATTTGTGCCCCCGGGATGTGGGGGTTTAAACAAAAGCGTGTTGTAATATAAAGTTGATATCCCCGGGATGTGGGGATTTAACAGAATATTTCGTGTAACATGATTTTTACTTCTCTCGTTGCATTAGGTTTATCTTTTTCCGACATTAGGTTTATCTTTTTCCGAGATCTTCTTTTTGTTTTTTCTGGAATATATCTCGGGGTATTCTTTGAATGTCTTTGTGAACGAGTGAAGTATGTATGATATCCTTAGCCCCCTTTCTTTTTCTTTATTTTTGACAAAAATGGTCAATGTCGGGGGAAAGTTATATTGCCAGAAACGTATGCGTTACCCCGAGGGGTTTTCGATAAATGTTTCCAACAATAGCATTACTATTTTATCAGTCATCGTCCTTTAGGACTACATTAATTTATGTCGCGTATCTCGGGATTTTAACCAGGACATCTTTCGTTGCCTTAGATAGCGTTCGTTCATATATCTCGGACCCAATACACAAAACATAATTGTAAATAATATCATATATATTGATAAATGCTTAGAACCATACAAAAATTGTATCATGGTCTAAGTGAATACATGAAAAGAAAAGAAAACAGAGGCTTATCTTGCCCTGAGCGCACCGTATCTAATAAAAACGACATACATTAAGTGTAGAATTTCCTCAAATGGCAAGTGTTCCATGGGCGAGTGAGTATGAAACCACTCGGATCTTCCAACTCGTAAGCGCCTTTACCTCGTGGACGAATGATCTTAAAAGGGCCTTCCCACTGAGGAGCAAGTTTGCTGACATGTTTGCCAGTTGCTTCCACGGTTTTGAGCACCAAATCGCCCGGTTGAAATTCCCGAGGTACCACGTGTTTGTCAAATGCACGTTTAACCCTGCGTTGATACTCCGTGGTACGAATACGAGCCCGCTCCCGACCTTCTGTGATGAGGTCGAGTTCAACGGCACGAGCGTCGCGATTCTCGTCAGTGGAATATGTCAGAGTACGGAGAGACGGTTCCATCATTTCAATTGGCGTTACTGCTTCCATCCCGAATACCAAAGAGTAAGGTGTTTGTTGTGTGGCTTCGCGAGGTGTTGTGCGGTAGGCCCACAAGATTCCATCGAGAATGTCGGGCCAATTCTTCCTGTTAGCCGCCACTTTCTTTTTGAGACCGTCCAAGATGGTACGGTTAGTGACCTCGGCCATCCCATTGCTAGCAGGGTGACTGACCGAGGTGAAGTTGTTTTGGACACCTAAGTTGGAGAGGAATGACATGGTGCTGGCTGCATTGAACTGTGTTCCATTGTCTGATACGAGTGCATGGGGTATGCCAAAACGACATATGATGTTCCGCCAGATGAATTTTTCTGCCGCTGCGGCGGTGATATTGGCCAGTGCTTCGGCTTCAACCCATTTAGTAAAATACTCTACAGCTACGATAATCCAGCGGCGTTGCCTGACGGCTTTGGGGAATGGCCCGACGATGTCAATCCCCCATAAGTCGAACGGCCAAGCCCCCGAGATGGATATCTGATCGTATGGCGGGATATTGCTCAGCTTGCTGTGGAATTGGCAGCGTTCACATTTTCGGACCAGGGTTGCCGCATCGTGCTGCATGGTTGGCCAATAGAAACCAGCTCTGAGAATTCGTTTGGCGAGAGTTTTTGCTCCTTGATGACTTCCGCAAATGCCTTCATGCACCTCGGAAAGCATTCGCAATGCTACCTCCTCGTTGATGCACTTAAGCCAAGGTCGCACGTATCCCCGTTTGTATAGATGGTTGTTGAATATGGAGTACATCGGTGCGATCCTTTTCAAACGTCGGGCTTCCAGCTGATCGGTGGGGAGGACCCCGGTGTTAAGAAAGTTCCACATCGGGGTGAACCAGGACTCACCGGGTTCCCCGATGGCGAGTACAGCTGTGGTGTCAAGGGTGATGCTGGATTCTGGAACATCCATAACAATCACGGGCCGATCTTTGTCAAGGTTGCCCGCGGCGCCAAGTTTGGACAAAGCATCGGCTTGGCAGTTTTTGTTGCGGGAGACATGTTGGATATCAACCTCGTTGAAATGACTCTTGAGCAGGTGAAACTGTTGTCGGTACTTGCGCAACTTATCGTCCATGACGCGGCATTCATCGTTTATTTGCTTTACCGCTAACTCGGAATCACTGCGAAGATGAACCTCGCGGGCGCCCAATTCTTTGGCTAGCTTAAGGCCTGCTATCATGGCTTCATATTCCGCGGTGTTGTTCGTTACCGGGAATTGAAAATGGAGAGCATAATTCAGGGTTTCCCCATGTGGACCAGTGAGGGATACCCCGGCCCCCGCCCCCTGTAATGAAGAAGCGCCATCGACATGGATTGTCCAACGTCCTTCAGATTCGGGGGGAACGCCGGAATACTCGGCGATGAAATCAGCGAAGATCTGTGATTTCAAAGCATTTTGGGGATGGAAAGAAACATCGAACTCGGATAATTCGAGTGCCCAAGCTAGCAATCGCCCGGATGAGTCGAAATTTGCAAATGCCTTCTTGAGTGGGATCCCGGTGTAAACCTTTACGGAATGCGACTGGAAGTAAGGTCTCAATTTCCTTGCGGCTATGACGAGAGCATATGCTGCCTTTTCAATCTGGGAATACCTTGTTTCGGCATCCCGAAGCACATGAGAAACGAAATAAATCGGCTTTTGATCTCGCCCCTCTTCCCGAACAAGGGCAGCACTTACCGCATGATTCGTTGTTGCCAAGTACAATACCAGGACATCGCCCGCGGTCGGCCTGCTAAGGCATGGAGGATTAGCGAGGTAAGCTTTGACTTTTTCGAAGGCCGCGGCACACTCTTCTGTCCACTCAAATTTGGCGGATTTACGCATGGCTTTGAAGAAGGGGAAACACACATCCCCGGACCTCGCAATGAACCTGTTAAGAGCGGCCAACTTGCCTGTGAGAGATTGCAGTTCTTTGAGGTTCTGAGGCGGCTTCATGTCAAGGATGGCTTGTGATTTGGAAGGATGAATCTCAATGCCTCGCATAGAAACCATGAAACCAAGGAACTTACCCCCGGTTAGGCCGAAAAAACTCTTCTTCGGGTTGAGTTTCATGTTGGCTGAATTCAGTGTCGCGAAGGTTTCTCGGAGATCTCGGACATGGTCAAGGTCCGACATGCTCTTGACGAGCAGGTCATCTACATATGCCTCTACATTTCGCCCGATCTGGTTGTGAAATACCGTGTTAACCATGCGCTGGAATGTGGCTCCAGCGTTGCGCAACCCGAAAGGCATGACTCGGTAGCAGTATAGCCCCGAGTTGGTGGTGAAAGCGGTCTTCTCTTCATCGTCTTGATTCATCCGGATTTGATTGTACCCGGAGAACGCGTCCATAAAACTGAGGTAGGCATGTCCCGAGGTAGAGTCGACCAGTTGATCGATTTTTGGCAAGGGGAATGGATCCATGGGGCATGCCTTATTGAGGTCGGTGTAATCGATACACATACGCCAGTCACCGTTGGACTTCTTGACAAGCACGGGGTTGGCTGTCCATTCCGGGCACTCGACATTTCTGATGAAACCAGCGTCAAGTAGCTTCTGGACTTCACATTTTACGGCCTGCTGCCGTTCTTCCCCCATGTTACGTTTTCGTTGCCGAACCGGTTTTGAGCCCGGTTTGATATGCAGTCGGTGTTCTGCTATTGACCTCGGAATTCCTGGCATGTCGGCGGCTGTCCAGGCAAAGACGGACTGATTTTCTCGGAGAAATTTGGCGAGTTCGTCTTTCGCTTGCCCCTGGACCGCCTTTCCGATGTTGAGTGTTCTGCCTCCGCCCAAATCGAGTTGTTCGACTTCATCTGCTGGCTCAAGGGAAGCCGTAATCTCAGCTTTATCAACTGGATCCAGCGCCAGGTTGGTGTTGGGCGGTAGATACGCGGTACTTGAACGCAACCGCTGTTGGTTGGTTTTTGCTTCTGACTGTTCGACTTGGTGGACAGAGCCTCCTTGACTCTGAATGGAAGTCATGTAGCATTCCCGCGCCACCTGCTGTTGGCCACTTTCTTCCCCTATCCCGTTATCTGTATGAAATTTGATTTTTAGGTGGGAAGGGGAGATGATTGCGCCGATTTTGTTCAGAGTTCTTCTTCCCATAATTGCGTTGTATGCCGAGGGGGCATTAACGATGAGGAAGTCCACCATGACTTCCACCGTGCGAGGGGACTTACCAAATGTCACCTTGAGTGGCATCATACCCCGAGGTCGGAGGGCATCTCCCGTAAAGCCTATCAAAGGTGAGATATGCTGTTGGAGGGCGCGAGTGTCGAGGCCCATTTGCGTGAAAGCCGACAAGTACAGGATGTCTGCTGAGCTTCCCGTGTCGACTAACACCCTCCTAACCCGGTGGGTGTTAATTTTGAGGTTCAACACCACGGGATCATCGTGTGGGCTGGAAATCTCACCTAGATCCTTCTCGGAGAAAGATATCGCTTCTTCCGGGCGAGGTCGTTTTTTGTCGGTCTCGACTTGTAAAACAGTGGGATATGGCTTTCGATTGTCGCGAGGCAAGATTTTTCGGATGATACCGCGATGGCCTCCACTGATCACGTTAATGACAGGGCTGCTCTGCCTTTCCTGGCGCCTTGTCTCGGGACCATCCCGAGTTTGAGGTCTGTCCTCTCCAACCCGAGGTCCCGTGTAATCTTGTCTGTAAGGAATAGGTTTCTTAAAAACCTTACCTTTGCCATTGTATTTCCTGGAGAACTTTCTGAAGAAATCGGGATTGATGAACTCGATCAGCTTACCCTCGCGGGCTAGTCTCTCCAGGATGTCTTTGAGTTGAAGGCAATCCGCAGTGGAATGCCCATTGAATCCATGATACTCGCACTTCTTGGAGTTATCTTGTACCGTGAAGATGCCTTCAGGCAATGGTGGGGGCAGGTCGAACATCTCCTCTACGATGTTGTACATCTCGTGTCGTTTCTTCGTGAGAGGCGCGTATCTCACGAAATGTTGTCGGTACCCCTCAGTGCCAGATTTGTGTTCTTGCTCGGTTGATCGGTTTGGTTGGTTTCTCCGAGGTTCCCTTTGGTTGCGAAACCTATCCGGAGCCGGCTGTCTGTTTGTTTGATGGCGGGGAGATCGAGATCTCGGTCTCATGGGACTCCCGTTGTCATCTTCGGCACGGATGTAACCTTCTGCAAAGTTTACAAACTCCCTCAGAGTATTCATTTTCTTCATGTGTGCTTCGTAACGCAAGGTTCCTGGACCCCCTTTGCGGAGTCCTTTCTTGATTGCGGCTAGGGCGAATTCCTCATTGAGATTCTGAATTCGCCGAGATGCTTGTATGAAACGGTTGACAAACGCACCTGTTCTTTCTCGCTGTCCCTGGACTATGTCCAGAAGCATCTCGCACGTGGCTTGCGGTGGTTTGATTATTGTATATCTTTCCAAGAACAGTTTCGCGAAGTCCTCGAATTTGTTGATGGACCTCCGGGGTAGCGTCATGTACCAGTCCCATGCTTCTCCAGTTAAGCAAGTGGTGAAGACTCGGCACATGATGGCATCGGTGGCTCCAAGAAGGCGGAGTCGCTCAAGGAACCCGTACACGAAGTTGTGTGGATCCTGAGTATCCCCACTACCTCGGAAGCTGGGAAGGGTTGTTGGGTATTTGAAATCTGTCATTGATTGGCGGTAGATGTCTCTGGACAGGGGGCCGTCTTCGATTCCCATAGGCCGAGAGTAAGTGCCTGCCTTATGGGATTCGAGTTCGGCTAGTTTGGCCGCGAGTCTGGTCTGGATCAGTTCTTCGACTTGGGCCATGTTGATACCTCGGATTGGGGTTGGTGATCGCCGGTTCCTTCTCCGGTCATCGCGGCGAGCTCTATCCCGACCTCGGGGTGGGCTTCGTTCGCGCTCTCTATGGGAGCGAGATTGATCTCTGCGGGAAGGTCTGGACCCTCTGCCATGGTTAGCTGATTCTCGTTCGTTGTTAGGGTGGGCTCTGAGACTTTCGGTGCGTGGTCCTTCCGCGGGGTGTGGCCCCCTATTCTCATCCTGACCTTCCGGGCGTCTTCCTATATCGGGATGTACACCTGTAGGCAGGACATTTTGATCCCTGCGTTCGGATTGGACCTGTTGGTCGGGTAGTGATGGGGTATCTGTCTCATTGCCTGTTCGGACCTGTACGAACTCTTGCTCCAGATTTCTTGGCGACACATTTGCTGGTCGACTATGGACACGGTTGGCAGACAAAGGTCGCGGTACAGCTACGACGGGGGGTACGATTTGGTGGACAGGTCGTAGTGGTATTTGCTGGGAACAATGGGTTGGACCTGTCATGGGATACGTCCCGTGAGCGCCTCCCGGGCCCCATTGCACAGGTGGTGCGGCATAAGGATACTGGGGGCCCGTGGGAGTGTAAGGTGTGTAAGGAGTCGCACCGTAGTGATACAGCGGTGTTTGCTGAGGGTAATACGGTATGTAGGGTATCTGATATGCACCAGTTACCTGATTGTGCTCGATGTAGAGTGGCCTGGTCGCGTTCCCTTCAGCGAATGAAGGTCGGGTAGCGTCGGGGCGAGGTTGAACAGGTTGAGGACCTTGAGGTCGTACCGTTGAATTATTAGGCCTCGGCCCTGGGACTTGGCTGTGGGAAGGATTTGCTGTGGGTGATGTTACCACTGGAGGTGGTGTGATTGTTACCCCGGGTGGGGTCGTCACCCCTGGTGGGAGCGGAGTTGATGTGGTTGGACGAGCCATCTAGTTCTGTGTTCGAGCTAGGCGTGGCCCCACGGTGGTTGATACGTCCTATCTCGGGAGATGAGGCCGTATGGAAGTTTTTGGGCTGGGCTGGATTCGTCCTGCCAAGGAATGGCAGGCCGAGGTGTGGATCTAGTTAGGAACTCGGGGTATTTGATGAGAGATTCAGACTCTGACCTGTATGATCTCTCTCTTAGTGAAAAATTGCGTCCCCCGTTTTCTGGGAATCACTGCCTTATATCGTCCAGCCATAACTGCCATCTCGGGCGTTTATGGAGAACGTGGGCAGTTATGTCAGCCGTTACTGGGACGTGGGCATTAAGCTAGCCGTTACTGGGACGTCGGCATTAATCTGGCCGTTTCCCGGCTATCCCGTATGTCGGTTGACCTGGGCCTATTTTGAGGCTCTGGTTTGGGGCCGGCATATTGGGCCCCGGCTTAACGAGCTTTTGGGCTTTTTCATATGACGTCGGGTTGGCCTTGTTAAGGTCCGAATCCCAGTCTTTCATGGCCCAGTTTGGAACAAGTAAAAGGGCCTGTGGAACATGGCCCTATCAGCTTGTGAAATGGGAAATGGTGAATTAGGGTTTGGTAAAATGGTGGGATTTGGGGAAATTACTAAATTTTCAGGTGTATGCACCATTGGGATCTGAATCGATCGAGTTATAATCGTTTGAACATCTCGAATCGTATTGTTCGATTGAATTATTCGTTTGAGCTGAATTTGGAATTAGGGTTTTGTACAAATTGTATACCAATTGAATTCATGGTTTAATGGTGTCGATTCTCGACAACCTAGATGTCAACTATACCTTCTGAACCGAGAACAAGTAACAAGGGTTAATCGTATCGAAACCCGATCGAAACGAGTCAAATTGAACATGAAAAACCAGCCTCTGTGTGCTTTATTGCGGGCCGAAACCCCAGCCATTGCGGGCCGCAAGAGAACAATGACTTAACCAAAATTTCAGGCTGTAATGTATTGTTGTTGCGGGCCGCAACAGGGCCATTACGGGCCGCAATGAAGTTGGCAGAAAAACCAACTCTCTGGAAGGTTTGTCTGCGGGCCGCAACAGGGCCATTACGGGCCGCAATACCTACCCAGAAATTCTGAAAATGTGTATTTTGTGTTGTCTAAACCTAATTGGTTGAACCATGACCTAAACCTATACCATTAGGACCCGAATACGAACACTAAACCGTGTTTAACCTAATTTAACTCGGTTTAACTTACGGGATACCAATCGAATGTTTTAATCAAATCTAAACGTATAAATAGGTGGTAAACCTACGAGGCATCGGATCTCGGGATCATTCGAGACGCCTGAGCCTTAGACGAGTGCGCTATATACTCAGGTGCGGGGTTTCTGGACTTGTTTGATAGTTTATATTCAGAATTAAACTGTGTTTCTATTGACATGTTGATTATTGGTTGAATTGCATTATCGGATTGTGTTGCATATGCATTGCATTGCCCTAATTAATTGAAACTCGGATTGTTTATCTGATTGATCTGCATGCTGGTATGGTTGTTATATGTGTATTGATCTGAATGATCTAATTTGGAATTGAAAGTCACCGTGATTTATATCACCATCGGTTGGTGGATATGGTATTACCGTCCCTCATCGTGGCGACGACACCCAGGGGGTGTGTTCGGATTTGTCAAAGTCTATGCATGGACTTTGACGACCCAGTATTCTAAAGCTTTAGATCGTCTGGCCCTCAGCAGTTCCCAGTACCGGTTGGGACGAGGGGTAAGTGACTCTGTATTATGAATTTGGTTATATGTGACTTGTGTATCGGAGGCATTACCCAGGGGGTGAATGCGTTTGGATGGTCGATTGGTTTTATATGGATTTTCTGGATAGGAAATGGAACCAGACTTCTAATTAAACGGTTAAGCCTGTACTACCAGATATTCTGAGTTCGAGTTAAACCAAATATTGTGTGATTGAATTTCGGTTTGGCAAATCCTGAGTTGATTTCATTTGGCTATTTGATGTCGAGTTTTATGTGTGCATGTTTATATATTATTATAAACTGATCTGAACTTTATTTGTGCTTTAGTTTTGAATATAATCTTTGATTGCAAGTCCAGGAGCGAAACGTGGCAAATTTATCGCACTGAGAATTTATTTCTCACCCCCTCTTTGGGTTATCTTTTCAGGTTCCGGTTCAGCAGATCCGAGAGAGACACGAGGTCGGTAGGCCTGGTTATTCCGCTGCTTAGACTGTCTGGTATGGGGACATTAGAGATTATGTATATAGTTATGTTTTGGTGGTGTACATATATGATCTCTATGTCATTTTTTGTGATGCGTATCCATCGAGATACGGGTTTGTATGATATTACCTGACCAGCTGGGAGTTATGTTATTCGTTTGTTTGGTTGTTTGTTTATGTTTTCAGTTATTATTATATCGTAATTGCCTTGTAGGCATACGGGAAACCGTATGTCTACGGCAGGAGAGCACCTGTCGCGCCTCGTTGGGCCGCGGGGTGTGACAACATGGGTTTGGGTTTTAATGACTATAAAGAGAACAAGTTGCTAGTAGTACCACCCTCAGCTGAGCATAAGGAGAAACATCGGTTGAATAGGAGAGAGAGAAGAAAGATGGCTGAGATCTTAACCAAGGACGATTTGTTGGCCAAGAAGCAAGTTGAAGGTACAGAGGATATTCTGCAACAAAAAGTGATAGACATGCGGGGTCCACAGGCCAGGGTTCTGACGAATCTTGAGAACTTAAATTCTAATGAGTACAAAGAGCAGAGCGAAAATGTGCCAATGAAAGAGCTTCAGTACAACATTCGTGTCGAAATTGAGTCAACAGAGGCAGACATACAGATGAAAGACAGACAGTTGAGGAAAGAGAGAGAAAGTTGAAAGCCTTCTTGAGGAGAAAAAAACTAGAGAGAGAGAGGAAGCTAGGCAGAGAAAACAGCTACAAACCATAGAGGTGATAGCAGGTGTCCTTGATCGGGTTCAAGAGGATAACGGGTCGGGTTTGCTGACCCTTGATTCGCTCCTGAAAACCTTCTTGGATCTGAAAAACAAGTATGCAGACAAATACAAGCAGTGCAACCTGTCGGTCGTGGCGTGTGCCTATGCTCTGCCATTATTGTCTCGGGCTTTTCAAGGGTGGGATCCACTCCAAAACCCATCACACGGCCTTGAAATAATGCGGTCGTGGTGGGACCTGGTACAAGGGGACCAGCCATATGACTATGCAGATAACACCTACACCGGCACTGTCTCGCCCTATACCGAGATGGTTAGTGAGGTGATATTGCCTTTAGTAAGGTTAGCAGGTACAAACACATGGCTGGTACGAGACCCTGAACCCATGCTCCGCTTTCTTGAAACCTGGGATCGCCTCCTTTCACCTCTCATTTTACAATCCATCTTGGACCATGTGGTCATGCCAAAATTGACAGCTGGTGTAGACTCGTGGGACCCACGTTCAGAGACTGTACCTATACATGTATGGGTCCACCCATGGTTGCCAGTGTTGGGGCAGAGACTTGAGACCCTGTACCATGCAATTCAGTACAAACTTGGTCAAGTACTGCATGCTTGGCACGCAAGTGACACATCTGCATACATGCATCTATTTCCATGGAAGGATGTTTTTCCAACTGTCAACTGGGAGCGGCTCATGGTGAATCATGTTGTACCGAACTTGCGGCTCGCATTGCAGGAGTTTGAAATTAATCCGTCCAATCAGAAACTTGACCTGCTTAAGTGGGTCATGATGTGGGCCAATGCAATACCAGTGCACCATATGGTACACCTGCTAGAATTTGGGTTCTTTAACAAGTGGCACCAGGTGCTATACCACTGGCTTTGTAGCAATCCTGATTATAATGAGGTGTGCAACTGGTACATGGGGTGGAAGAATCGGTTCCCGGAAGAGTTGTTAGCTAATGAAAGAATTAGAGTCTTGATCAGTACTGGTCTAGACATGATGAACCGAGCCGTCGATGGAAATGAGCTGGTACAACCGATTACAAGAGAGAATTTGAGGTACCAGCGCGCCACTGAAAGAAGGAAAACGGATCCAATGCAACAGGCTGGTACTGGTATTAACGTATCAGATTTGAGCTTTAAAGAGACAATACAGGCATATGCATCAGAGCAGGGGATACTATTCATGCCAAGGGTTGGTAAGTTGTATAATGGGTATCAGGTGTGTGATTTTGGTACAGTTGGCATTTATATGGACTCGAGTAGGAGGCTTCTCTACGCCCAGGCAAAAGATGGAATATGGGGTGCTGTCACGCTTGCTCAACTGATATATATGACTAGAACATGACGAAGCTGATGATAGTTTTTTGTTTTGGAATAATTAGTGTGTTGCCCGTCAAAACCTCAATATATTATGTATGTCCTGGCAAAACTTTAAACTTTATGAATAGCCCCACAAAACCACCAAAAATATTACAGATGACTGCGAGCAATATAGTTTATCACTAAAAGTAAAATGTCACTTTTTTTAATGGAAAATTATCTTTATAATATAACAGTTCTTATAAGTTTGATGTATATTGATATAATAGTATGTGTGTTGAACTGTTTTGTTAAGCACTTAAGCTTCATTTTCTCCTTTTATCCCCTCTTACCGAAATAAGGAGCACAGGCTTACTAGTTTTGCAAGGGCGTTTATGATATTTTGTGGAATTATGGTTGTTTTACATCTTTTGCAGGGATGCAGGTGATATTTTGAGGTTTTCCAGTTCTCGCTTTTGATTCGTTTGGTTAATTTGGTTCATAAAATTGTAGAGAACTGATCATACTACGTAAATTGTTAAAAAAAAAAAAAACTGTTGATATTACCTAATAAAGGTAATTGATGAGATTATGTATAGTCATTGCTTAAACGGGATAGAATAAATTTTCATTTAGTTTAAAAAGGTTGCACATGCTAAAGAATAAAATCATTTTTATTTCAAACAAAGGGGTAATTCTGGCGTAATGTTAGACGCGTGACATCTGTTGGAAGTCAAACAAACAATAATTAGACATGCAGCTAACGTGAGACATTTAACAATTTAACCAAACTAACCGAAAGAATGAAATTGATTTTAAAACAAACGAATGAAATTTGCATCAATTGTTTTGTGAAAGCGAAACACAGTTTAATTAAGACAAAAAGAAACGAAAAAACAACAAATATCATTTCAGCATTCATCCCGCTATGGAAAAGGTATCTTGCGACATTTAACAGTGCCCCCTGAATTGATATGTGACTCTCAAATTGAGAAAATAAACGCGACTTGCGCTCGGTTCGATCATTGAACTGGGGGCCCGAATCTTGAGGCCCGTGATATCAGATGTGAAACCTGGTTTTGTTATAACCATGGTTTGTAAAATTAGAATCGGAATCGGTCAATTGAAATAGGTCGGTTGAATCAAATCAGAAACTATTTTTTACTTGTCAGAAATTTATTTTATACTAAAAAATAGGAAAAATTTAGTAAAACATTAATTTATAAAAAAATGAAGGTACTGGAAAAAAAATTAATTGCTAGTCTTAATATTGATCCAAAATAAAAAGACGAAGAGAAAAAACAACAAAAAAAAAGAAATTAAGACAATTAAAAAAACAAATCAGAAAATAAAAATAGTTGAATGTCCAAGAATAATAGCAATTAAGACCTGTAGGAACCTGACCGTATAAAATGCTCACAGCTGGTCAAAATCAATTGTGCCAAACTATAAAATAAAATCATAACATGGCATATTATTTACATATGTCGCTCATGGATTAAAGAAATTATCTATAAGATCATAACATGGCGTTTACATTTTCTCTTTCCAATTTTAAAGTTTTAAAAAAAAATTACTATCTTTTTAGATTGGTATCAAAGATATTGGACCACCCGAAAGTAGTAATTTTCTACTTATTTTAAAAAAATAGTATTTTTTTTAAATATAAAATTCGATTTGTAAGTATATTTTCGTATGACAATCATGTTGAATAATTCATATCGACTGTTTGAATTTTGAAAATAAAAATATAGATTTATGACATTAATCAATTTGCTCAAAATACCATAATCTCATTCGTTAAACAATACAAAATATGAAATAAGGACCAAGGATCAAAGTATAAGATTACACTCTTTCTATTGGATCTTGTATTAGTACAAGTAGGTACAACATCACTTCTTAAGTTCTATCTCAACATCTTTCGCATTCAGATTCACTAGAGCACCCTACTGTGTAGAATTAGAAATTTGCATCGTCGGTTTTAATATGCACAAATTTTAAAGAACTTGGCACGAATCGTAAAGAGTCTCGTGTATCTACGATTTGGTGTTAAAAAAAACGATCGCACAAATACTACATATGATACGCTACCAACATCTTCCTTCCTATGCCGACATTTTTATTAATATCCAAAGTTTAATACAAATTCTTAATTATGCCCAGAATTCGATCCAATATCGAAAAATGTCCAAACCGGTCAGAAAATGGCCGGTTTACTCCCCCCTAAACCGGCCATTTTCTGGCCGGCTTAGTCGTTTTTTTTTTAGAGACACTATGAAGAGAAAAATAATGAAATCTAACACTGAAAATTTAAATTTTGTGTTTAATTATTTGTTAGATTACTTCTTTTGATTTATAATTAGCATATTTATACTAAAATACACTAGATTACTTGAAATTATGTTGAATTACACTATATTACAATAAAGTATGTTGAATTACACTAAATTACGTTAAATTACGCTAAATTACAATAACTTCGCTAATTATGCTGAAATACGATAAATTACGCTAAAATAGACCGATTATGTGCCATCTTTCATGAATCATAAAAAATAGTAAAAAAATTCCGAAAATAGTAAAAACTGGTATTCTACAAGTTCATAATTTACTGAGCTACTTGGATTGAATAATAGAAATGAAAATCTTAATCGGAAACTTCAACTCAAGTTTTGAGGCTCTTCCCTTTGTTTTTTGACGATTCTGAATTTTGGAATCCGGCATCGTAGGCACGGATGCATGCATATTTTCGCAAGCTTTCCGAAAAGTGGTCATTTGCTGAAATCGGACACTCGAGCGCCGTTTTATGACCGTTTGAAGTTTCGTCGTCGTTTTTCACCTTTTCAGTAAAGATATCGTCTCTATTCATATGTAATTTACCGTATTTTAGCGTAATGTAATGTAATGTAATGTAGTGTAATTTAAATTAATATAGTGTAATTCAACATAATTTAAAGTAATTTAGCGTATTTTAGTATAAATATACTAATTATATATCAAAAGAAGTAATCTAACAAATAATTTAAACAAAAAAATTCAAATTTTCAGTGTTAGGTTTCATTATTTTTTCTCTTCATAATGTATCTTAAATAATTAAAAAAAACGACTAAGCCGGCCAGAAAATAGCCAGTTTAGGGGGCAGTAAGCCGGCCAGAAAATGGCCGGTTTAGGGGAAGAGTAAGCCGGCTATTTTCTGACCGGTTTGGGCATTTTTAGATATTGAATCCGATTATGGGTATAAATAATAATTTGTATTAAACTTTAGATATTAATAAAAATGTCGGCTTCCTATGTCTCCAACTCTGCGAGTGCCTTTTTCTTTTTCTTTTTTGAAAAACCTGGTAGGAGAGTGCCTTTTTCATATTGTCATTTTTGAAGAAGTAAAGCTAAACACAAAGTTGTACGGCGGCTAACATGTCAAATACTAAAAATGGATGCCTTTTTCACTCTTAGAGTCAATTGAGGGTTTTTAATGGCATGATGAAAAGAATTGGTACAAGAATATTTGAGTTTGCAATGTTTTAGAATTAGAAACAGATTAATCCCAAGAGAAGTAAATAACATAAGACAAAAATGACACAAACGATTTTTTTCTACTTTGCAATTATGCAATTATGCAACTAACGTCAAAAAGTTTCCAATTAAACGTTTGTTAGTTTTGCATATTTTTGGTATCATTCCTGCTATTAATTCTAACTAAAACCAAGCCTATTTGTAAATATGAAATTTCAATAAATTTTAAAGATTTTGGTCAAACTAACGAGATAATTTTCAATAAGGGTTCAAATGACTCAATTTTTGTGTCGCAATCATGTCTTTACTTTTTAATTTTTTTATAATATTTTTTTAAAAACTTATATGCTAAAATATAACCGTTAGATGTGATAAATATTATATTTTCTACATGTAAAAAAATATTTATGTTTTTATATGAAATATTTGTTTGAAAAAATCAACGTGCAAAAATTATCCATATAGGTATATTTTTGCAAGTTATTTTTGCAGAAATTAGATATTTTTGATAAATTAGAACAAATTTGAAATATTATAAATATTTTACCTGTGCCTAAAAGAATGACATGAACCGATTTTATTTTGATATTTAAGTTATTTAAGTTCTATATATAAAAGAATAATGAAAACATTAAGGGCTTGTTCGGATGTCACGGAATTACACGGGATGGAATTTGATGGGAATGTGAACTCACTTTTGAAAAAGTGGGAACCCACGAGTAATGCATGGGATTAATTATGGAAATGTGTTAAATTGAGTGTTCGGTTGTATCATGAAATTTGTTATGGGAAATTCTATTTTTCTTTTTAAAATATTTGATATTATACAATTTTCTTTATTAATATATTATCAATAATGCAATTAAATAAATAGATTAAATAATAATATAATATTTCTTAATTATTATTTTATAAATATAAATATTTTTTATAGTTAAATAAGAAGTATTAATTAGATGAACATGATGTGCATTCAATAATTTTAGCCGTTACATTTAAGAAAATTGAGTAGTTGAAAAAAAATATATAAGATGATGTAGCCGTTGCATTTATGAAAATTGGATAGTTGGACATGTATTTATGGTTCTAAACGTTGGATGTACAAGAGCTTTATAAAATTGAAGTGAAAAGTAGCTGATTTGCATTTATGGTTCTAAACGTTGGACAAAATCTCTATATATATGTATGTTGTTTAATAATTCTTATTTCTCTTCCACACACATCTATATCCGTAAGAAACTAAAAATATGGATAATTTCCAATTGCGAAGAATTGACAATGATGACGATGAATATACAAATGTGATTACGTCCTACATAGAGAGAAACTTGTTCGAGCCAACTCCTTGTCATACTTCAATTTTAACAGGACTCAAGCATGTCAATGAAGTTCTAGATGGTCATAAGTGTCGTTGCAGATGAAAATTTCATATGGAGACTCATGTCTTTCGAGCTTTAGTCAGATTGTTAAGAGTGAAAAAGCAGTTACTTTTTGATGGATTGCTAACGGTGGAAGAGCAAGTAGCAATATTTTTGTACTATCTTGCGAAGAATGCAAGCAATCGTAGTGTGTAAGAACGATTTCAACATTTAGGCGACACTATGAGTCGTCATTTTCACAGTGTATTGAATGCTATCAATCAACTGTCCTCCGAGATTATCATTCCACCTCCTTTACATACGCCTCAGTTTATTGCATCACGTTCGGAGTTTTATCCTTTCTTTAAGGTACTTTTTATTTGAATTATTTTAAATTAATTTTGTTGTACATAATACAGAAACATTAAATAATAATATCAATTTTTACAAATATGTAGGATTGCATTGGTGTCATCGATGGAACTCATATTCCAATAACCATTCATGAAAATCTGCAAGATCCTTACCGAAATATAAAACAAACACTATCACAAAATGTTATGGTTGTATGCAATTTTGATCGTCGATTTACTTATGTAATGGACGGATAGGAAGGATCAACATCCGATGCAACTGTTTTGAAGAGTGCACTAGATGATGGATTTGCAGTACTCACAAGGAAAATATTATTTAGTTGATGCCGGTTATGCAAATACCCCAAAATTTCTTACACCATATCGAGGTATTAGGTATCATGTGCGGGAGCAAGGTCTAGCAAATGAACGACCACGCAATTATAAAGAGCTTTTTAATCTCCGTCATGCAAAATTAAGAAATCATATTGAACGTACTATTGGCATATTAAAGATGTGATTTTCTATTTTAAAAGTAGCAACATACCATACAATTGAAGCACATACATCAATTCCAAAATGAACAACTATGTTCCCAAAATATAACATTCGTTCTTAACCACTACACTATGATTTTCACAAAAAGTTCAAACCTAAGTAAACAGTAATATTTTCAAAATAACACATTGATAACCTTATTGTTTGGACTTGGACAGCTTAATCATCCCCTTGATCCATTCCAACCGACGTTCTTCACTTATAGATAAGGGAGCAGCTAGATGCAGTTTATAAGAAGTGAGATGAATTGAACCAAATTAAGTGAAATGACTAATGAGGAGGGTTCAAATGCCTCCATTTTTCATGCCTCCATCATGCCTCCATTTTTAAAACTTTAATAACTCAAAATTTAAAACTTAAAAGTCAAAATAAAACCGTTGGATATGATCTACATCATTTTATCTATGCACGTGTAAAAAATTATAACATTTCAATTTTATTTTGGTTGTCATCAAGAGTTTGTAAAAAACGTACTAATGTGGATAATTTCTAGACGTTGAATTTTCAACTTATTGATTCACATAAAAACAAAATCAAAATGTGATAATTTTTTATGAGCACATAGATAAAATGATGTAGATCATATCCAATGGTTTTATTTTGACTTTTAAGTTTTAAATTTTGAGTTATTAAAGTTTTTAAAAATGGAGGCATGGTGGAGGCATGAAAAATGGAGGCATTTGAACCCTCCTCATGACTAATTGCCCTTTAGTTATTTCATTTTTGAATTAAAGCCATCCACTATTTATTTGATTATCAGACAAACTGTATAACCTGCAAATGAAATGCTTGCTTCATTACTTATTAGGTTGCTCTAGATACAGCTACTCAAAATTGCTATTTGTAATTGACTCTCATGACGAATGAAACCCTACTCAAAATAAAAAATTCTAACATTGCCTTTTTCATAAATTATGACTCTCTAGTGCAATTGATTCTCACGATGAATGCATCTACTATGAAATCCTACCTATTTAATTAGTGATGACAAATTGAAGCTTAAATTGAAGAAAAAAAAATTTAAGAGGAGCAAAATAATCTAATCAACAAAGAAGCTCAAGCAGCTACAGTTAACGACAGATGAAATCAATTAACATTTGTACCTTCTCCGGTCATGATCGGTGTTAGCAACTCTTCCCGTTGAGTTCTTGCACATCCACTTCTTTCTCCTCCGCTCCCGCTCATGCTCGACTTTCCCGTGCAATAATTTTCTCTCCCGCGAAAATGAGATTGAGAAAAAGAGGTTGAAGAGAGAGAAAAAGTAGTAGACAGCACGATTTGGGAAAATGAGAATCTAGTCGGACTGAATTTTTGATTTCCCATCAATTTACGTTGTTTGGGGAGAAGTTTGGGAAGAAAGGAAAAAACTTATTGGGAAGAAACTGAGCATCCGAACGGGCCTAGGATTTAGAAATCAAATTACTGTGAAACCCATCAGTTCTCATTTTGAACCCAAACATCCGAACATGCCCTAAAAGGGAAGACGTTTGAACCCTCTTATTTTTAATAATAGTAAGCGATCCATAAGTTTTTTGAAAAATAAACTAGGTCGGTTCAGGTAAAGCCAAACAGTGGGCCCCACAGGTCAGTGGGTGTAAAATATCTTCTCATCGTCAAAACCTGAACTTGTGCACCAGATGTTTCGCAATCCCGCTAATGGTCTCGTCAACGAGAGAATTCGTTTGACTCTTTTCGTACTGTATTATTAGGAGTACTTACTGTGGGCAGCATGTAGGGGTGATTAATGAGTGAGCTCAAGCGAGTTGGGGTATGCTCATGTTCGGTTCATTAGCTTAATGAGTGAGTTGATTCGAGTTGAAAATGCAATACCGAGTTGATAACTATGCTTGTGGTCGGTTCGTTAAATGTTCGAGTTGACTCGTGCTCATTAAGCGACTCATTAAGAAATCAAGTTTGTAGGTAATTTAAATTTTGTTTCAATTTTTTTGTTTTAGATACATCATTCAAAAACTAATTAACGTTGATAGAATTTAACAAATTGTCATAATCCAACCTGCTTAAATAATACATAATTTAACAAAAAATTGTCCATAAGTAAATTTAACAAAATCAAACAACTATCTTTTTATCAGTTCTCACAGTCCTACATGTCACATGCTCACATCTATCTTTTTGGATTTGATCAGGTTGGGATTTGATGTGGTATGATTTCATATAACTCAGTTATTAATGAACGAGTTATGAGCGAGTGGAATATACTCACGTTCGGTTTATTAAGTTAACGAGCGAATTATTAGCTGGCTTTTAAAAAGTCACGAGTTACTCACCCCTAGCCGCATGTCAGTAATTTCCGGTTTAGGTTGCAGAACCGAACCGGTCTAAGTCCTAACACGGTATTTTTATCTCTCATCTTCAGATCTTCTCCATGTTACCCAAATAAAACACTTCCAAGCAATTTATATTCCCCGATTAGAATTTACGTCCTTTTACAAATCATGAATTAACGACGGTATCGAAACAAGCGAAAACTGCGCTATTTTGCTTTTGGCACCTCGAAGTGAAAGTGCGTATATAATTACGTGTGACGAAGTATGTTGTGAAGAGTGTCGTTGCTTTTAAGGCTCAGCTTGCTATTATTTCCCTTTTTTATATATATTTATTTCTTGATTAGAAGAAGAAACAACATTAGCAAAGCTCCTCTCTTGGAGTCTCGACTTGAGAGAGAGATTGAGAGGAGGAAGAGTTAGAGAGGCCTCTGTATCTCTCTCATTCTCTCCAGTAGAAGCAAATATACATTTTCATATTAGCCCCTTAAATTTAGTTTTATTAATTTGATCGATAATCAGCCATGGCGAGCCCCTTATCGAAGAAGCCAAAACTGAACGCGCCAGCGTCGGAGCAGTCGCCCGTACGACATGCCAATGGTGATCTCGTGGCGCGCCAACAAGCGCGTGACGAGGCATGCGAAGAGGAGCAGGGGCTTATGGCTTTGGTCGAGCATCGGGGCAAGGAGGTGGTAACAATCAAACAGAAGTTAGCTCACTATCAATCAATGGTAAATTTTCATTAGTCAGACCATTAATTTGGTTTAGCAACCTCTCGTTTTGACATGCACCCCTAAATTCTGTTTATACTATTGACCATGCTCACTTGATAAATAGAGTCTATGTGAGTCTATGTGAATGGGGATATGCAAAATTCGCTTGTCTTAAGTATTAATAGAGTCTATGTGAGGGGGGATATGCAAAATTGATTGAATATCACCATGGAGTTATTTAGGGATCAGTAATTTTTTGGTGGTACTCTGCAAGTTCAAAAGGTTGAGGGAACCTTTTTCAATTAGTTTTATTCATTAGTGTTTTGATTCAGTGTATTTTTGCTTAGATATTATCTAATGGCAATCACATAACATATAATGAGAAGATTCATAGGAAATGAAAATTGTTGCTGTGGCTGAGTAAGCAACCATTAAAGATAAAAATTAATTAACATAACGGAACTAACTTTCTATACATGCATATTCACTATTTTAAAAAATAATGTCTTCCTGTAAATTTACTGCATATCAGTACAGCACGATACTGAATTGTGCTCAATTTTTTTTTGCATAAATTTGTTGAAACAACTGCAATTATCTGAATGTTGAATATTTTCCAAATTTTTCCAGTTGGAAGAGGCTGAGAAGAGACTCAGCGAGTCTAAATCCAAGCTCTCTCTTATCAAATCCAGAAATAAAAATCAAAACCTATCAGACTCAAATTCAAATTTGAAATTGAGATCTCAGCCTGTCATACCTGCCAAAGCTTCTAAGGCCAATCCACACCACCCTTCTTCATCCTCTTCAGGGCAATCCAATTCAGTGGACGCTATGACTGAGAAGAGAAAACAAGAGAAACAACCAAAGAGAAAAATAGGTGAATAAAATGACGTAATTTCTTAAGTTTTGGGCCCTGATATTTGTGAGAAGATTCATGTGAAACTCTTATATAATACCCGAGAAATTTGGATATTGGAGCGTATAGTATGTTGTCCTATATGCTTTAAATTCAAATATTTGCCCTTGTCGTTTTGCTGTTTAGTAAAAAGCAAGGTAATGGTTGTAAATTTAATCATTGAAGTTATTGCACATACATCTTACTGTTGGAAATTTGTGCATGCTCGTTCTTCTGTGTAGATTTAGTACATGCAAATTGTGTCATTAAAAGTTAATTCCTGTACATTTTGTTATAAGAAGCTAATGCATATATTTGTGCCTTTAAATTATGCATTTGTATTTTAATAGTGCTTGTACATGTTGTCATACTTTTTTTTTTCTGCTAACACTAGCTGTGCATTCTTTCTTTCATAGCATCTAATATATGTTGTAATGTACTACTTTTAACATTATTAATATGAAAATCAAAATGGTAAGAGATAATGATGATTTTGTTGTGGTTGCACAGAGGAGGAGCACCAGGATTTGATACCAAGTGTGAAGAGGTCTTCTAAACCTATCATACTTGAGTTTGGAAACACTATTATTATTCCCAGTGATCATAAAAGGAAGATGAGGTGTCTTGAACTGTGCCCCACCAATGATAATCTCTTTGTTACCAGGTGCACCCCTTTCCCATTTGCAAATGGTCAAACTTAGATGTGTAGCTCCACAAAAATTGAGATATCTTATATAACCCCACAAAATATCAGAAATGCTCATAATATTTTACAAAGATTGGCATTTGTTCAACTCAACTTTCCCATTTACTTCAAAAATGTCATTTATACTCACCCTTCATCACCGATATGACTAAAATAATGAGAAAGGAGTTAGGTAATGTGGAAATCTAAAAGCATGTAGCAGAGGTGTGTAGGTGTGCATTATTATGTTTACAATACTATATGGGCTATTGAGATAAGGGAAATAATACCCTTATTTATGTTCTTTGTCGGAATGATTTTGTACATGCCTGATAAGAATTTTGTTGTTTTGATTTGCAGTGCATTAGATGGGCTGATAAAATTTTGGCAAGTTAATGCTAAAATGTAAGATTCTTATTTTACTTCTTTAATCGTGTTCTCTTTTTAACTTTCTTTCTAGAACTCTGCAGTCAAGATAACATAAAGGCCACCTCATCCTTTATGAGAATTAAACATTTTGTATTGAGTAAGGCTATGGTACTATGCATAGCTCTTTCAAAGTTCAAATAGTTGATATGAACCGTTCAACATGATCTCCATCTGAAAATGTACTTGAAGATTAGATTTTACCTTTTTTTTTAGAATTTTTTACTATTTTTTTAGATTGGTAGAAATCACTACTTTTAAATGGTCTAGAATTTTTAGATCAAGTGATTTTCTACCTATCTAAAACAATAGAATTTTTTTTTGTAAAATAATGTAAAAATAGATTTACAAGTGCAATTTCATATGGAGATCATGTTGAACGGTTCTGAAAAGGGAGAGATTGATCCATAGTATGGAGAAATCCGGGTTATGCATAGTACCATAGCCTCACTCTTTTGTATTATCAATTATTGTATAGCAATGACGATATAATTTCTTTTGTGTATGTAAAATGACAGGCCGTCTGCTTCATTACTTAGCACAACAGATTGTCTATCGCCAAAACAGAGGCGATGGCCTGAAGCCATTGCATGGCATCCAGATGGAGACACTATTGTTTCTGTCTATAGTGGTGATGCCGGTGACTGTCAGATCTCCATTTTAGATCTCAACAAGAGCAACGAAGTAAGTAGGCATGTACAAATTGCGTCTTCTTTTGCAGTACATGCTGCATTTCTTGAGCTAACATTACTAGTGTGTCAATGAAAAAATGGTTAATTTGGGGTTTGTATATTTCTTCACGTGATTTCCTGATGAGCATATCAATAGCATTTGGTGTAATATTAATGGGTTACTTAAATGGTCATGCATATCTTCATTTCCTTGCGAGGGCAGAATATTAATTAGGCATATAACATATTGAGTTGGCTTATTGTGCTTTGGGAACTAAAGAGGCTGTTTTAATTCGCACCCATATATTGCGACAAAGTCCAAACAGTCGATCCGAACCGTTCAACATGATCTCCATATTAAAATATGCTTGGAGACCAAATATTATTTTTTGGAAATTTAGTACTATATTTTTTATGAGTAGGAAATCACTGTTTTTCAGAAAACTCTGGACCATAAAAAAACAATGTTTTTCTACCTATCTAAAAAAATAGTAAGAAGTTTAAAAAAATTATAAAATTTGGTCTCCAAGCACATTTTAATATGGAGATCATGTTGAACGGTTCGGATCGACTGTTTGGACTTTGAAATCGCAAAATATGGGTGCAAATTAAAACAGTCTCTTTAATTTCCAAAGCACAATATCTCAACACTAACATATTGGTATAAAAACTGAAGATCCAGAATAAAAATCGTACTCTTTTGTACTTGACTTCAATGGCATTCGGTGGAGTGTAGATTTTCTGTTCCTTGACTTTGTGCTGTTTAAGAAAAAGTTATATTGTATTGAAAAGGTGGGCTTTCATCACTGTTCAAAAAATTGACCTCATTGTGGAATCCCAGACACTCATATGTGGGGAAAATTCCACATGTGCATTATTCATCTTTCCTAATTTATTTCAAAAAAGAAAGAAAGAAAGAGAAACCATTATGAAATCATTGATATCCAGATCAATTTCTCTTGATATGTTTGACTCAATTAATAGAGACCAACAACAGCAAACAAAGGGTAGTTTGTATATCTGTTAAAATAAATAAATAACTATGGTTGTTTCTGATGTTTCACAACTTTTCTGTATTTCTTTAGTTTCAATGTCTTGTCCATGCTACTTCTTGTTTTGCATTATATATTATGGTTTTTAAAGGTAAACATGATACTTAACATAATTATACTTACCTAATTGTAAAACGAGGAGGGATCGACTTACACTCTTTTTTTGTGACACCGAATTACACCCTACATTTTCAAAGTTTTCAAAAAAAGATGTAAGTGGATCCCTCTTGTAAAATTTATGTTTAAGAAACCTAACTTGTGATTGTATCTTAATTTCCAGAATCAGAAAAAAGTCTCTTACTTAGAAGCAAAACCACACAACAAGGGTCTAATAAACAGTGTTACCTTCACACCATGGGAGGACAATGTTTGCTTCCTGACGGGTGGGTCCGACCACTCAGTCATACTATGGCGTGAAGAAGAAGGTGATGGCAAATTTTCATACAAGCACAAGTCAGTGCATCGCGACATGCACTCGTCAGCTGTCATGGGTTTATCTGCACTGAAACATAAAAGGATCGTCTTGTCAGTTGGTGCTGATAAAAGAATAATTGGGTTTGATTTGCTGGCCGGTCGATCAGATTTTAGGCACCAAATTGAGTACAAGTGCATGAGCGTGCTTCCAAACCCGTGTGACTTCAACTTGTACTTGGTCCAGTCTGGGTAAGTTGATTTTATTATTTTCCTTGTGATTTTGAGTTAGAGTGAGGCTATGGTAATATGCATATTATATAACGGCCCGCTCTATGGGCTCATATCTCTGTTTTTAATGTTCAAACAGTCGATCTGAACCGTTCAACATGATCTTCATATGAAAATGTACCTGCATATTAAATTTATATTTTTTAGAATTTTTTTACTATCTTTTTAGATAGGTAGAATATCACTTGATTTGAAAATTCTAGACCATCCAAAAGCAGCGATTTTCTACCTATCTAAAAAAATAGTAAACAAATTCTAAAATATATAAAATTTGCTCTACAAGTACATTTTGATATGAATATTATGTTTAACGTTCCGATCGCCTGATTTAAATTTTGAAAATAGAGATATGGATCCATAGCACGGGTCGATCTGTAATATGCATATTACCATAGCCTCACACTTTTGAGTTTGCAAATAATGTGATCGTCGTATATGGTTACCAGGTGTAATTTGCTAACAATGTCATTGTTTTGCTTATTGTGAAATCTGGATAATGTTCATGTGCAATACTTCAGAATATGACGCTTTGCTAAGAACATGAAATTATCATGCACACCATTCTTACACAGTAAAATTTATCATCAATGCTGCTTCTTGTCCTAAGTTACTTCAAGAAATACCGAGACTACCCTTTCGTTGTCCTTCATTTATCTAGTGAGAACTGGTTGAGAGGTTAAACACCTTCGGCATCCTTTAATGAAAGGCAAAGGAAGGGAATGAATACATCTGATTATATTACACATGTATACAAATTTCTCATTTTGCAGGGGTATAAACATGAATTTTATTGAAATTTGATAGTCATACATGCAGCAGATCTGGTGCTTAATGTTAATAATAATATGATCATGTGGTTGTTGGAACAGTGCACCTGGGCAACAACTGGGTCTGTATGATTTGAGGTTGAGGCGCACTGAGATTCACTCGTTTGGATGGAAGCAAGTGAGCAGCGACTCACAGTCGGCTCTGATCAACCAATCATGGTCTCCTGATGGTTGGCATCTCTCCTCTGGCACCGCTGATCCAAAAATCCACATCTTTGATATCAGGTATCCATTCTTTAATGATTGAGTGAGGCTATGGTACTGTGCATAGCGCACTTTGGTCCGTACTATGGATGCATATTTTCATTTTTAATGTCCAAACACTCGATCCGTTCCGCTCAACATGATATCCATATGAAAATGTGCTTGGATGCCAAATTTTACATTTTTTAGAATTTTTTGTACTATTTTTTTAAATAGGTACAAAATCACTTCATCTAAAGATTCTATACCATTCAAGTAGTGATTTTCTACCTATGTAAAAAAATAGTAAACAAATTCTAAAAATGTTAAATTTGGTCTCCAAGTACATTTTCAGATGGACATCATGATGAACGGTTTGGATCAACTATTTAGACTTTGAAAATGAAGATATGGATCCATAGTACAGACCAAAGTGCGCTATGCATAGTACCGTAGCCTCACTCTTTATTTTTTGCTTTAGCGATGGGGCCAGAATGCAAAATTGTCAAACATGATGCTTGGGTTGCAGCTTGAATATGTTTTACTCTCCGTTCAATATTAATTGGAAGGCTTAGAATTCCACTTTGATAAAAATTAGAAATTAAGAACTGAACTGGTCAGGTTGGGTTATAACGCTTGATCCTTGACTTGTTGGATCGGTCGAATCTAGGTCGAGTTGACTTAATCCCATTCAGCAGTTTGCCAATATGCTCAGGCAGTACCATTATCTTTCCATTTCATGAAAAATGTCCTGCAAAACCCTAATTTGTCTAGGCCTGTGAATCTTTTTCTTACTTTTTCCTTTTTAATTGATGTTTGTTAATGTTGTCAAAAACCATTGCTGCTTTTGACAAATATAATTTTGGTGACAGGTATCAAGGGCGTGGGCCATCCCAGTCAGTACAGGCGCACCAGAAGAGAGTATTTAAGGCCATGTGGCACCAGTCGCTTCCTGTACTCTCCTCCATATCTTCTGACCTTAATATTGGCTTGCATAAAGTATACTAAATTAAATTTTCGTGTCTGCATACCTCTGTTGTAGTCTGGTTAAGTTTAGTGCAGTGTAAATTATGGATCTGAGCTCAAAGGATAGTTGTAGAATGAAAACCTGATAATCAGGTTTTTTATTTTGTTATAGAGATGTTAAGGATTAATTCTGTTTAATTGACTAGTTAGGTTAAACAGAGAAAACAAAGTTTTGGACAAGTTATGAAAAAGAATTTTGACATTGTGCATCTGATATTTGTTCTGGGAGTGAGGCTATGGTGCTATGCATAGCACGGATGAAGTCCGTGCTACGGCCAAAAATTTGACTTTTTAAAATTCTAATGGTCGATCCAACCGTTCAATGTGATAATCATATGAATATGTACTTGCAAACTAAATTTTATATTTTTTCGAATTTTTTTACTATTTTTTTAGATAGGTAGAAAAATCAGTGTTTTCTGAAAATTCTGGACCATCAAAATTCTACCTATCTAAAAAAATAGTAAAAAAATTCGGAAAAATATAAAATTTAGTTTGCAAGTACATATTCATATGGTTATCACATTGAACGGTTGGATCGACCATTAGGATTTTAAAAAGTCAAATTTTTTGCCGCACGGACCCCATCCGTGCTATGCATAGCACCATAGGCTCACTCTTGTTCTGGACCTTTCTGTTGTGGTATGAACCGACAAATTGTACATGCGCTATGGTTGGGTTGTAGTTTTTCATATGCAAAATCGAATAATAAATAAATCTATAAGGACTAGTACTGAGTTACCAGTAATATGAAGGCAGTAGATGTCAAATTGTATCCTCGCCTTGTGTTCATTTTGAAGTGGTGAAAGGCAATGTTTTTTTAGAATGATCATAGTTTCCATTGAAATTTTTCATGGGCTAAGCATTGGTAATAGTGGGAGAGAATAAAAATAATGTTGAGGGCCTTAGGTCTCTTGACAAACGTAACTTTAGTAAAGAAGGAAAACTAAAATCTCAAAATCTTTTACTTATAGAATAGAAAGAAAAATACTAAACGAGAAAGATACTCTTCTAATTGCAATCTAAGATATCCCAATATAGAATGACAAGATTGCGTTTGTTTCCTGCAATCTGGTATATAGGCTGCAGCTGCGTCTTGTCATGCTACCAGTTTCTTTCTTTCTCTTTTTCTAACAATAATTCGGTTTCTTAGCTCCACATCACAAACTGTAGTTGCAAATTCTGTATCTGACTGACTGTCGATTCTGGCAAAAGCATATGGAACGGCTTATTAGAATTTGTGGTGAAATTTGAAGAAGTATTTCATTAATTGATCATAATTTTTTACAAGGGTTTATGAGCCTACATATCATTAATGATACAAAGGCCTATAGTCGTTAAAAAAAATGTAAAGTAAAGAGTGCGTTGGAGATTTTTTTTCTATGTGATAATCTTCCTTTTCTCATTATTTTTTGGCAAGTATCGGAAATAGAGAAGAAGAGTACATTTGGTAAAAGTTGCACTGGTTTTTTTTTTTGCTAAGTGTTCTCAAGTCTTGCATATCCAATTATGTGTATTTTTATTATTAATTTTCAACACGGCTCAACGGCATTGTATGCGTTGTGAATTCTGACTTTCATATATTGTGGAAAAATGTAAACGTCTGAAGCAAATTTAAAGCAACGCTAAATTGTTTCCTGCATATGTATTCAAGGTTTCTTTACCGTTTTTCTTAAAATTTTCAAAATTTTCTTCTAATTGAAAATACAAATATTTATAGAATACATAGTTTCTGTTAATTTAAATTTCACAAATATTTTTCCAAATCAGTATTTTCCATGCACATTTTCCATTAAAAAAGTAACTCCATCTCTTGCCCACTCTTTAGGGTAATTATTAAAAGTAAGTAAGTTAGTAAGTAACTCCTCTTGCCCACTCTTTAAGGTTTATTATTAAAAGTCTCTCTTCTCTTAACCACTCTTTAGGGTAATTCTTTTTACCTCTCTTTCTTCCCCTTTCTTGCCCTCTCTTTAGGGTTCTTATTTGTACACTCTCTTTATTTATACTCTTTAGGATCTTTATTATATCCTTTTTTTTCTGTACCCCTTTTCTTTCTTCTATTTCTAGTTTTTCCCACTCGATTTTTCATGAATAAATCATGAATCCAATCCATATAAAAGTCCAGTAACCACTATTTTGTTTAGTGCCGGCAGAATTTGTTTTTTAACTACTGTTTTCATGTATTGTTATATGATCCAGCAGCTGTCTCTTTTATTTCGGGTTATTAAACACCCTAGAATCGTACACCAAGTTTCTTATCCTCATATACTTAGCTATCTTCATGTTCTTTGTTATTCTTCAAAAACTTACTAAGTTTCCATTTTTTTTTTAATTTTCTGCCATTAAAAATGTATATATACTATGGATAAATAGGTAATAATTCCAGTTTAAACACGACACAACCAAGCACCTGTCGACATGTCTGAATGACATATTCCATTTCCTTGGATGCACTCGTTTATGGCTCTCTACATTTTTCAAACAGCCCTGACCAAGCATGGTCGGATTTATTTAACAAAACAATGTTTTATTTATAGGCTATATAAACTGCTAGGATGAATAACCCCATTATAATTTGCTGGCTTTACAAATTGTCATTAAACCATTACAAAGATCCCAATTACAAATTGTCTTCCCTTTCATATGAATTCGCATCCTTAAAGTAATTCAAAGTTTGAGTTTGAATACGGACCGTGACCGTCGGATCAGTTTGACATCAATATTGAAAGGATCTCGTAAATTTTTAACTCGAATTTAATTGACCTGAATTGTGATCGGAACAGTCCGATCCAAACTCAAATTTTAAATTACTTTACCTTGCGAGCTACCTCAGGCCTAGTGAATTGTGATCTTCCTCTTTTATCATTTGGGCTTTGATCTAATATGAAGCACCCAACGATCCTCCTCCAATTTCCTTCGTTGGGCTTTTAACGGGCCGGATTCTTTCTTCTCCCTCCGCTTTTGTCTTCCTTTTAAATTACATCTCAGTTCTCTCCGTTCCTTTACAAAATTAGTTGAAATCCAGAAGCTTCGGAAGAAATAAATCAAAATTAACCGAGAAACTGCTGTCCGTACTCCGTAGTAACAGTCGGCAGTTAGAATGTGGGTCCCACGTGCCAGGTGACAGCTAAGCATTCCCCTAGCGTGTGAATTGTGACCCTATGGAATTGTGGAAACTGACAACCCAGACCAATGACACCCTCACAACTCTTATCACTTCCTATCCAAAAATCCCAAGCAATAAATAATAGAATTAGAGAGATTATTATCATTAAATCATTTAAATCATTAAATAAAAACAGTAGCATATCTTTTGATACCTTGCCAGAGCGTTTGCCTCGTGTCTTAGTATCTCTCCATTCGCACGTAAAGTACATAACCCCTCGTCATAGCACGACGCGTACTATTTCTCCTCTCTCTCTCATCTCTCTCAGAGCGGAGCACAAAAGCAAGCGAAAGAGAGTGAGAAATTAACTTCTCATGGCTACTCAAGGTAAATTTGTATTACTAGTTGCTTTCGTTCGTAGATCGTAGTAGTAGTACTGTACCTGAGTAGTGAGAAGGAAGGGGAATGTTGAATTATGTGGTGCATGCACATGGTGTAGCTATCGATGCAGCGGGTGTCACCATGAGTGTGGAGATACTCCGGGAATCTGGTCGGGGTTCTATATTAGATGAATTGAATCATATTGTAGGTTGGATTGTACGAGACTTTTAGATATTTAAGCGAAAGGCATTTTTATATGTCAAAATTTGGAATAAGATTCCGTGAGCAATTAGTGGCCTAAGACATGTAGCAGCTACTATACCAGCAACTGAGTGGATAAGAATTTTGGAGAATTTCAGGATATTTTATTTATGGAAATACTACATAGTCTGGCTAGTATGACATCGGTGTCATATGACACCAACTACAAAATTGATTAGATAGATTTCAAACGACTAATCCAAACCGTTCAAACCGATTTACTTTATGAGTGATGTGTTTACATGCAAAAATTTTATATTTTCTAGTTATTTTAGTATCAAATCAAGCGGTCAAAAATATTGAAAAATGAATGCATTAAAATTAACTTAAAAACTCACACATTTGACCGCTTGATTTGATACTAAATAAATTCGAAAAATTATAAATTTTGCATGTAAACACATAACTAATGAAATAGATCGGTTTGAACGGTTTGGATTCACCGTTTGAAGTCGATTCGATAGGTTTTAAATTTAGTGTTATATAGGCTGAAATGACACTAATGTCATACTAGCCAGACTCAATACTACATTAACCATTTGATTATTTATTACTGTTGTTTTTTCTTAAAATTGTTTAGATGAGACCAAGAGCTCCAAGCCTGAATCTACGTCAACTCAGCCGCCACCAACCCGCCGGCCTGCCACGTCAGCACAGGCGGCTGGATTGCCAAATCCTTTCGACTTTTCTGCCATGACCAGCATTCTCAGTGTATGCCAACTTTATTTGTATTTATCATGTTATCTTCCTCAGCTGACAAATACAATTTATCTAGCTTTCTTAAATTATTATTACATCAACAATGTCATTGTCGTAAATTGTGAATTCTGTCTCCACTACCACTGATATCCTGATTTTTTTATTAATAGAAAATTAATAAATAAAATATCGTGAAAGGGGATCGATTTGGTGAAATTTTGATATCTAGGTAAATCGGGATTGATTATCCCGTTCCACGGGACGGGACAATTTATCCCATCCCACTAATCCAAATCCGTAACCCGCTAATTTCTTCTTAAGTTAATAGGTTAAGCAGAGAAAAAAAAAATTTATGGAATGGGATAATCTATCCCGTCCCACATTTTTTTTTTTTTTGTTTCTTTTCTTCTTAGTTAATAAGTTATAGAGGGGAAAATGTGGGACGGGTTACCGTCCCACAAATTTTTTTTTTCTTAGTTAATTAGGTTAGCGGGGTTATGAATTTGGATTAGTGGGACGGGATAAATGATCCCGTTTTACCTATATTTGAATTTCCAACAGAAATGACGCCCTCTTGCGATATTTTTTATTTTTATTTTCGATTAATAAAAAAATCGGCACTGATATCACTTCCGATTTAATTTTATTTTGGGTTTCCTGCCCAAATTACTGTATTCAGGCAATAATCAAGATCTCAAATTATATTATTTGAAGCCTGAATATTTCATAGTTTATTTTAGTTTTTTGTGTTTATCTCGAGAAGGCAGTACCCTTCTCCCTCCAACTTACAATTTGATAATAATAAGAATAAAAGAATTGTAGTTAACAAACGATAATAAACAATTATGTTAAGTAATTTAAATAAGTTATATAATTTTAGATGGATTGAGTTGACCCAAATTTTATCTACTTGCATGGTACATCTTGTCATGGCACATTTAATAATTCAGTTTAACAATAAAAGAAACATAGTAACTTGGAGTAAGAAGCAACTTCAAAAAGTAGTTATTAACTTATTTTGTTCAATATATTGCAGGAGCCTTCAGTAAAAGAAATGGCAGAGCAGATAGCAAAGGATCCGGCATTTTCTCAGATGGCAGAGCAACTCCAGAAAAGTATGCAGATGCCATCCCAGGACGGTAGTGGACCCGCTATGCCACAGCTGGACCCACAAAAGTACATGTCAACAATGCAACAACTCCTACAAAATCCCCAATTTGTTACAATGGCTGAACGTCTTGGTACTGCTCTCATGCAGGTAATTCATCATTGTTTGTGTTTTTCTAAAATTAGTCGACAAGATAATTGATAGATGAGTAATTCTCTTGTAGATTCATAAATTCTGGATAGCGATTTTCTTCTAGAAAATCTTACTTAAAGATGGAAATAATTAAATTTTCTACATAAATTTTGCCTCCTAGATGTATCTTTAAAATAAAAAGTTGAACCATGCTCAGGCACACGCTTTGCCTATAAAAACCTTGTGTTTAAAATATCAGGTTTTTGCTTTCTTTAAAATTATTTTTGGGTTACACAAGAATATTCTTCCATGATGTTGCTTTATGTATCAGGCACGTCTTGACGTTGATATAGAACTTGTAGGTGCTTATATGGCGTTTATTAGATTGAGTTAGAAGATTATGTGGCATAGTAGTGATGACATGGCATGTTTGGCATTTCTTTTGAACATGGCATGCTACATGGCAGTTTGGGTGATTATGCTTCACATGATAACTGCCAAGTTGCAGATCTCATCTTCACCTGACAAGTGCCATGTTAAGTGAAATCGGGTATTAATAATTAAGTTGAGTTGGCAGGCTGGGACTTAGGTGTCGTTGGATTTGTGGTGTCTTAGTTGATAGGGTTCAAGTCGAATCAGTTTGAGTTATGATTTAGTTAGAAGTCCATAAAGCTTTGCTCACATCACAAAATTGCCATGTCTAAATCAGGCAACCCTGCCAATCCTTGTAGGGTGCAAGTCTGTAGAGGTTTGATCATATGATAAAATTCATGTTTCTATCTGTTTCATTTGTCGAAGAAGTTGAGAGCAAGCGTTTAATGGAATTCGATGAGTGTAAGTAGGTTTTGGTGGGAAAAGAAAATTTATAGCTTATTGGGGCAGAGAAAGGGTTCATGATTCATAATTTTTTTTTTAGAATTTGTGTTCTTTTAATTTCCCATTTCTTTCATTTTTATTAAAATAATTTCCCATTCTTAAAATGAGTTCCGAATAATTTGATCTTTATGCATTTGACCAGAGAGACATAAAATTTGCAAATAAGCATGTTGAAAGTCTCTGATCTTCAGAATGCTATTTGTTAGATTAGTACCAAAATAAAGAGAAAAGAATATGTTGTTTTCCCATATCACTTTTTGTTGACCTGATAGGTTGATTCTCTTGTTAACTGCAGTCATGGCAGTTTTACATATAATAAAAGGAAAATTTTATAAATTGCAGGATCCTGCAATGTCTAGCATGGTAGATAATTTGACAAACCCGGCAAACAGACACCAGCTCGAAGAAAGGATGACCCGCATGAAGGAGGATCCCGCACTCAAACCAATCCTTGATGAGATTGAAACTGGTGGTCCCGCCGCAATGATGAAGTAATTGCACATACCACACTATAATTAACTCTGTATTATTATCATTTTATCTTTAGATAAGCTCTTAGTAATAATGATTGATTGTGCCAAATATATCCATTTTGCACGCATTAAGCCAATTTGAAGTAAGGTCAGTTTTGTCATTTTACTCTGCGATCCATTACGGGAGCTCAAAGTTATTATGCTATGGAAATGTCTAAAGTTTGCAGAAGAAAACACAAAATTTTGATAATTTATAGTGGTTTACATTACATTACAGCTACCTTCCTCTTTTCTGACAAGTACTGTTAATAAAATGATTCTAGGCCATTAGACTATTAGAGCATATACATTAGTAAAATTAAGAAGAAATTAAAAATAGCTATCAAACACTAAATAGAAATTAAGTTAATTTTAATTTCTAAACCTCTACACTCATGCAATTAACTTTTAATTTCTTTTAGTGGCCACACCAGCAAAAATTAATATGGAAGAGAGGACGAGAGCCAATAGAAACAGATAGAAAGGGATTTCTTTAAAAGAAAGCTTTCTAAATTAGAAATTACGTTACATCCCAAAAATTAGAATAGAATTGCCACACGTGCTTTTAGAAATGAAAAAGAAATCCCAATGCAGATGCTCTTAGATTTAACTTGATTTATTTTGGCTTGCAGGTACTGGAACAATCCTGAGGTGTTGCAAAAGATAGGGAAGGCGATGAATGTGGGCCCCACTGGAGTAGAGGGAAGTGATACCGCTGCATCTGGGACCGAGGAAGAAACTAATGACGAGGGGGAGGAAGAAGGATATGAGGAAGAATCCCTGCTCCATCACGCTGCCAGTGTCGGTGATGTGGAGGTATCAATTCTTTAATTTATTTATTTTTTGGTGGAATTATTCAAAGATGTAAAACAGCTTTACCGAGAAAAAAGGGTTATTTGAGAGATTTTATTGCATGTATTACAGCCCCTAAATAGCTAGGTAATTTGACTGGCGAAATTGTCATTAATTAAGGGCAGATAAGTGATTGTAGTGAAATTTTATGTAGCATTGGATATAATACAAGTTTGATCTGATTCCTAATGAATAAAGAAGACAGCATTGAATTTTTAAATTTGAGAGTTAGTCAGGTTCGATTGATTTTTTTTTTTTCCTGTTTATCTTAATTTTTGTAAGGAACAACAATTTCCCTGTTCCATAAAGCAAAACTAGGCCTGGAAGAATAATAGCAACACTTCTGAAAGCATGACAAAACTCTGAATGCATGTCTTCAGTCAACTTTTCTGAGCAAATGCATCCAAATTTTAGGCATAGTTTTGCTATTCTTTATAAAAAGTTGAACAGAAGAAAAAAATCATTTTGTTTCCTTATAAAGATCTGATTTCATTCCTTATGAAGAAAGAAAAATGCTATTTCTAGATTCTTGAATTTGAGAACTGGTTTGGATATAAAATAGTACAATTATGCCAGTTTGCCCGTAGTTGTTCTGGTTTTAACCTCTTATAGCAAATAATGGAAGTACAGGAAAGTTAACCAGTCACCTCTCAGGGGCAAAATTGTCATGGATAAAGGGAAAGCCAGAGTTGTTATATTTTACAATCTTAGTATTACTTTTTTTTTTTTAGTAATTGGAAAATACCTGCTCATATTGCATTAAATAAAGTAAAATATTTACAAGGTTAGTGTTACAACTTGCAAAGTTGTATTGTTAGTTAGATGCAGTCTTGCAACCAGCCTCAGAAAATGGCATTATTTTCTCTGTATTCTAATCAAGATTAATAAGCTTATTAGTAAATAAATATAAGCAAACCAGTACATTATAACTTTGTCAACTATAGTGGTAACATATGTATATTGGTATAAAATTTGCCCTTCAATATTCTATCGCTAATAAAGTTTGCGCTAAAAAGGGAGTAGTGAAATGCTTTATAACATGGTGAGGGAGTGCTGTCTTGCTGATATTGTACAGAGATTTTAACTGTTACCAATTTAAGTTAGGGTTTCATTTTTGTATGTCTTCTAAAAATTATATTCAGATATTGAAGAAGGCTCTGGAAGATGGGGCTGACAAGGATGAAGAGGATTCCGAGGGAAGAAGAGCTCTACATTTTGCATGTGGATATGGCGAGGTATAATTCATTTTGGTCATCTCATTTTGAAAATTAGAGTTGATAACTGATAATTATGACCAATGTTTTCTGCTGTCGAGCGATCAAAGCGAGAACAAAATATAAATCTTTGATCGTTACACAGAAGGACAATGCAATTAAATTGGTTATTATCGAAAATACTGATTGCGAAAAAAAGTAAATCTCTTTAGCAGAATTCACTTTTACCCCTTTTCCTCTTTTTTTGAGTAGAATTACAGGCAGGTCCTTAAGCTGTGATTATTGTTAGTCAAAATAACATGCATGAGTATCCTACTTGAAGGCTTATGAAATTTGCGCCATACATAGCCAGGATGACCAGAATTTGTCTTTTTTTTTATAAAAAAAATTGAAAGATGCCAGTAGGGACCAAAAAGAAAATTAGCAATTTTAAGCACTGAGATGGTAACTCTGGAACTTGAGTCTACCAATTAAGCACCATTATGTAATTTACTATTTACTATTTTACTTGATCAATAACCAAGCACCCTTTCTTTTAGTTTCTTAATCTGTCCTCTTCATTTTACTGATGATGCCAACACCAAAAGAAAGGAAACAAGTAAACTAACAGTTGATATTTTCTGGGCCTTTTTTTAGGTGAAATGTGCTCAAATTCTTCTGGAAGCGGGGGCTGCTGTTGATGCATTAGACAAGAACAAAAACACCGCCCTTCATTATGCTGCCGGTTATGGCCGCAAGGAGTGTGTTGCCATTCTCTTAGAACATGGAGCAGCTGTGTAAGTAAAATTAAAATTTAATGCATGGATCCTTAAATAATTTGAAACCATTTGGATTTATCTTGTCTTATGCTTATGGGGTTTTGGATCTCATGGGAACTTGAATGATGCTCTGGAAAATATTCAAGAGCCTCATAATATATAATTGTACAATTAAGTGGTATAAATTGGCCATTTGCGTGACGCTATGGTACTGTGCAAGATCAATATCTCTGTTTTTCAAGTCTAAACAGTCCATCTGAACCATTCAACATGATCAGCTTATGAAGATGTACTTGTAAATGAAATTTTACATTTTTTAGAATTTTTTTATTATTTTTTTAGATAGGTAGAAAATCACTTGATCTAATGATGTGTTCAGATCGACTGTTTAAACTTTTAAAATAGAGATATTAATCCATAGTACGGACCAGTCCCCGCTATGCATAGTACCATAGCCTCACTCTGGCCATTTTGTAACTACTACAAATGTTCTAATGAGTAATGGTAGCTATTTTATGACTCCTTTTTTTTTGGTTCAATATAACACAAGTACTTATAACTGATATTTTGTTTGTTGCAGCACTCTTCAAAATTTAGATGGAAAGACCCCAATTGATGTTGCAAAGCTGAACAGCCAGGCTGAAGTGCTCAAATTGCTTGAGAAAGATGCTTTTCTCTGATTCTGAATCTTTGCTCTGTTGTGGTGAAACAGTCTTTCCTGTTTCATCCTTTTATTATTATTCTAGCCTATATTACCGTTTGTAGTCATTTGAATTGAGTGTGATTAATTCTGAGAGTTTTCCCTTCTTGGGCATTAATAAAGGATTCTCTATTGAATTTTGGATATTTTAGTTATTAATCCAGTAGTTATTCTGGGTTGTCTTTCTTTTCTGAATCTAGTTGTCACAAGAGAAGCATTAACCTCTTTTAGGCTTTATGGTAAATATATTGATACAGCTGGTTTGGCTTCATGCAGCGCACCAGTCTTTTAGGTTTTATGGTAAATATATTGATTGTGCGTTGTATAAAGTCATACTAGCTCTGTCAATATCTTTACCCGCCTTTATCCTAGTTTAATAGGGAAGCCGTTTAGAGTGCAGCGAAACTGATCCCATCTCATTCATACTTATGCACATTTTTTTTCAAAAGCATGTCATATCGCATTACAATTACTTTTGTCAATAGTTGTCATTAAGAGTGGCAAAATGCAAACCTCTAGCTATTTTAATTTTGGAACTTATCTAAGCAACCGCGTTCAGTTCGCGTTTTTATTATTTATGGGTATTTTATAAATGCATGATTAAATTAGTCTTTAATTTATTATTTGATTTGATTAATTGCGAACTTCTGCTATAGCGGATTTAAAAGACTGACAGACTAGAAATCAGGCAAAATAAAAATGTGTATCCATTTTCAGGACCAATGAAAATTAATTATTTTTGGATGCCATTTATCCGGGAAAATGGGTGTTCTGATATCTGATGGGTATCAGATAAAATTGATTCAATATTCAAGCAATGTTGATCGATCTGTACAAAAAATTGCGCATCCGTTTTAAATTCACGGTTTTAATATAAATGGTCCACATGAAGCTTAACTCGAATTAAACTATCCAAATCCAATATCATACCGGAAAAAGGGAATCTTTTACAATTAGTGGATCCGGACCGTTCTTTTTAACTCAGCACGATTCTCAAAGCCCAATAATACTGCTCCTGCACTAGCCCGAATCTCAAACCGGTGAGAGTAAATCTAAAACCGTAAAGTTAGGACAATCTTCTACGTACCCGGGAGGATATATCCATTCAGGGATAGCGCAGGGGCACTATTATTTGTACTTCGAGATTCGTGCATAACGTATTTGAACGGTTGGGATTTTGTAGAAAAAAACACGCAAAAGTTGAGGTATCTTAGAGGATGCGAATTCAAAGCGTCCCCGGTCGGGTCGACTATGATGGGTTCAGTTAATTTTGTCAGCAACAATCTCAAAACGTCTGGATTGGATTTCTCTCAAGTTGGGCTTATGACGCTATTTGGGCCCCGATTTATAGGCCGAGCTGCGTTCTGATACCGACGAAAAGGCCTCTCTCTCGTCTCTCCAGTTCTGAGCCTTCTAGTTAGACACACGCTTCGCAGTTCGGATGTAATTATTACAAAGGAAAATCGGCTCTTGAATCGTCATCCCTTGCTTACTTGCATCGCATCACTCCAGGACATGCACACAAGCTTGTTACTTCCGTTCACATATATATGTCGTACATATTTAATGAATTGTGTAGAACTAGGGTGTTCTTAAGTTCACCAAGCCTCTTTGTGAACTCACCTCTAAAATCTATTGAATTGGCTTCAAATGACGAATCCAAACAGTTGAAATCATTCTATCTTATGGGTGATGCGTCTACATGTGAAAGTTTTAAAATTTTGAATTAATATAGTATAAAGTCAAGTGGTCAAAATTAGAAGGTTTATAAATTAATTTTAATGCATTCATTTTTTGGACGCCTTTTGACCACTTGACTCTATACAAAATTATTTTAAAATTTTCGCATGTAGACGCATCACTCCTAAAGTAGAAGGATTTCAACGGTTTGGATTCGTCGTTTGAAGCTAATTCAATATATTTTAGAGTTGAGTTCACAAAGGAGTTTGGTGAACTTAGGAACACCCTAGTTCTACTCTTAATGAATATACATTTATGTCGAACACGTTTAAAAAGAAACAAGTAATAATTGCAAAAGATAGTGATGAAAAATTGTCAAAATTAAAAGTTTGGAGACTAATTTGCATGTCACAAGACAAAAGTTCAAGGGCTTTCATGACATTACTCGATAAGTAAATCTAAAAGTTTTTTTTTTTTAGAAAAAATAAAAGTCATGTCCTCATTGGATTGAACGGATAGGTTTACACGAGATATACATCTCGATTTTAAATAACATACAAGTAGCTCAATAGAATTGAGCTTGTAAAATAAAGAACAAAATAGGAAAAAGTGAAAGTGCAAAATAAGTAAAACGTAAATAAAACCAGACTAACCAGTATACTGATCAGAATCAGTTAACTGGTTTAGTGTTCTAAATATAGGCTTATGTTAATGAATGCCTGTCTGTCTTCATGGTGATTGTCCACTGGTCACGTGTTTGTTGTATGCGTTGCTCTATTTCATTCAATTTATCAGTGAAATTTTTTGAGCAACGCTCCCGCCAAACTACAAACTGTGCAATTAGTAGCAGTGATCTTTCTGCCTTGCTAAGCTCCTTGTTGATGAGTGTTTGTCTTGCATTCTGTACCGGCAATTTCATTTCCATGGTTGTTGTCAATTGCCAGTATAAGAATTAATGAAACTTTTATTTCAAAACAAACAAGTTAATGAAACAATTATGACAAAAATATGGCAATCATTCTGAGAAAGGAGTGGAGGCGAGTTGAGGTAGAAAAGGGAGCATAGGTTTACGCTGAAAAACATAACGCGTAGCTAGCAATTTTTTAACCCCTAAATTAAAGTGTAAAGAAGTGAAGTCGCTGCATTTCTCACCTTCCCTTTTGTTCATTCTCTTTTGTTCCTTTCCTCTCCTTTGTAAGATAGCATACCATAAAATAACTTTCTTATAAGTTCACAAATTAATAAAATTTGAAGTAGAACTAGGGTGTTCTTAAGTTTACAAAACCCTTGTGTGAACTTAACTCTAAAATTTATTGGATTGATTTCAAAAGACGAATCCGAACTATTGAAACTCATTTATCTTATGAAAATTGTGTATGTAGACACATCACTCATAAGATAGATGAGTTTCAACGGTTCGCATTTGTTGTTTAAAACCAATTCAATAAATTTTAGAGTTGAGTTCAAAAAATACTTAGTGAACTTAAGAACACCCTAGTTCTACTCAAAATCGGTTGACACTACTCTACAATACGTAACACTAAGAAAACAAAAAAATATATATCAGTCGATCTCTTCACATCAACGGCTAATATTTTTCAATGGTTACAGAGGTGAGAATCCTGGTCCAATATTTTTTGCGTGTTTTCCGAGGTTATAAATTGCGATCTGCTTTCCCCGTTTGGCCTTTTCTCACCCGGGTCGAAAATGATACATACCACTCCACGTGCGTACACCTTGTACTAACTAGATCACAAGTAGTGCGAGGAAACCTTTTTTGAGTAAAAATAAGGATCTTGTCCTTATTTGTTTTATTGAAGTAAAAAGGTTTCCATATGAAACCTAATACAAAACAGAATGTTATTCAACCAAGTTGAATATGAAGAAAACAAAAGCTTGGACAGAAAAATGTAAAATTTCAGGGATTAAAATGTAAAAATGTAAAACTCTTCTTGTCAGTGGAGAAAGTTCCACTGTTCTTGAACTTCCGCTACAAGTTCTTGTATCTCGTTGCTCTTCTCTCTGAAAATACGATTACATCGTTCCCTCCAGCAAATGAACATAGCCAGCAGTAGTACCTCCTTCGATTTACTGTCGCCTTCATTTTGTACAATCCATTGATGCGCTTCCTTTTCTTGCAGCTTCCTTCTCCAATTTCTAGTAGGCAGTTGAAACGTACCAGTAAGGGATTCGTAGACTTCCAATGAGAATGTACATTCAGAAAACAGATGTCGAATTGATTCAGCATTTGCTCTGCATAGCACACACATACTTGAAAGATTCCACCCTCTCCTTTGCAAATTCTCAGCCGTCAGTATTTTCTCGTGATATGATAACCAACCAAAAATTTTGATTCTCGGAGGTATCTTCATTTTCCAGATCTTATGAATTATCACTGTGGTTCTGGATTCCTCTTTCAATCTTTGATACATAGATTTAACTGAAAATTCCTTTGTGTTCGTCAACGTCCATTCGACTTCATCTTTTGCTGTTGTTAATGGAGATTGGTTTGCCATTAAGTTCAGCAGCTGCTGGTATTGTGTGAAGATCGGTGATTGCTGTACCGGTCCAGCAATTGCCAAGAGTTGTGAGAAATTTTGTTGGAGTGCTTGTTGTACCGACACATTTTTGTCAAGTGCTTCTTCGTATAATAGTGGGAGTTCTCTATAAAGAAAGCCATGTCCCCAATTATGTTCCCAGAATTTAATCCTTGTACCATCTCCTACGACTCTTCTCATAAAGCACTCAGAAAAACTCTGTATTGATTTGAGAGTTTGTTTAAAAAACTTGCAATCCGGCAAGTCACTTGGTCTTTCCATTTGAAAGAAAGTCAGAAATAGTGATTTCCAGAGCCTGTCTTCAGGTTTTATCCAGTACCAGTACCATTTTGCGAGCAACGCCTCGTTAAAGACTTTTAAATCAATTACACCCAGGCCTCTAAATCTTTTTGGTGTACAAACAAGATCCCAATTTGCCAGTGGTATCCCTCGTCCCTCACTAGAATTTCTCTTCCAAAGGAATGTTCTTCTTGTCTTGTCTATTTCTTGTATGACCCAAATCGGCAACTTGAAAACCGACATAAAGTAGGTTGGGATGGATGACAAAACTGCATTAATCAAAACCAGTCTCCCCGCTATTGACAGTTGCCTTGCAGCCCATCCTTGAAGTCTGTTGTTTATTTTTTGTAACAGGGGTATGTAAGCTGTTTTAGGAAGTGCTTTATCTGATAAAGGCAATCCAAGGTAACTGAATGGAAAACTTCCTCTTTTACATCCCAACACATCAGTCAATTGTTGTAGAAGCTGAATATTATCCGAAGATAGTAGTAGTTCTGATTTCTCCATGTTCACTGCCAAGCCTGAAATACTTTTGAAAACCGTAAGTAAAATCTTCATAGCTTGAGCCTGTCTCACTTCGGGTTTCATGAAAAATAAGGAGTCATCCGCATACAACAAACAAGGTCTCATTTGTAAAAAAGGTAATTGCCAATCCCCACTTTGCACCAGTTTTGCCATCCATCTTGGAATGAAGTCCATTGCCAATATAAACAAAAGAGGAGATAACGGATCCCCTTGACGAACTCCTCTTTTTAGTTGTATCTTCTTGCCTAGCAGTCCATTAATGATTATTTGCGAGCTTCCTTTCAATACACAGTTCATCATCCATTGAATCCATTTTGATGGAAATCCAAGACCTTCCAGAACTTTAACCAAGAAATCCCAATTTACCGTATCAAAGGCCTTATGAATATCCGCCTTGAACAGAGCAATTGGAATTTGATTTTCCTTCGCAATTCTTAAAACCTGTTGGGCATATAAAAAACCCTCTGTGATTTGCCTTCCTTTTACAAAGCCCGTCTGATTATCATTAACCAATTGACTTATGTGGGGTTGGAGTCGATTAGCAAGAATTTTAGAAACCATCTTCTGTATCCCATGTAACAAGCTGATGGGTCTAAAATCCTGTGGCTTTTTTGCTTCCTCTTTCTTTGGAATTAACACTGTATATGAAGTGTTAAGAGAGTCCAGATTCCATCCTTTATCCAAAGTTTCCTTGATCGTGTTGTGTATGTCTGGGATCAAGACATCTTTAAATTCCTTGTAAAATTCACCGGTAAAACCATCTGGCCAGGACTTTTGTTTGACGGCCAGTCTCGTATGACTGCCTCCACTTCTTCCAATGTTACATGCTCTACTAGGTCCTGTAAGTTGAGTGTTGAGTTGTACAAATTTCCCCAATTGATCGTTGGCATCGTATCACAGCTGCTTCCCATTAATTTGACATAAAAGTCCCAAAATACATTTGCCTTCATTGCTTGAGTTCTATGTATGTGCCCCTCGTGCTCAATTGCTTGTATCATGTTTGTCCTTTTAGAAGATGTGGCCAAAGAATGAAAATATCTTGTGTTACGATCCCCATTGATTTCCCACTTCACCTTGCCTCTCTGTTTCCATATTTCCTCTTCTAACACTGACAATTCAGCGTACCTTCTTTTAAGTGTTAAGTGAACCCATTTCTCCAATCTTGTAATTCTTCGCACCTCCTGAACCTTCCCGATCCAATCCATGAAGTTTCTACAGATGAGTAACTGTTCTTTGATATTTCCGATCTTATCCCTTGTCCACTCCTTTATCCGAGATTGTAAGATGCAGAGTTTATTGTGTAACTCTGCTGGGGAGGACGCTACCTGCACTTCTTGCCAACTTTTTCTGACAAAGTCCTTGAAAGATCCAGATTTCAGCCAAGCATTTTTGAATCTGAAAAATACTGACCTTTTAAACTGTGTATTGGCAGTATATATTAATGGTGTGTGATCCGAAGAAGTATTTGCCGCTGCTTCCTGTTTTGAATTCGGGAAAGAAATATTCCAACTTACTGACATCAGAAATCTGTCCAGCCGCGCCATTGTTGGTTGATCTCTGGAATTTGACCAAGTGAAGTTCTTTCCACCTAAGGGCAAATTGATAAGATCCATCTCCAATAACAAATCTGAAAATTTGGCCGATTCTCTCCAGTTGCTGTTATTTAAATTTGTTCTTTTCTCATGCGAAAGTGTGACATTAAAGTCACCGCATAGTAACCAAGGAACCTCGTCAGATGGTTTGATTTCCTGAAGTTCTTGAAAAAAAATTCTTCTCAATGTAGCTGTTGTAGGGCCATACACCGAAGTGATATGAAAATGATCCCCATTGTGTTCCAGAGTTACTGTGAGTGTATATGTGCCCTTAGAAAATTGTAGTAACTTGTATTTGGAGCTCCAAGCAACCATTATTTCGCCCCTTGTACCTTCTGCCTCTAAACATTCAAATCCTCTGAATCTCCTTCCACATGTTTGCGAGATAATTGTATTATTAATATTACTCAATTTTGTTTCTTGAAAGCACAAAACATCTGGCTTTTCAAGTAATACCGTCTGCCTTACCGCCAACCTCTTCTCCCTTTCGTTCAATCCCCTAACATTCCATGATAACACTTTAATTTTAGAGATGTAATCCATAGAAACACAAAATCATCTTTTTAATAGGACTCACAGAACCAAGTTCCCTCACATACAAAAGACTTATCTTCCCAAAACTAACAGAAAAATCCAGCAGCTTCTTCATCCCCAAACTTTCCTTAACCGACTCAACACAAGACTGCTTTTTCAACATGATAGCAGCATTCAAAATGAAAAAGTAAAAACATAAATTATTTAAACTTAACATAAAAATCCAGATCTTCTTATTTCAGAAACCGTAACACTGCTTGATACTCTTGGCGTCATCCCATGACGATCTTAGCCACCTCCTCATCAATCTTACCATTCAACTCAACCCCAGCCAACTGCACTAGCATCTCGGCCTGCTGCATGTCCAACGGATTTAGGGATTCTTGATATTCCAACCTTGCTTTCTTTGGTTTGTTAGCCCTCTTGTTGTACTGCTTCTTTCCAGAGTCATAACGCACCCTTTCCTGCGGGTATCTTTTTAGTAGCCTTTCACTGCGATGGGTTGTTTCCTTTTCTGGAGCAGTGACCTGAGCCACTGAGTCATTCATCTCTGTGTTGCCAACCGTATGGTACTTAGGAGATTCAAAACCTGGTGGGAGGTCCTGAAAGAATTCCTCATCTTGGCCCGATAAAATTCCATCTCCCCAGCCTTGTTGTCCTTGTACTTCCTTTTCTTCCATTGGGCCCATCAAAGCCCTGTTCGCAATTTCCACATTTTTTCGGGGCCCAATATTGTTGTGATTAAGAGTTTCCAGAAAAGTGATTTGAGAATTAAATTCTCCTTGATCCCAACGCAACATTTGAAACTTGTCAAAGAAAGTAAAAGCCAGTCTTCTAGAAAAGGTACTGATCCCATTGAAAACAGTACCTGGCGGTAATTGCACTGTTGGGTTCCAAAAAGAGGAGTTGAAAACATGTACTCCTGAGTGGCTTGTAATCTTAACACCTTCCAGCATTAATTCAATCTTGTTGGGGATTTCCAAAGGTTTTTCAAAGGTCACGATCTCCTTTTCTTTATTACCTTTGTCAGAAAGTGTTGGCTGTTCCTCTTCTCCAGTTAAAGAACCAACTTGAGTTAATGAGCTGTATAAATTTTGGACCCACTGCTGAGTTGTCAGTGTCTGATTGGATCCTGCACTTGACGGTGCCCCTTCATGGCGATTGACTCTAGGCCCTTCCTGTCCTCTGTTACAGTGGTTGTCCGGTGAGCGTCTGATCTGATTTTCTGGACCCCGTTCATGAGCTTGACCCCTATTCATGCCTCCTCCTCCTTGACTTGGAGGAGGTGGAGTGCCATGACTTATCCAACCATCCATCTCAACCCTGATATCTTTTTGATATGGATTAACACTAAGATTCAAGTTAAATGGTATCTCCGCTGCATCCTTGGTTGCCACTAACATGGTTAGGTATTCGAAATTGCCATTGAAAAAGTAAGGTGCTACCCGAACTGGATAGCCAAAGCCTGCGACCAGCTGATGAATATTGATAATGATAAATTATATATACATTTGATCTTGATTTTATCATAAAACAACCTCAAATATCTTGTGTTTAGAATATAAAATGATTAAAATACACCTGGAATCAAGTTACTGCGGTTATTTGGCTTTTCATTGCAGGAAATGATGCAAAATGGCAAAAATACCTCTCAGTGCGGATCATTGACACGCACTGTGGACTGGTTCGGACGCACTGGGGACTTAGCCGCATTTCCAACCTCTCAGCTCTGCGCAGGATTTTTCCCGAGCCTAATGCGGACGCACTAAGAGCCGCACTGAGAGCCGCACTCAATACTTGGCCAATTTCAGAAACTTCAGAACACAGAATCCACCCGCAGTGCGGGTCATCTATACGCAGTTCCACCCGCACTCATGGGAATTCGCAGAAGATCCAGGAAAGTTAAATAAGGAAACTTAGACGGGTGAGACCACCCGCAGTGCGGATGAACATGACCCGCAGTCAGCCAGAATTACCCAATTTCAACACAGATTATATTTTTGGCGCTCCAGGGACACGTTTTAAGAAGACAAAAATAGACATACTTGCCAGGAAAGAAATGTAAAAAGAGCACCCACTAACTCCACATTCTAGCCTCTAAATTGGGCATGATCTCTTGCTTTAAAAGGGGGGCTCATTTCCATTCAAGGATCTCTACACACAACACATCTCATTCTCTCTCTATACACAATTCTTAGCCATAATTTCTGAAGGAGGTAAAGCTTTCAAGCAAGGAGAAGAAGGGTTTCCTGAGCAAGATTCGGCATGATAGAGGTTCTAGATTCAAAGGGTGTAATTATTCTTTATTTCATTTCCTTTCATTCTTTGCCAAACTTTGCGATGTTTCCCTCCAAGAGGGAGTAGTTCTCTCTCTAGGGGTTTAGGTCAACATGCAAGAACTTGTTTAATTCTATTTTATTCGATTATTTGCTTTTATTATGATTGTGTTATCGGATTTGATTGTTAATTTCTGTGATTTAAATAATTTGTGTTAAATACATAATTAGTACTTGAATTGTAGCATCTCGTTTTGGTTTCAAAAGAACCAAAATTGACTAGGATCAATATGATAGTACCAAAATTATGAATGCAAATACCTTAGGTTTAGATTAAGATTCTAACCAATTTAATCTAAGCCGGAACTATAGAAATTAAGGTTAGGGATTTGGTGAAGAACCTAACCGTGAAGTCAAACCCTAATTAGGACATCTCAAATCGAGTCGGATATTGGTATCATGGACTTAATTGTGAAATACCAATATTTGAGGAGAGGAGAGACTAACAAGAGCTTATGGTCTAGGTAGCTAGGATGAAGGACTTAAACGTGAAATCCGAATTACTTAGACACGTTATTAATTCATGAAAGTGACCCTTAATGACATATTAGGTTAGAAACCTCATCAAATCATACATGAATTTAAGCAAATACCGAATAAATAGAGTTAACAAGGGATTGTAGACCAAAGACCCCTCGATTCTCTTAACCTTGAAAACAAACCGACTTGTCTTTCTTTTACTTTTACTTTTAATTGTTTAAAAACTCCTTCCTTCGGGTATTGAACCCAACCTTAGGATTTTTAGTACAAACCCCCCAAATTTACTTTATTGCACTTTACTTTCTTTCTTTTCTGAAATTTATCATCTAAAGTTGAAAATTAAGTATTTGTCTTACTCCTTGTGGTTCGATACCCGATAATATACTACACGGTAGGATTGTATACTTGCAATCTAAATCGAAAGTGTATTTGAGGATAAAGCTTTTTATATATACCCTTTGGACGTATCAAATATCAGTTCTATTCCAATGTTGTAACGGTGCGCCATACACCTTGATTCTTGCTCTGACATTAAGAGGATCGAAAGCCATCTGGAGTTGAGGTGAATATGGATGTAGATCAATGTCGATTCCGTCTCCTATGTAGAAGGTGGCTCTTTCTATTGCTGCTTCCGCCATGTGCTCATTTGGAAAAAGAAGGATTGCATCACCATAATTCTCATCAATTATAAACACTGTGAAATCTCTAGGATCTCTGCGAAATTGTCGAGCCATACAGGCCGCTATCCTTTGCCTGAATTGTGGGTGTGAAGCACCAGGTCCCGCAAAGATAAACGCTGAACGTAGTAAGAACCTATTCGAAGGAGTCAGTTCCTCACGAGGGGCAATGTAGACATTAAGCGATTGAGGCCTCCTTTCCCAAAGTTCAGCAGGTTCATTCATTTGCATTGTCAGCCAATTTCTAGGAACGTCCATGATGTTGGTTGGATCAGATAGCAAAGGTACTTGAGTGTTTACTGGAAGATTGGGTATGTGATGTTGCTGAGCTACAGTGGTATTAGGTGATGGTAATACCTTCCTTTTATAACTCATCTTTTCTCCTTGAAGACTCTTCCCATTCTTTGATAATAAATCTGGGCAATTTCGGATTACGTGACCAGCAGTGTTGCAATGAAGGCATTTTCTTTGGTTTTTGCAAACAGCCTGGATGTGACCTTTCAATAAGCATTTGAAACATTTTTGTTGTTCCCTTAATTTCTTAGCATGAATCTGAAGCCATGACGGTTGAGATCTTCTAGGCAATTTAGTGTTCACATTTTTCTTCTTTCTAGTAACCAGAGTCCACCCCTTTGCATCTTCCTTGTTGTTTTTATTCTCCAAGAGTGAACTTTTGGACTTCTCATTTACTATTGGTTCATTGAACTGATCATCGGTGTGAATGGACTGCTGGATTGGACCGACCTTCTCCTTTGGGGTGTTAATAGTCAGTAACTGAGGAGATGACCCTTGGTCTTCGTCTCTATCATTATGAGAAATACGAAGGATCGGATGCTCACCTATTAAGAGCACCGAAGAGTTGGCCCTTGCTCCCATTATTTTTATAGATGGAAGAGTCAGATTTGCTGACTGGTCTTTGTTGTTTCCCGAATCTTCAGTCACCTTGGTTATTGGGGCCTCCTTGTTGTCCGATTGAGCTACTGAACCTCCTGATTTTTCCAGAAAAGCCTTAGATTTTCCCCAAAGAAAGTCACTTACCTCTTCAATTTCTTTGGGTTTTTCCTTCATTGCGTCATCAAACCAATTTTTTAGAGATTTATCAGCTATAGGGTGCTTCAATCTGTTGCTGTCGCCTCTCCTTGTCAATAGGATCAGCCTATTGGGTGAATTCGCCGCTTCTGCGCCTGCCGCTGTCTGGAGCGTTGTCCTTTTCTCCACCGCTGTTCCCACCGATCTGTCGCCCTTCTTAATCTCTTTTGTCGTTGTCTCCGCCGCTGACTCCACCGCTATCCCCTTTGTCACTATCTCCATCGCTGTCTCTCTTTTTGTCGCCTTTCCTGTCGCCCTCACAACTATTAGCTTTGTTTCGTGCGAGGAAACCTTGTAATCACATGATGTGTAGAAATAGCAACAAAGAAATATCTTCATATTTTGTAAACCTCCAAAACTACACACACTTCATTTAATAAAGAAAGAAAAACCTGAAAGTACAAAGGCATGGTACCCGCCTCAAATTTTAGAATGTACAGTGCTGTCATTAGCAATATGTATGATTTCTTTCATGAAATATTTTAAATTTCTTAACTTCTATAGATAAGAGATATTCTTGCCTAAAATATCAATCAAGGTTCGGTTTTTTATTTATTAATGGTTTCATTTAATGTGTCAGTGAAAAATAGAAGCTGATTTAATCAATAATTGCAAAATTGAGGACCAATTGAGACTTAAGCAATCCTTAATTTTACTACAAAGAGTAAACTTACAAACAATTTTCTTAAAATTAGCCGCTAATGCAAATTATTATTATTTAACTTCAATTTTTTTTTCTCATTTTGTGAATATTGGTTCCTAACTTGAATTTAATCCATTTTACTAGAATTACCTCTCCCACTGAAAATTTTGTTTCTCAATATTCCACGGTGGTTTTTAATTCTGAGTCAGGTTTTTTATATTAAAATTGATTCTTAATATTTTATAGCAGTTGTGATAATTATTGATGATATTCTTATTAAGAGAACTTTGCGAGTACATGACAAATCATTTATACAGTGAATTGTTGTAGCCTCTGCGAGTCGGGGTGTGACATTTATCAATGTATTTGTTGTTTTTTCTATGATTTGAAAAAGGATAAAGAATTTTACTAGTAATAAAATAGTAGTAACATTTTGACCTATTTCAAAATTTTGCTCTACTTCAAAATATTTTTGTCTTTTCCCTCTCGAATTTGACCCATCATACTTTTTCATTCTCTTCACACTATCTATGTGAATAATCACATCCTAACATGCTAAATAAGATTGTTCACGTGATGTAATGCATGCTGGTGCTACTTCATTCTGCTCTATATGTTTATTTCTTAATAATTGTTTACAAGTCATAAATGTATAATCTACAATATTGATTTTAAGTCAAAATCTAGCTAGCTATCCAATTTGAGAATCAAAGCCCATCTCAACAAGATTTTGGAGTAAACTAATTTGAAACCTCAAGTAAACCGACCCGATATTTTCCAAAAATGAGTTATATAAAAACAAAAAAAAATAACAATATAAATTCTATTATGTACTACTATTTAATTTGATAGATGTGCTTAATTATGTCTCAGTTGGTCTCTTGTTTTGAAGCCAGTTTCAAGTTATCTAAGTTCGCCTCTCTCTATAAAAAAGGTAATTTAAAATTTAGAACATAACAAATTTAGTTAACAAAACATAATAAAGAATAAAAGAAGCGGGCTGAAATGATATCAATATTTAAATGATGAACCAAAACAACAACTTAAACAAAATCAAGAGATAGAAAAAACACACAAAAGTAATAACAGTTCCTACTCCAGCAGTCGATTGCATTAATTATGAAATCATTCAAAATGTCTTACATTGACTTCACCACTATAATAAATGTTTTTATAAGCTTCTTTTATTTTTACTTGAATTTAATTAACGAATTTGGATTTCTTTTCCTCTACTATATATAATACATTATGAAATTGTACTATTCAATAAAATTAAATGTGACTAACAATACGCGAAAATAATTTAAAAAAAAAAATCTAAAATCAGATCATTACTTGTAAATCTACGTGTTGCGTTCCTTTGATCCTATCATTCATTTATTATTAATTCTTTGTTTCTTGTCACTTATCTCTCACAAACTGATGTTAAATTAAAAAAAGTCTAAGTGCAGAAAATGGATGATACTAATCAACGACGACCATATATGTATGACAACTATATATGTATATATGACGCCGGTTGGAGATTTGTTTTTCATAATGTGCTACGAGAGAGACGGTACAATCCGATACTTACCTCTGTGCTAACTACAGCTAGTATCTTCACATATATTTATTAAAAACATACATGTAGTTAAATTGAAATGTTTTAAAATGCATGTATATATTGAACTATTGGTAGAATTCATTTTTTCTTTTTCAATAATGTTGGTGATGAATTGTTTTTGAGGAAAAATAGAGGTCAAGCCTCCATTTAATTTCATTAAAATGTCTGTTACAAGGGTTTTGTAACTCAAAAGGTTGAAAAGCAATTTGCTCAAGACATTTGAGCTAAGTAAGGAAAAAGAAAGAAAGAAAAATTAAGAAGTAAAGCAGGTAATGTAAATAATAAGCTAAAACCAGAAATGCAAAATTGGATGCTAATGAAGGAGTGTTGCGTGACTGCTATCCTCTCAGTATGTGTTGCTTCTGGGCATGGACTTCTTCCTGCAGCTGCTGTAAATCTTTGGTGATGTCTCTGAAAGTTCGCGAACAACGTTCTCTCCACAGTATAAACTGTGCAATGAGCAAGGTTGACCTGTTATCTCCTGTAATCTTACCATCCAGTAGCATCGCAGATGTTGTTGTTCTCTGTATCCTTCCCCAGTCTTGGATTGTTGCACTAAATAAGGCTCTTGAGAAAGGACATTCACAGAATAGATGTTGAAATGATTCTGCGTTTCTTTTGCATAAAATACAATGGTTTACAATCGGCCAACCCAGTCTTGCAAGATTGTCAATTGTTAGTATTCGATTTGTACACACCAATCATCCAAAAACAGTTATTCTAGGTGGTGCTTTGATTTTCCAGATCCTGTGTACTTCTGAACCGTTTTCGGGTAGTGGTTTGTTTTGACTGTCTTCGATTTTCAATGCCCTATAAGCCGACTTGACTGTGTACCGGCCGGTATTGGACCATTTCCATTGTATCTCATCCTGCTAGCCCGGTACGAGTCTTATGACCGATAGACGCTGTTGTAGGGTTGTTAATTCTTGTGTTGCCTCTGATGTCAGTATAGGTCTGAAGTGTGTGTGCAGCGAAACCGCGGGTAGGATTGATTGGACTGTTGCTTCTTTGTTTAAAGCATGAGAGAACAAGCTAGGAAATATGTTTTCCAGGAAACCTAATCTCCAATTGTGAGTCCAGAATGCAACATCTGAACCCTTACCCAGTTTGTGAATTGTTGATCTATTATAGAAGCCGTGTACATGTGCAAGGGTTTTGGTGAAGAGTGGTGCTTGTGGTATGCCATTGACGGTTATTACTGTGTGCTGTATGATAGGTTTCCATAGCGCTCGTTCTGGTTTTTGCCAATTCCATTGCCATTTCATCAATAGAGCCGAGTTGAAAGTACCAAGGTCCGGGACTCCTAGGCCTCCCAGAAATTTCGATGTGGTGACCAGTTTCCAATTTGCCAAATGAATTTTTTTTTTATTGTTATGTAACCCTATGCCATAAAAAGTGTCTTCTGATTTTGTCAATTGCCTTAATTATCCATTGTGGTAGTCTCATAACCGTCATGTAGTATGTCGGTAAGGACGATAAAACCGCATTCAAAAGAACTAACCTTCCGGCGATAGATAGGTGAGCGGCTGCCCAGCCTGCTAGCTTTCTGTTGAGTCTTTGTATGAGTGGAAGGTATGTGGATTTATGTAGTGCCTTGTTTGAAAGGGGGAGACCCAGGTAGGTGAAAGGCAGAGAACCCACTTTGCATCCGATAATGCTAGCCAAGGCTGATCCTTCATTCTGGTTTTCTTGTGGCATTATTAGTTCGGATTTGTGTGCATTAATTTGAAGCCCTGATACTCGTTCAAAGACCGTTAAGGCAACCGAAAGTGCTTGAATCTGTTGGGTTTCTGGTTTTATGAAGAAGAGAGCGTCGTCCGCATATAACAGACATGATTTCATGCCCTCAAATGGCAGCCGAATTGCACCAGAAGCGGTTAATTTCTCGAAATATCGCGCTAAGAAGTCCATGGCTATTATAAAAAGGAGCGGTGAGAGTGGATCCCCTTGGCGGACTCCTCTTTTCAAGATGATTTTTTTACCTAACAAACCGTTGATCATTATTTGAGAGGTACCAACTAGTACTGTGTGCTTTATCCATGAGAGCCACTGTGATGGAAACCCAATTTTTTCCACTGTGATGGAAATCAGCTGTATTTATTTATTTTCAATTTTATATATATATATATATATATATATATATATATATATATATATATATAGGAGGGTTCCAATGCTCCCAATGCACCCAATTTTTTATCTCCTTTATCTCTATTTTCAAAGTCCGAACAGTCGATCTGAACAGCTCAACATGATCTTCATAATAAATTATGCTTGGAGACCAAATTTTATATTTTTTAGAATTTTTTTACTATTTTTTAAGATATGTACAAAATCATTGTTTTAAGGAGATTCTGGACCATCCGATAAAGTGATTTTGTATCTATCTTAAAAAATAGTAAAAAAATTCTAAAAAATATAAAATTTGGTCTCCAAGCATATTTTATTATGAAGGTCATGTTGATCGGTTCGGATCATCTGTTCGGACTTTGAAAATAGAGAAAATAAAGATTGGGTGCATTGGGAGCATAGAAAAGAGGGTGCATTGGAACACTCTTCATATATATATATATATATATATATATGTATGTACATATACTATTATGAGTGTGGCTAGGGGTGGCAATGAGCTGCTAAAGAGCGAGTTAGGCCTACTCGTATTAAGTTTGTTTGTGGATCAAGCTGAGCAAGCGAGCAAGTTTGGATTTTAGGTCCCGAGCTGAAATTACTGCTCAAGACTGACTTGTGGTTTGTCTGAGCGAGCTGAGCTGGCTCGTTATCAGCTTGGCAGATTCATAAATTTGTAAATTTTATTTCCTATTATATCTTAAATTTTCAGGCACATCTTATCAATTATGGATAAAACAAAATAACATTTATATGACTAAGTATTGAGGAATACTCTTAATTCAAGTGCAGCTAAACAAATCAACTACTATAAATTAAGTTTGCAACTAAATTCATACATACAAATATATCAAATTCCTAAATTCATACAAACATAGTTCACAGAATAAATTCATGCATACCAAATCAAACAAATTCATACAAATTAACTTTGTTGCTTATAATTAATTCACACATATTCCATACAAAATTACTAATCAACTTAAGCACAGTACAAAGTACAATATAACACTCGCTGTAACATCCATAGACCATACTATCTCCAACCTGCCAACCTGAAGTGAACGGATCCGATTAAACTATTAAACTACGTATATTAAATAGCTCATTAATGACCGAGCTGGCTCGTGCCAAGCCAGGCCAAACTCAAACTCATTAATTCTGGCTCGAGTCTGTGGCGAGCGAGCTCATTTTAGCTCGGTCTACTAACGAACGAGTTAACTATCGATCGAGTCACGGACTGATACCAAGCGGGCCACGAGCCACAAGCTTTTTTGCCAGCCCAGAGTGTGGCTATGATATGCATATTATAGAACAACTTATGCTATGAATCCATATTTTCAGTTTCAAAGTTAAAAAAATATATTTGGACCGCTCAACATAATATCTATATGCAAATATACTTGGAGACTAAATTTCACATTTTTTTTAGAATTTATTTTGAAAGAAATACCATTTTTAGAATTAATTTACTATATTTTTTGGATAGGTAGAAAATGAGATCAAGATTCTGGACCATAAAAAAATAGTGATTTTTTTTTACTTTTCTAAAAACAATTAATAAAAATTCTAAAAAACTTAATCTCCAAAGATATTTTTATATGAAAATCATGTTAAATGGTTCGGATAAATTGTTTGGTTTTTGAAAATAAAAATATAAATACATAACACGGGCCTTAATAAGGATATTATCATAGCCTCACTCTATTATAATTATATATTTTTAGATCCTATATTATAGTTTCTTATATATGGTTCAATATGCCTAATATAGTTTTTGTATATATTATTTCTTCCTACCTCAAAGTAGATTAATTCTTGTTTAATTCTATTATTATTATTATTATTATTATTATATTTTTTTCATTTACTATTGGATCCTTCAAGTTGTATGAAATATTTATATTCGAAACTAGTTAATAAGAAAAAAAAATCATATTTTCAATAAATTATTCGTCAAAAATAAAAATTTAAGTCAAGTTTAAAATAAGATTTTAACTTGTATATTGGCATTAATTTGAGAAAAGCTAGCACAAGTTAATGTAACTCGAGCTACAAATATGTAGAACAATCACTAATTAATTTTATAAGATTGCTAAAGTATTAATCTGTCTTTCTCTGTTGAGATCCATCTCCATATCGTATATTCTCCTGTGACGTCCTTCTCTTATTGCATTCCTCTTAAAGTTGTCAGTATTTTCTGTCAATTGTGGATGAAAGCATGAATAAATCTGCATGAAATTTGGGTAAATTGAGCTAAATTTGCTAGTTTCAGCCTGAATTGAAATATGGAGCTATTGAAAATTTTAAAGAAAAGTTTTGATCATAATTAATTTCTTCAAAAATATGATCATAATTATATTGTAATTTTACAAATTTGATTTTTAAATTAAGATGTATATTATATTTATATGACGTAAATGAAAACTGATATAATTTTATCAAAATTTTATTATTCATCAAACCACTTAAAACTTGCATATTATATAATTTAACTAAAAATAGATGATAAAAGTGCTCAAGTAGACTAAATTAAGTTACAAAGATAAAGAATTGAACATGACTAGACTGTCTGAAAGGAAAAAGTTATTTAAAGGATATGACAAAAATGAATAAATATAAAACTATAAAAGGTTAAAGTGTTAAGCTGATATCATGTACAAAGACAGGTAACAGGTTTTTGCTCTGTACTGTCATCAATCTTCCTCCTCTCAGCAGCAAGAACTTGTCTAATCATCGGCAATTTCTGGTATATCATCTCCCATATTAAATTTACAGCACTTCCACTGCTGCCATACTCAAAATATGATTGCACAGCAGCCAAATTCGCACGAAATCTGTCCTTGTGTTCCTCGGAGAATCCTCTCAGATGCTCCACCATCCCGTTTGGTGTAAGCGCATTCTTCACCGAAACAAAAACTGCAAAATCAGTGTAGTCCAGCATCCCTTCGAACGGAAGCTCGATCTGGTCACTAACAATGACTGGGATGCAGAGGCTGGCAACGGCATCAAACAGCCCGCACTGATTTTGTGGGTGCAGACAGAATTCCGAGTCCCGCATTCCCTGTTTCACCTTATCTTCAAGACCAGTGACATTGGCATTGAGTGATATTCCTTCTATTTTTACCCATGGCTCATTTTCAAGCAGCTTCAACAGTTTCTTACTGATTGATCCGTCCTGTATTAATTTGGAAGTTTAAGAATTCAAATCATGAGTACTAATTTGTTTCATTTGACAGCGAGCTAGATTATCTGTTGATCCCTGCTTGACAGGGATGCATGTGTAATTTGAAGCAAGCGCCAAAGAAAAAATGAATTCTAAATTGAAGGCGTGTATATATATATATATATATATATATATATAGATGAGCTATGCTACTCCATGGAGTAAAACGCGTTGGTGCTTCACGCCGCTATATTTTTATTTTGAAAATCCAAACGACCGATCCGAACCGCTCAACATGATCTCCATATTGAAATGTGCTTGGAGATCAAATTTTACATTTTTTAGAATTTTTTTACTATTTATTAAGCTACTTTGAAAATCACTGATTCGGCAGTCCAGAATTTTTTACTGTTTTTTACTGTTCATCTGGATTTTCAGATTTTCAAAGTGGCTTAATAAATAGTAAAAAATTCTAAAAAATGTAAAATTTTGTCTCCAAGCACATTTCAATATGGAGATCATGTTGAGCGGTTCAGATCGGTCGTTTGGACTTTCAAAATAAAAATACGGCATGAAGTACAAACGCGTTTTACTCCATGGAGTAGCATAGCTCATCTCATATATATATATATATATATATATATATATATAGATAGATAGATAGATACATTATATATACCGGGTATGTATGGTGGGATGGTTTGAAGTAGAGGAGAGTTTGTCTTGGGTGATTGTGAGAAATGTGCAGCCTGGGAAGCAGGTGGTTGCATGGTATTATCACATCCTTAACCAATGATGCCTCGTCAATATGCTGGACAATGTAGGTCGAGTTGCATGCATCTTCACTTGCTGGTGCAACTACAAGTGAACAGTCATGAAATAGGTATGATCTTGGCAGTGAACCAATCATCTGCTCTCCCAAATCTCCAACAAGGAGAATTGCTGGTGCAATCTCACTTCGCACGTGCCACATTGCTACAGGATCTGCAAATTAGCAAGTACAATGAAACATATTTTCTTTCTGATTTATATAAATAGTTAGTAACATCATATCATATGGAAGAGGCACTATATATTAATATATATGATACATAAATTAATTAGTGCAGTCATGATAAACAAAGTTATTTAACAAAACAAAATCTACTTTTTATATCTAGTGCAACGGGTCCTACTATCACGCAGCAATTATGCAAGCAAGCAAAAATTTTAATTCACAAAAAGATAATTTTAATACTTCACTATTAAAAATATATAACTAAAATAACTGCATATTTTGAATATTTAAAGGAATAATAATGGGCACACAACATCCAAATTGACCTTTAAGGTTTTCCCTAACAGTAATTGTTTTTATTTTTAAATGAGTAATTGCATGCTTTAATTTCTTAAACCTCGGACCTTAATTAAGTACATATGAGTATATGACATTAATGTGCACATATATCCATGACCATGATGTGTGTGGATAGGACAACTTAATTCTAGATAAACTCATCTAGTTCTTGTATTTTAGCAAACGTAATTGTCACTCTGTCTCACACACACATATATATAGTCAAACACAAATATATATATAGAGAGAGTACGGCTAACACGTTTTCTCAAATATTTCAACAATATGTGTCCGGTCTTCAAAATCTATCGAGTTGGCTTTAAACGACAAATCCAAACCGTTCAAACCAATCTCCTTAACGAGAGTTTCGTTTTCATATATATTTTTAAAAAATTTTAATTTATTTACTATTAAGTCAAGTGGTAAAAAAAATGAACAAAATAGTATATTAAAATGCACACAAAATTCTTCATATTTTGACCGCTTGACTTGATAGATAATCAATTTGAAAATAAAAAATAAAAAATATGAAAACGAAGCTCTCGTTAAGAAGATTGGTTTGAATTTGTTATTTGAAGCCGATTCGATAAATTTTAATTAGAGACTGGAAACATAATTGATAAATTAGAGGCGTGTCAGCCGTACTACATGTGTGTGTGTACAATAAGATATGCTAGTGTACCTCGATCGGTTAAATAGCTAGTCAAACTAGCCGACAGTGAGAATCTCTTTTTTTTTATTTGAACAGTGAGAATCTCTATGTTCATTAATTAATTAGGACATGCAGCTTAATGACATTTGAATTCCAACATGAAAATCCGTTAATTATTTTTTCCAAATAATCGCTTTCTTTAAAATTGAGACAAATATATCGCCCAAAATGTGCTTTTTACTACTATTTATTATTTTGTGAAGGATTTAAATATTTTGGAACTCGATATATACGCCCAGGGTTGGACCTTTTCTCTGTGGAAATAAAGCTGCTGCCATATCCAATTTCAACCGTTAATATTGAGATTCGTGTATAAAAAAATTTCTTCATTAAAATTTATGTATGGATACCCTCAAAAAAAAAAAAATTATGTATGGAAACATTTGAACGTTTGGGATCAGAATTACAGATTGGTGTCAGTAGATTTATTTCGTTTCTCTATGCATGTATTTCTAAAACTCGCAAATTCACATAGAACATATATAGGGAAAAAAAAAAGACAGATCTATCGGTAGAACAAGGCACTTACATTCGAATTTGGATCGTATGAGATATCTCAAACTTTCAGTGTTTTTTTTTTTAAAACCTCAACCGTCAAATACATTATGCACGAATCTCAAAATACAAATAATATTAGCCCAGTGCGCTATCCCGAATAGGCACCGTACGTGTCGGTCACGCAAAAATTGAGATATCTCAGAGGATACGCACTCCTTACATTCAGAGTTGGGCATCTAAATATATATATAATTGGGTTGGGTTAGTTTTACAGACATAAAAAATAATTATAATTTAGAAACTTGGAAATTGGAATATAATTTATATATATTACATATGCACGTCACAATTAAATTCAATAGAAATTTTATCATTCATCAAATAACTCAACATTTATGCATTCTAAGACCATGGTAAGTCATTGTCATTGTCATTACATATGCACGTCTATAATTTTTTTTTCTATTTTTTATTTTTAATTTTCTGACTTGGTTTAAGAAACTTTATTAAAATGACAGAGTTAAATCTTTGTCATTGAATCCTAACCCTATATAATTTGAATGGAAATTATTTTATGGCATAAAAATATATTGATAGAAAAGAACATACACAATGAAAATTAAAATAGTTGTCAGATAAAACATAACTAGCTAGAACTGCAACTTCAATCCTCTTGTTACTCGTGCCATTATATAATACACAAGCTGGTAATAATTAAATAATTAAGAAAATCCAGGTTTAATGGAAGTACGGGGATCTCTAGGCTTGGTCTTATTTAATAATCTAATAATATATGCATCTTCTAGTTTACTTTATTTGAATTGATAAATTTGAACTTACTGTTAGAACTTAGATCTATGCATGTAGCTCCTTTTGGCTTTGTTAATTACATTTGAACCCTTTTTGACTTCTTAATTAACCCTTGTGAAAACTAAAGAACCTTGACAAACTAGCTATAGAGAGGAAAGATCAAAGATATAAGCAAACTCAAACTAACAGATGCTATCCTGTAACTTGCAATTACCATGCATCACTTTAGTTTGTTTAGCTTACATTTTCGATGTACTGGTATATATGGTACAGAGATTTCTAAGAGAAGACCACAGCTAGTCCTGATTTTAGGCAGAGTCACGCTTTTAATTGTTATTTTTTTTAAATGTCCATATAAATGTATTAATTGTAGCCAATTAAATCAAAACCTAATATGTTAAGAAATTCAGCAGTAGAAAAATTAGTAATATGCAGGAAAAATTATGAAACAATTTTTGTATGCTTAATTATACTATAGATATTAAATTATGATGCATACCGGAGATGACAAAGACATGATCGCGTCCACCAGATCTTCGCCATGGCACCGAAGCCTTTATTCTATCCAACACTTGTCTCTGTCGTCTATAGTCGCCATTTTTGTCGGCATTCTTCTCTCTGAATTTCCCTTTTTGTCCCCAGCCAAGCTCCATCTGTGCACTGAGGCTAGCAAAAAAAGGCACGAAAACCACATCAGCCTCGTCAAAATTTGACACCCTGACAGCTGTTGATCGTTGATATATATTCTTCTTATTGATTTGAAGATCATTTAGTAGCCAGTACTCAGCAGCATGGGGCTTTATGAGGGGGTTTTCAGGATAAGGAGGCACTACCCATAAATTAAAAGTGTTGAAGAGACGGTGGAAGAAGGATGAGAAATGATTTGCATGAGAAGAGTAGAGGAAGTAGAAATGGGAAAGGAGGCCGTAGTTACATGAGGCGGGTATGTTTGCGACATAGACCTTGAGAGGAGGGTGCGCGTGCGGTTGCAAAGAGAGATAATGTTTTGGTTTTGGTTTAAAGACCGGGTGGAGGAGGAGAGATAGAAATGAGAAGGCAAGTGTTATAATCCGTAGATTTAAATGTAATTATTTGGACTAATTAATTAAATTTAGATCTAATTAAAAGATTAGATAAATAAAAGCAAGAATTACTAAAATAAAAGAATTTAAATAAATGAAAATTTCGAATTAAAACAATTGATTTCGACTGCACTTTAGAAATTTAAAACGAGTTAGATATTAATCAAATAAATTTAGACGAATTAGAGTTACGAAATAATAATACTTAAACTAATAAAATATTTAAAATAATTAAACGAATTAGAGAGGGATTCTAAAACCAGAAATTGAATGAATGGATTGATTCATTGACTCGTTACACATTTGATCACTCAGATCGGACTCGAAATAGCTGAAAAGTAAAATGTTGAGTTTTTGAATTTGGGTTTCGGGTCCGGCTTATTTTTCCTATACACCCCCTTTTTGTTCTCTCTCTGGCGACAGAACCCCCCATCCCTTTCTTCTCCATTTTCTCTCCGCTCTCTCTCTTTTCTCGCTGCCTCTTGACCCTACTCTCTCTGTTGCTCTCTCTTTGCTCTCTCTTTCGCCCTCAGCCTTCGGGCCCCTCTCTATCTCTGGCTGTGGGTTCCTCTCTTGGTTACTGGAGAGATTTCCGATCTCTCTCTCCCGCGCCTTTTCTTTGTGCTCGGTTTGAAATTGTGATTTTTGGCTCTCTTTCTGTTGGTTTGGGTACCCGGGTTACTGTGGTGGTTCGGTGACTTTGATTTTTGCCGAGACTTGGATTTTTGCTGTGCTGGTGGCTAGTGCTCTTTGCCGCTGGCTAGACGATCGGTGCCTATTTCGACGGCCGTGAGGCGAAGGAATACCTTTGGACCCGGCCTAGTCGTCCCTCTCGCGATTTGCTCTCCCCGGGTAACCCTTGACTCTCTTATTTTGGTTTTTGCCTTGTGGCTTGGGGGCTGTTGCCTTGATCTGTGGCCTTCGTGCCATTTTTGCTTGACCTGTGGCCTTCGGGTTTGTTTTGCTCTTGCTGGCTGTGTGAGCCTTCTTGTTTGACCTGCGGCCTTTGTGCTTTTTTTTCTGTGACTTGTGGCCTTCGTGCCTTGTGTGGTCTTGACCTGTTTCTGTTGCATGCTAGTTACTGGTACTGGCCCCCCCTCTGTTGCTTCTTGCTGTTGCTTTGATTTTGCTTGGATGCTTGCCCTGCCTTTTTGGGCTTGCTGTCTCTGTTACTTGTTGTTGTTGTTTAGAGGTGTTGTACCAGTTGGTACAGCCCAGTGATACCACTGGTATTGATTGTTGCGATTTTGTGTTGATTATCAGACTTGGACTGACAGGGACCATTTTGTGAATGTTTGAAAGTTTAGGGGTTGTTATGCAATTACCCCTGAAGGGGGTAGATGACTTAAGTGAATGGGCCTTTAATTAAATGGAGTTGGATTAAAAGTATTTGATAAGCCAAATAGGCCGAAAGGTATAAAAGAATTGACGGAATAAAATGACGGCTTTTAAAAAAAAAATTTAGGTTTTAATAATGTAACCGAATAAAAAAAATCGGATGCTTATGTAAACTTGAATTTAATTCGGGAAATGATTATACCGTCCGGGTCTTGATGCCTCAGTGAGAGTTCATAACATAATTTGAACAGATACTATAAACCCAAATGGACACCTGTATGATCCCGAAACACACCCAATTAAAATAGTTTAAACACATTTAAATTAATTAGGATTTTAAATAAGTTAATAAATTAAGTAGTTAGCATTTTAAATTTAGAAGTTAGATTTTTAAAATAATTAGTTAAGTAATTAGATGTTTCAAATTTAATAATTAGAAGTTGATAAGTTAAGTATAAATTTTAATTAAAGAAAATAACTTTCAAATAAAATATGTTGTTAATTAATAAGGGACAATTAATTAACAACATATTAATATTTTCGAATCATTACGATTACAAAAGTTTAGTTATTAGGATAATTAGATAATCGCGTAATATTTTGTGATTATAAATTAATCAACTTGTACAAATTTTTAAAATGAGTTCGTATGACTTTAGAAATATTCTAATTAGGAATCTAACGTTTATTGAGTAAGTACTTGGGATTTAAATTACGTGTAGCTAAATTAATTAGGAAGCACCTTTATAATACACATATATAGTTAGGGATCAAATAATAACAAATTAAATCACGTAGATTATATTTTAAGTAAATAAGCAGTTTATCTTCAAATTAAAATATAACGAATGATTTAGGTGAGTTAAATTAATAATTAGATTCGAACCCTAGTTAATTAATTAATTAAGTACGAACACTTGGTGAGAATAATCAAAAGGGGTAATAAAGGTTACGAGCACTTAGTTTAGACTCTAATTAAGTTACGTCTAAATTACAGGTGAGCCGACCTACGTAGATTCCGACCCGTGGATCAATCCCGCTGAGGCTTGTACAGGAGCAGGCGAGGATTACGTGGATCCCGGAGACTATTAGCGCGTTCTACCCCTACAGCCATCAGGTGTGGGATATATGAATTATTCTTTCGTGGCGTACTCTTACCAGTCGACCACTTGACCTGACATCCGCACCTTTAATTTTGTAGTTGCATTAGAGCATGTTTAATCCTTTCTGAACTGTAATTTAGGATTTGCATAACCCCTCCTAAATTGAAAATTTATTGCTTTCTTAAGAGTAGTGTAAATTAAATTAATAATATATTAGGATATTAGTTGTCCTCTTCTCGTAGAGGACAACATAGTATTTAGCTTCGCATGTGCATTGGTGAGCGTGAGAAGAAGACTGAATGACTGTGTTCCGGCTGGTTGGGATGGAACCGGTCGGCCCGTTAGCCATTGAGCCGAGAGACCACTTGGTTTCTCGGGAGGTCTTATTAGGAATATTATATTATTATTTGCATTAAGTTGGTAGTATATGCTTTTCGATCATTTTACATTTCGTGCGGACCGATCTCGAGTCCGGAGACGATTCGGGAGGTATCCCCCCTACATTAGGAGCTACTTGCCTAGCACGGCTGCCGAGGTTGCGGTGGCAGATTTTATTTTTATTGTTGTTATGGGCCGCTCACGAGCCCTTATCCCATTGGTTCCGGCCGGACGGTGGAGTTCCGTCGTCTGCTCATGAGGAGACGGATTAACTCATTCTTACGACTTGCTTGTAGTTTTCTCCTATTGGATATGTTTGGATGAAGAATCGTCTAGAGTAAGGAAATACACGAATTTTTGGATATAACCATCGGCTAGCGTGCACTTGCCTACGGGTTGAAGTCTTGTGTGGGCAAAGCTCGATGCTATTAGGCATCGGGTATCTTTGCCCCTCTGATCGCAGTCCTTGTGTTATGCCGCATTGTGATATAAATTCAATTTGGTTGAATTTGGCACGGCACGGGGTGACAAAATTATCCGTACTAATATTATATTAATTTGTACACATGGTACCTATTGTACTGGACTCCGATTGATTATAATATTCATTCTCTTGTATTTTATTTTGGGAACTTTAATCATGTTGGCATACTAGGATAATCGCATCATATCATATACTATATCTATTTTTCTTTTGTAGTTAATATGATAGGTTTAATTTCCGCAACATGTGCATTTAAAAATGAAACGATTATCGAACTTTACGTAGTATTCAATTTAAAACGTGCTTTGACTTAAGAGGATCCCTGAAGGGATAATACTGGGTCACATACTGGGCGATCATTCGCTCATCCCCTCCTTTTTATGGATGTGGGCAGGTACAGAGTCTGACGGTCCGCAGCAGGAGGCGTCAGGAGCTGTCCCCGACGGTCACATCGCCTGATATAGAGTAGGGACTTTTGTTTAGGGTTTTGCAAGTCTAAAATTTTGTTATACGCATTGGACTCGATAGATTATGTATCCCTTTGACTAGACTATGTATATTTGATCCCGGTGGGGATTTGTATGGATAATCTGATGTATATATCATGTTATGTTTATTTTATATTTATGACTTTGGCTTTATTTTATTATATTTGCTTCCGCTGTGTCTGTTTATTTTATTATTTAGTCCTGCGTGTCTTTTCGATCATTGGACACGGGACGAGGATTAGTTGCACCCTAATCCGGAAATCCTGGTTTGGGGTGTGACAGCAAGGAGGACGAAGAGGAGCTGATGAACAAAGTTAGGCCTAGGCCTCTTCATTTCATTGGTGTCTTTCAGACTTTAGTTTCGATTCTGTGTGTGTGTGTGAGAGAGAGAGAGAGCGCGCTCAAAGAGGGGGATGAGTTGACTCCACTTGAAGTATTGTAATACGTGAGCTAATTAACTAATGTTCCTTGGTGCGTTTCTTTCTCTCTTTCTTTGTGCGTTCTTGTTGCCGAAATTTTTATTAATATTCTAATAAAAAAATAGCAAATCTGTCATCTATGTGCAAATTTTTTTAAAAACACCCTGACTGTCTCATGTTTGGGCGGTCCACTCTCACCACCAAACTGTCCCACAGTGGGACAGTCAGCTATCAATATCAAACCGCCCCACATTTGGATAGTTTGATTTTTTTTTTTTAAACTAGACCGCCCCTGACGCGTCAGCTGCCGCCCAGGGACTGCCATCAACCTGCTAGATTGGATCTCTCCGGTCATCGCCGCCGCCGTCGTTAGATTTTTTATGTTTTGTTTAGTTAGATGGATTTGTAGGATTTTATGTTTGAATTGTTATATTTCATGTTTGGATTGTTATATTTTATGTTATAAACTTACTATTTAGATTATTTAGTTTTATTGTTTATCTAGTTGAAAAAAACTAATATATAACATTGAACAAAATTATAACAAATAATACTACAATAAATATATAACATATTATACAACATTACAACAAACAAAATTATAATCGTCAGTTATAAAAATATAACTATAAATTATTATAAAAATTATAACAAATAAAACTACAATAAAACATTACAACAAATAAAAGTATAATCGTCAATTATAACAAATTATAACCATAAATCATTATAAAAAATAGAACTATAAATTACAAAATTATAAAAAAAATACAGCATTATAAAATGCACAGCGTTTAAAAAAACACCAAACCATCCAAACGTGGGACGGTCTGGTGTGAAGAGGTGACCACTCCACTGTGGGGCGGTTTGGTAGTGAGAGTGGACCGTCCAAACATGAAGCGGTCAGAGTGTTTTTGAAATTATTTTCATACCGATGGTAGATTTGCTATTTTTTCTTTTTTTGAGGGTACTAATAAAAATTTCGGTTCTTCTTTGGTTGGGTATACTGAATTGATGCTGGAATGCTGAATGCCATTTTAAAAAGAGTAAAAGGAGCGCGTATTAATTACAAGAGTATAAATTGATGTGTCCTACTACTACCTATGTATATCTAACCAAATTATAATTATATATGTTTATCAGGTTTAGATATGTTGACTGGAAATGTTTAGTCTTTGCAAATTAATGCTTATAATATCTGCGCGTCTTGTTCAGATTCATGAGAATAGAACAAATTTGAAAATAATATTATAATTATTATTCTTATTTGAATGTTATTTAATTACGTTTCTATGTTATGCGGGATAGCTAAATTGGCGTTATTAGGCACATTATTCATTTTTTTTTTGTAGGAATTGTAATTAGTACTATTCGAACTAATATTATTATTAAAAATAGTATAATATTACTATTTTCACATACAAATTGAGCTAGCATCCATTCTTCTCATACAATATTAACTTGAATAATACTATTCTTTCACTATTTATTTAACGATCCAAACACACCAAAAAAATTAAAAGATTTGATCGAGAATTCTATCTCACTATCCCATTTTTTTTATATTTATCTATGATGTTCTATATAATTTAGAGTAAAATGTCAAGATATTGTAAAATTGACACCGTTGAAATTTTTTATATAATTGATCCCATAGTTCGAAAGCCAAATTTTTTATTAATATCCAAAAAAATTTCAAAATTTCAAAAATTTGCACCGATTTTCAACTTATTTCTAGATATGCCCAAACTGGAATTATTTTTCAGATCTAGCTCCTATATCCGAAAAATAATTTTCCGGATCTAGAGAATTTCTTTCTAGAAAATTATTTTCCGGATTTGGAGTTCCAGCAAATAATTTTCCGATTTTGGTTTTTTTAATTAAATTGAAAATATTATGATTTATTTATTTATTTGTATTGAAATTTTAGAAATATTTTATATTTATTTGAAAATAGATGGAATATTATATAATTGAATTTATTAGAAAGATTGTGACAAATAACTCGATCAACATTTTTCAGGCTGTAAGAAAAAATAAAATATTTCTTTGTGTGTTATTGAAAAAAAAATAAAAATATTGCATTTATTTTGAAAAAAAAAAATTGATATGAAATCATTTCGTCTGACATTTTGTCAGATCAAAGATAAGATTTAAGCATGCACACCAATAGTGTCTACCTCAAGCAGAGAAAAATCGCCTATACAAGATGTTTGGCGGCTGAGTTCTTAATCAGAAACAAATCCAGACTTTCTATTTATACAAAAGAAAACAAAATCAGAATTTAGCACCTAATCGTTACAACGGTTACTTAACCATTCAACGGTTGGGTGAAAGTCTGGATAATTCTATTAAATCATATGAATATGAATACCGTTGTAAACGATTAGCAAACATTACAACACAACGGTTACTTCAAATTACTTATATTTCTGTGTGCATATTATAAGCATTACCAACGGTTAACAACCGTTCTCAATGATTGTACCTTGGCGAAATTGGCTGAAAGAAGCCAAACTTTGTAATTCTAAAATTTAATTCAATCGTTGGGACGATTGTTAACGGTTACCAACGGTTGTGCTGTGAAGTTCAACCTTAAATCTATCTTACCAAATTTTTATTTACATTTTGCAAGTCATAAAATGTCTTGAAGATTATCTTGGTTCATCCAATCCATATTACAATTTTGAGTTTCATGAACTTGGACATATCTCAATCAAAAAAATCGTAAAATTCAAATTGATATATTTTGCAAATTAGTCAAATAGAATAATTCTGTAACTTAATATTTCAGTAATGAAACGGGCTTAGGCCTTTTATTCAAAAAAAAAAAAGTCAAATAGAATAATTGAGAATTGCTTACAACAATCGTCATTAAACCAAAAAAAAGGAAACAAATAAACTAATAGAGTAATAGTTAATATTTTCTGGGCTTTTGTTTTTCAGGTAAAGTGTGCTCAAATTCTCCTGGAAGCAGGGGCCGCTGTTGATGCATTAGACAAAAAAAAAACAAATCAATAATTATTTCGGACTACAACTCAAGTATTTAACATAAAACAGAAACTAAAAAAGGAAACTGCTGTTCCCCCACATCCACTACTCTAATCTACTCTAAAAATAGGAAATTAACCAGCCCACTAACTCTCCTAATTAAAGACACATACTCTCCACTAAGTAATCTAATTATAGGACTCCTAGAACATGTTACACGTTTCTATTCTTGATAAAAACTGCAACTCTAAATCTGGCCAGCAGTACCAGTGCCTCTAGAACCTTCAATCTAATTTTGTATCACATTTTTAACACTCCCCCTTCATTATGCCGCCGGCTATGTCCGCAAGGAGTGTGTTACCATTCTCTTAGAGCATGGAGCAGCTGTGTAAGTAAAATTTAAAATTTAATGCATGGATAATTAAATAATTTGAAACCTATTTGAATTTATTGTCTTGTGGTTACTGGGGTTTGGAACTGATGGGAACTTGAATGATGCTCTGGAAAATATTCAAAAACCCCATAATATATATTTTTTTTTGACAATTAAGTAGTATAAATTGGCCATTTTTTTACTACTACAAATATTCAATATATACAAGTACTTGTAACTATTATTTTGTTCGTTGCAGCACTCTTCAAAATTTAGATGGAAAGACCCCAATTGATGTTGCAAAGCTGAACAGCCAGGCTAAAGTGCTCAAATTGCTTGAAAGATGCTTCTCTCTAAATCTGAATTTTCTCTAATTCTGAATCTTTGCTCTGCTGTGGTGAAACAGTCTTTATTGTTTCATCCTTTTACTATTATTCTGGCCTATATTACCGTTTGTAGGCATTTGAATTGAGTGTGATTAATTCTGAGAGTTTTCCCTTCTTGGGCATTAATAAAGGATTCTCTATTGAATTTTGAATATTTTAGTTATTAATCCAGTAGTTATTCTGGGTTGTCTTTCTTTTCTGAATCTAGTTGTCACAAGAGAAGCATTAACCTCTTGGCTTCATGCAGCGCACCAGTCTTTTAGGCTTTATGGTAAATATATTGATTGCGCGTTGTATAAAGTCATACTAGCTCTGTCAATATCTTTACCTGCCTTTGTCCTAGTTTAATAGGGAAGCCGTTTAGAGTGCAGCGAATCTGATGAGTCCGGATCCCCTAAAGTAACCCAATTTTTGAGTTTAGACGTGTACGGTGCCTATTCGGTGGTAGCGCAGGAGGCCAGTATTATTTGTGGGGTCCAGGTTCTTTAAGATTCGTGTAGAGCATCTTGGACGGTTTGGATTAAAACTCAAAAATTGAGTTAATGCACTGGATCTGAATTCGAATCTGATCCCATCTCATTCATACTGTCACTGATGCACATTTTTTTTAAAAGCATGTCATATCGCATTACAATTACTTTGTCAATAGTTGTCATTAAGAGTGGCAAAATGCAAACCTCTAGCTATTTTAATTTTGGAACTTATCTAAGCAACCGCGTCCAGTTCGGTTTTATTATTTATGGGTATTTTATAAATGCATGATTAAATTAGTCTTTAATTTATTATTTGATTTGATTAATTGCGAACTTCTGCTATAGCGGATTTAAAAGACTGACAGACTAGAAATCAGGCAAAATAAAAATGTGTATCCATTTTCAGGACGAATGAAAATTAATTATATTTGGATGCCATTTATCCGGGAAAATGGGTGTTCTGATAATCTGATGGGTATCAGATAAAATTGATTCAATATTCAATCAATGTTGTTCGATCTGTACAAAAAAATTGCGCATCCGTTTTCAATTCACGGAACCGATTTTAATATAAATCGTCCACATGAAGCTTAACGTAACGCGAATTGAACTATCCAAACCGAATTTATCTGATGGGTTCAGTAACTTTGTCTGGAGGCAGCAACAATTTCAAAACGTCTGGATTGGATTTCTCCCAAGTTGGGCTTCTTCGGCTATTTGGGCCTCGATTTACAGGCCGATCTGCGTTCTGATACCGATGTAAAGGCCTCTCTCCAGTTCTGAGCCATCTGATAAGGGAGTCCGGATCCCCTAAAGTAACCCAATTTTTGAGTTTAGACGTGTACGGTGCCTATTCGGTGGTAGCGCAGGGGGCCAGTATTATTTGTGGGGTCCAGGTTCTTTAAGATTCGTGTTAGAGCACCTTGGACGGTTTGGATCAAAACTCAAAAGTTGGGTTAATGCACTGGATCTGAATTCTTGATAAGGTACCCGCTTCGGAGTTGAATTTGTATCCTCTGATAAGGTACCCGCTGTTCCATTTTGAGTCAATGCATCTCAACTATCCGATCTGTTTTAAGATTTGTACATACTAGACTTGTACTAATATTAAAGGGCTCTCTATGTTATAAGCAAGAGCCGAATTGACTCCGTTTAAAATTAGACGGTTGAGATTCATTAACTCAAAAGATCCCCTTTTGAGTTAATGCAGAGGATATGTGGAATCCATATCCTCCCAGGTACCTGAAAAGGGAATCTTTTACAATTACTTGATCTGGACTGTTCTTTTTAACTTGGCACGCATCTCAAAGCCCAACAATACTGCCCCGTGCGCTAGCCCGAATCCCAAACCGGCTGAGAGTTAATCTCAAACCGTAAATAGCTAACTGTAAAAGAGAATCTTTTACGGTACCTGGGAGGATATGGATCCAGGATATGTGTTCCTTCGGAGTTTGGAGTGCGTATCCTCTGACATATCTCAATTTTTGCGTGACTGACGTGTCCGGTGCCTATTTGGGGATAGCGCAAGGACCAGTATTACTCGTGCTTTGAGATTCATGCATAACGTATTTGAACGGTTGTGATTTTCCAAAAAACACGCAAAAGTTGAGATATTTCAGAGGATGCAATTTCCGGAGTTCGGATGGAAACTGTGAACTTCATAATTTTTTTTCTCTTTAATCACATCATAAATTTCTTTTTTTTTATTCAAGCGGCGTAAATTAAATTCCACAACTACACTTAGTTATTACGTTACATTTTCTCCATTTAGTAGTTTCTTAATTTATTTGGAAATGACCATTCATAGCCTAGTCATCCACTGATGGAAAGGGAAATGAATGTCATCACAATCTCAGATACAATTTTTAACAGAACAGTTTTGGCTTTATTCAGCGCAAAAAATATGTTTTAACAAAACTATTGTGTTAAATATTTACTCACAGTCTCCCAAACCGGACAGGAGCAATGTTTCTCCGTTCCATTTTTTTGACTCAAACTTCTATTACAGGTCCCAGATAGCTGGGTCCTACAGACATAAATTTCATACGGAGTCCACCTTATGCAGTAACTCACTTCAGGAAGGCTACCATAGAATATGCAACAGTGGTACTGAGAGACCTGAAAGCTGAGACCTGTCATTCTGTCAACGCTCCACTTGATTGTAGAGAATAAATGCAGCAGTTGGAACAATGCGTAAACTTGAAAGAATAAATTGATGAAGCTATATTGTGTTTCAGTGTATACGTAGATTTGGAGATTTTCTTGGAGGTGAAGAGACTCAGGGGAAGAACGAGAGAGAGAGAGAGAGAGGGAGAGGGAGAGAGATCATGAAAGGCGATGGCAAATTGGTTCCAAGAATGAGTAACTTTTATGTGAAGATGGATGCTTACTCAATGCATACAATGGCAAGTTCATACATATCCTTCAAAATTCTACTGTCTCGTTGCTCTATTGTACTTTTGTCCCTCAAATTTGTACTTTCCTTTATTAATGCATACAATGACAGTGTTTTTAGATTACTGACAAAGATAGGGGCTTTTGTTTAAAAAAAAAGACAAAGATAGGGGCCTTTCTCTAAATAGTTTTCTTTCAGTCTGCAGCCTCAGGTCTTTTTGGTAATATTCTCATATTTTTGTTTTGATTAACAAACTGTTGAATATGGCTCCTTTACTTTTTTTGTAGTAGGTTTACTGAGTAATTTGTTTAATTCTAAAACTGTCTTTTGTATTGGTACCACAAACACTTTTTGCTGATTTCTGAATGAAATCGGTGGGATTTACCCACTATTATCACACACAAAATGCATACAATGACAAAGAAGTTTTTATCTCCTTGCATTGCATGTTGCAGAAAATTCCAAAGAAGTTTGCAAAAATGTTCAGAGGGTCCATAAGAGAAAATGTTGAACTTGAAGGCCCAAGCAGAGTAACCTGGTATGTGAAAATGATAAGGTCTAACAACAAATTTGCTGTACAATCTGGTTAGAAAGACTTTGTAACTGCAAATCAAATAGATAAAAATGATATTTTAGTATTTACATACAACAGTAACTACTCTTTTAAAGTGATCATCTTTGATCGGAGTGGATGCCAAAAAGCCACTCCTTTCTTTACAAAAAAGATGGAGACAGAGATGGAATCAGAGGAGTTGAACGACAGTTTGATTCGAGAAATTGCTTTACCTCACCGTGAGGTTAAGAAAGAGATCATATCTATATCCTCTGGTAGTTGTGACACTGATGAATCTTCTTGCGAGATTTCAACTGGTGCCGGTAGAGCGCACACGACTGGAGAAAGGGTTTGTGGTAAGAGGAAACAAAGAGGTAGGTTGATAGGAATCAGAGAGAGAGAGAGAGAGAGGTAGAGATAATAGGCAGAGAATGATAGAATGATTGTATTTCATTATTATTCAAGTGTTACAATCATATGGTTTATATAACCATTGTTACAATAGCTAATCAGCTATAAGGGAACAAACAGGAACAACATCTAAACATTGCTGTTGTAACAGAATCTAACTAATTCAGTTACAGAGACTATCTATTTACAAAGAATGTCTAATACCCCCCTCAAGCTGACCCAGGAAGAAGTGTCAGCTTGCTGCGCAAAAACTCCAGCCTAGTAGAAGACATAGCTTTAGTAAACAGATCAGCTAGTTGATCCTTTGTGGAAATGAATCGAACATCCAATTGCTTGCTAGCCACCTTTTCGCGAACAAAATGGAAGTCAATTTCAATGTGTTTGGTACGCGCATGAAAAACCGGGTTAGATGCAAGAAACGTGGCTCCTAGATTGTCACACCAAAGGACCGGATTGGATGGGAGAGGAATATGGAGCTCACGAAGGAGCTGCTGAAGCCAAACTAATTCGGTGCAAGCCCCAGCCATGCTCCTATACTCGGCCTCGGTACTTGATTTAGAGACGGTGGTTTGCTTCTTAGATCCCCATGAGAGCAAGTTCGAGCCAAGGAAAACGCAAAAACCCGAAGTCGATCGACGATCATCGGGACACCCAGCCCAATCGGCATCAGAATAGGCATGGAGCTCAAAAGAAGAGTGTGCTCGAATGTGAAGGCCAAGCGATAAGGTGCCCTTGAGATACCGCAAGATGCGCTTGACGCCATTCCAATGTTCATCGGTGGGAGAGTGCATGAATTGCGAGGCTTTGTTGACTGCGTACGAGATGTCAGGCCGAGTGATGGTGGCGTATTGAAGGGCACCAACTACACTACGGTATGTGTGAGGATCAGCCATTGGGTTGCCATCAAGTTTGGAGAGTGGGTCACCTTTCGCGAAAGGAGTTGAGCAAGGTTTGGCACCATCCATTTTGGAGCGAATGAGGAGATCTCGAAGGTATTGAGGTTGAGAGAGAAGAATACCATCGGATTGAGCTTGAACTTGGATTCCCAAAAAGAAATGTAAGGGACCAAGGTCTTTGAGAGAGAATTGTGAACCAAGTGATGAGGTGAGAGAGGTCACAAGAGAGGCATCGGAACCCGTGACAATAATGTCATCAACATATACCAATACGATGGTAATAGAGGAAGAATCACCACGTATAAAGAGAGAAGAATCCGATTGAGAAGCCTTAAAGCCAAGGTTGGAAAGAGCGGAGGCCAACTTGTGAAACCACGCACGCGGAGCTTGCTTGAGACCATAAATAGCCTTTTTGAGAAGACACACATGATTCGGAAAAGAAGAATCCGCAAAGCCCGGTGGTTGTGACATGAAAACTTGTTCATCAAGATCTCCATGAAGGAACGCATTGTTGACATCCAATTGACGAATCGCCCAATGTTTCGAGGTAGCTATAGAAAGAACTACTCGAATGGTGGTAGGCTTGACGACCGGGCTAAACGTCTCATGATAGTCAAGACCGGCTTCTTGATTGTAACCCTTTGCCACGAGGCGTGCCTTGTATCGCTCAATGGAACCATCGGCCTTCCGCTTGACTTTAAAAATCCATTTGCATCCAATGACATTTTGCTCGGGTTTAGGTGGAACAAGAATCCATGTGCCATTTTTGGCAAGAGCATTTAGCTCATGAGACATAGCTTCACGCCATTCGGGATGCTTATTGGCCATGGTGAAAGAGGTCGGTTCATCAAGTAAAGTCGAGGGGAGAGCATGTTTGGTGGTAATGAGGGTCTCATGTGCAGAAGGAGGCTTGAGGCGGCTAGATTGAGCACGATGGCGTGTGATCATTGGGTGAGAAGAGATCGGCTGACAAGGAGTAGAAGAATGTGGTAAGCACAGATCACTGGAGACTGAAGGAGGGCAACTGGAGGGAGGAAGTGCAGTTCGAACTGCAGGAGAAGAAGTGCGTCTCTGATATACTCGGAGTGTAGGCTGATGAGGGATATCAGTTAAAGAAGGCCCAGTGGAGAGAGGTGCCGCCAGTAGATCAAGGCCTGATGGAGGAGGCCCAAGTAAAGAGGGTTGAGCTGCTGGAAGGGAGTCGGGTTGAGAGGGCCCGGTTGAGTGAGGTCCAGTAGGAGAGTGGGCTGTTATTGTCGGTCCAGTTGGAGAAGGGCCTGCTGTGGTCGGTCCAATTGGAGAGAGCCCAAGTAGTGGAGTTTGATGAACAGTAACCGAGAGAGGAGCCTGGGCTGTGTTATTCGGGAGAGAGGGAGAATGAGCTGGGCCCGAATTTAGAGGGGAAATAATAGGTAGAAAAGTAGAAATGGGTATATCTGTGGGAGGCTGAGCCGAAGGAGACTCAAAATTAGAAGCAAAGGGAAATCTAGTTTCATCGAATCTAACATTTCGACTAATGTAGATTTTGTTTGTTGGGATGTGAAGGCACTTGTATCCTTTTTGAGATTGACAATACCCTAAAAAGACACAAGGTAGGGATCTAAAGTGGAGTTTATGGGAAGTATATGGGCGAATTAAAGGATAGCAAAGGCATCCAATAACTCGAAAGAAGGTGTAATCGGGTTTTTTGTTGAAGAGTCGAGTGAAAGGAGAAACATGTGGAGGTTTGGTTGGAGGTAGGCGATTGATAATGAAAACCACACTTTGAAACACATGATCCCAATAGGTTAAAGGAATGGATGAATGAGAGATAATGGCAAGTCCAAGTTCCACAATATGGCGGTGTTTTCGTTCGGCCACTCCGTTTTGTTGAGGGGTGTATGGGCATGAGACTTGGTGACTAATTTGCGGAAAAAGGCGAGTGAGAGGTTTGAACTCCGTGCCACCATCCGTTTGTAGAATCTTAATGGTGGAGCTAAAAAGATTCTCAACTTGACATTTAAACTTTGTAAAAACATCAACAAGCTCATCCTTAGTACGAAGAAAGAAAATCCAAGAGAATTTAGAAAATTCATCAACAAAGTTCACATAATAGCGAAAACCATTCTTAGAAACAATTGGGGATGGCCCCCACAAGTCCGAATGTACCACATGTAAAGGAGATGAAGCATGAGAAAGTGAAGGAGCAAAAGGCAAAACATGCGCCTTTGCTTTACAACAATCATCACAAATTGCCAATTTATTTGAAGAGGTAGGTAGAGAATGAGAATTTATTATGAAATGAGTAGTGGAGGGAGATGGATGCCCCAACCTCTTGTGCCATAGAGAAGTCGACACACGATCTCCAATGAAAGCTTGAGGTGATGAATTGAGATTGTAAAGACCATTAGATTGGGTAGCTCGAAGAAGAGGCCGCTTCGTGCGGCGGTCCTTTACAATACAAAACAAGGGGTGAAACTCTAAATAAACATCATTGTCTTTGGTCAATTTAGAGATGCTAATTAGGTTTTTGGTGATATGTGGTACATGTAGGACACCATTCAAATCTAAAGAACCATTAGGAGAAGAGAGAGAGCAATGGCCTAGATTTTGAATGATAAGGTGAGAGCCATTACCAACTTGAAGGCGATCATGTCCATCATAGGCATTGAAAGAGGTGAGGTTGTTCAAGTCGGAGGTGACATGATGAGAAGCCCCGGAATCAAGGAACCAACCTTCATTTGGATTGGAGATGGTAGTGTTGAAGAATGCTTGAGGTGGTGAAGGATACGCCTCATTGTCGAATCGATACCAACACTCAAGAGCTTCATGACCCTTCTTTTTGCACACTTGACATTGAGGTTTGAAGGCAATCGGTTGAGAATTGGATTGAGCTCCACTGGATGAGAAGCCTCTGCCTTGGGAAGGCACTGTAGCAAAGGTGCGGTTTGGGCCTGAATTAGATGAGGCCCGGTTAGGAGTGGGTAATATCGGGCCTTGAGAAGAATTGGGGGAAAAATTGGAGACATGAGATCCCCTGCCACGCTGGCGCCCCCTACCTCTGCCACGTGAGGAGTAAAGTGCAGCGGGATCGGCTGAGTGAGAAGAGTGGCGATGCTGCGAGCTCAACAGGGACTCGTGTGAAAGGAGGAACACATGGAGATCAACCAGAGTCACAGGTACAGCTCGTGTAGTAATGGCTACAACAAACGAATTGAAGTCCGGCCCGAGTCCGCTTAGAATGGTTCGAACCAGATCCGAATCGGGAACAGGATCCCCAGCAGCCGCCAATTGATCAGCCACCCGCTTCATCTGCTCAAAGTATTCACCACACCCTTGGTTACCTCGGACGGAGGTCTGAAGTGTTCGGCGTAACTCCATAATCCTAGCAGTGGAGACAGCGGAGAAGGTGTGATGAAGAGAAAGCCAAAGATCTCGAGATGTCTGACACTGCACGTACTGAGAGAGGATGCCTTCGGTCAAGGTAGTGCGAAGCCAGCCTAGTAAGAATCTGTCTTGCTGATGCCAGGCCGAGAATAGTGGATTGGCGGAAGAAACACCATCAGCGACAAGCTCCTTCTTAGGCGGAGAGACGGCCGGATCAAGAAAACGAGAAAGACCGAATCCATCAAGGATCGGTTCAATCTGAGAACGCCATGAGAGGAAGTTATCTCGGTTCAGCTTAGTAGACACTGGTAATGTAATGTGTATCACAGGATCTACATAGATGGAAGAAGGGGGAGTAGAGATCTCGCTAGAAGACATGATCGCCTTTGGAGATATGTGCGGAAGCAAATTAGAAGAAAAGAGAGGCTCTTGATACCATGATAGGAATCAGAGAGAGAGAGAGAGGTAGAGATAATAGGCAGAGAATGATAGAATGATTGTATTTCATTATTATTCAAGTGTTACAATCATATGGTTTATATAACCATTGTTACAATAGCTAATCAGCTATAAGGGAACAAACAGGAACAGCATCTAAACATTGCTGTTGTAACAGAATCTAACTAATTCAGTTACAGAGACTATCTATTTACAAAGAATGTCTAATATAGGTATATATTGTTCATATTTCTTTATTTTTGAATTTTTAAATCTTTTACGCCTTAAGGATTTCATGTGATTCTTCAAAGATCAATGTATAACTTCTATTGCTTGTGATATGGAAAAAAATCATTCTCTACCTCTTGGAATCAAATAACCCCAGATATGAGATATCCAAACATATATACCAAGCATCCCAAGGAAAAATGTACTTTTGTTCAGGCATTTCTGCAAATACGATCAAATCTTCAGCACAAACTTCTACTTGAATAAACTCTCAGCTAGATATCAACGACTTAGAAAAGTAAATACTGGGAAATAAACACAAAGAAGAGTAAAAATAAAAACTCTAATACTAAGAAGCTTCCATAACTCCGATCGATAGACTTTAATTTGAATGCCTTCGCCGCTTTTATGGCCCTTAAATGTTTACACATTTCGTATCCACGATATGACCTCCAATGTCGTATCATGGATCAGGATATTCACTGGCCACCTTTTATTAGAAAAGAACCTGTTCCTTTCTCGCCATAATGTCCAAGCACCTACTGCCCATGCTGCGTTCCAAAGGACTTGGACCCTTGCTGAAGATATATGCTTGCTGCCCTCTCCTCAGTGAGTTTAGATGGGAAAATAATTAATATCAAGTTTGGATGGGATATATCTAATTGAGGAAGTTATGATGGGTATATATCTAAATTTCTCAAAAAAACAATTACAAAGTTCAAATGTGCAGAGAAAATAGAAAGTTGTTTTTTAAAGATAAGAAAAAAAATGCGTAGGGTTACAAATTATATTTCACTCATAGGTCCATTATCAAATTTATTTGTATTTGACTTCTTAGAGCATCTACATTCCAACAACTCAAATGAGTTTTTAAATAACTGTTAACCACTTTTTAGCAGTGTTCTAAATAGCGCGCTATAGCGGCGCTATAGTGTTTTTGGACCCCAAACGCTAAGCTTTGGCATGACACTACTACAAAAACTGACTTTGTACACTGCACATTGTACACGGATTTGGCAATTATATTAAAAACAGTGTACCAAATATGAGTCCAAAAGATCTGCACGATTTCTACACGGATAATTAGTTAATAATCAGTGTAGAATTATTAGAGAGAGCTACACGGTTTATTAGAAACCACAAATCTGTGTGTAAAGAAGTGGGTGTGCAAATAATTGAGAGAGCTACACGGTTATAACTAAATATCCGTGTAGGAACATTACACACGGCTTTTTGATAATATAGCCGTGTAGAATTCTTATAATTGTACACGGATTTATAACTAAATAGCCGTGTAGAAATAGTTGGAGAGCTACACGGATTTATAACTAAATAGCCGTGTATAATAGTGTAGGGTTTTTATCTCTTCCCTTCCAGAGCGCCGTTTTGATCAAGTCTTTTAGTTAATACATCTCGAACTGAGCTTTTTATTTCTGCGAATTGATCGAGGCCAGCAGCTGAGATCTGAGATCTTTGAATAAAGTTTGTATTTTCTCCTCTCCATCTTTCTAAGGTTAGTAATATGTATTTAAATCATTTTCTTCCTCTAATTTTCTGTTATTTAGGCTTATTTAATTAGGTCATTTCATGCATGCTTGAATTCTTAATTTTAGATGTAATTAATTAGTGTATTGTGGTCCAATAACCGACCTTTAGATGCTTTTAGGTCCATGCCCGTTCAAAATTAATCCAATAGGGATTAATTTTGGATAGTCCCCGTTTTGGGACTGCTCTTTGAATATTATGTCTCATTTAGGATGTGAACACATATTAGCGGGATTTAATTAGTATTTGAGGAAAGTTCGACAGTATTTTCCCTTATTGCTCCTACGAGTATGTGGTTCGTACGCATACTTGGGGAGTTAAGGGGAAATGCTGCCGAATTTTTCTCAAATACTAATTAAATCTCGCTAATATGTGTTCACATATCAGACATAATATTCAAAGAGTGGGTTAGGATTGTAAACCGGCCCTTTGTAAGCCCAAAATTTTGTACACGAAGGAGAATGTTGACCATGCATGATTAATTGATCAAATCATTTTTGTAATTTAATTTACAGATGGATCGAAGCTGGATGTATGAAATGCGACGTGACAGTGAAGAATATTTGGTTCGCGTTGATGAGTTTATAAAATTTGCTGAGAGTTATAGAGTGAAGAAAAAAGAAGAAGACATTTTATGTCCTTGTAAAGATTGTAAAACTTTATTAAGATTTTTGGACATCGAAGAAATTAGAGCTCATTTGATTTGTCGGGGAGTTAAGAAGAGATATACATGTTGGTTCATGCATGGTGAGAAATTTGGGGAAAGTAGTAGTGCCAATAAAGATTGTAATCGTGAATTGAATGATGAGAATGTTGGAATTTCTGATAATTTTGAACTTGATTGGAACGAGGATTATGAGAGTGCCGAATATTCTGATATTAACGTCGAACCCGAAAATGACGATGATGAGATGGAGAGGAATTTTGATGAAAATGTAGAACACGAGTTTACTGAAAATTTGGAGGATATGTTACGTGATGTGGAAGATGAAATTAGTGATAAAAATTATGATAAATTTCAAAATTTGTCTAATGAATCAAAGAAGCCGTTGTATCCCGGGTGTACCAAATTTACAAAACTGTCAGCTGTGTTGAAATTATTAAACTTAAAAGCAGACAATGGTTGGAGCGATAAGAGTTTCACGTCCTTATTACAGCTTTTAGGAGAAATGCTCCCAGATAACAACGAGTTACCCGGTACAACATATCAGGCAAAGAAGTTGATATGTCCAATGGGGTTGAAGATCGAAAGAATACATGCATGTCCGAATGACTGTGTATTGTATCGTAACGAGTACGAGGCCATGCATGTTTGTCCTAAATGCGGTGTTTCACGATATAAACGTCGTAAGGACCAGGACACTGATGATTGTTGATATGTCTATACTTCATCTATTATTTCGTCTTATTTCCAGACCAGATTTTATGATTTTGACCACTAAATTGCATAGTTTATATTGAAAATCAATAGAATATGGTACTGCTGCAGTTTGTGGTTGATTTGCAGGAAATAGGCGAAAAACAGGCAAAAAGAGCAGAGTTCTGACTTCCCCCACGCGACCCGCGTCCCAACCTGATGCGGGTCGCATTGCAGCCCGGACGCGACCTCAGACGCGACCCTCACAGCTCGCATCCTTGCCACCTGACGCGGGTCGCGTCGAGCTAACCAAGCCAGGCCCAATTAAGGCCCACAAAGGAAGCTATATATGTAGCAGGCCTGGCAATAGAGAGGGGATCCGATTCATTCCGCCATTTTTCACCAGAGATAGAAGAGTGTAGTTTGAAGTAAAGGGCTGAGCGCCTGAGGCGATCTGAGGAGGAGAAAGACGATCTGGAGCTGAAGAGGAGGCGATCTGAAGGAGAAGACTCAACCTGAAGCTTCAATCCTCTTCTCTACCTCTTCCCTCACTATGATTTGCTTTCTATCTCTCTCTCTTGTTTTGATTTCACTCATGTCTGAGTAGATACTGTAGTTTCGAGGGTTTGGATTTGTAGTCTGATACTTTGTTTGATGATGCATATTGATTGATTCTTATTGTTATTTCGTGTTTCTTGATTCTTGTATTATCTGAGATTGCTTAATCTGAATTGTTTGATTCTTGATTGCTTACTGTTGAATGCCTTAGGCATTTCTTCTTGTACCAAAGGCTTGATGCTTCTTGCAATTAGGTTAAGTACCTGAGGTAGGTCTGAGAACCGAAAGGTGAGGTCAATGAGTAGCCGAAAGGTGAAAGTTTCTATTCAGCTTGTAGATCAATGAGTAGCCGAAACCGAAAGGTGAAAGTTCCTACTTCAGCTTGTAGATACCTTTAGTAAACAGAATTGAGAACTTAGGTTTAGATCAAACAGCTTGATTAAACCTGAGAAGGTGAAATTGCAATTCCAAACCAGGTCTGCTAAGCCAACACACGAAAGTTGAGGTTCAGTGACACTAGGTACGGTCAATCTAACCTTACACGACTTAAACAACAAGAAACTTGACATGTGCAGACTCAGCTCAGGGACCATGCGGGTCGCGTGACTTAGCACGCGGGCCGCATCACGAGGGTCGCAAGCCACAGCTTGCGGGTCGCGTGCCAGGTTCGGAGCGCTTAAGGCCAAGCGGGTCGCATGCGAAAGCATGCGGGTCGCGTCACACGGGTCGCATGCGAGAGCATGCAGGTCGCGTGGCAGGTCTGAGCAGCAAAGTTGAAGATGAAATCTGAAACCCTTGAAACGCCCTTTTATACCATAGTACAGAATACAAACATTTAGTTGATTCTTTTCTGTTAATTCATTGTTAATACAATTGTTCATATATTCATACTTGTTCATTCATTCTTTCATTTCATTCGACTTGTTCATATATCTTAGGATTAAACAAACAAACCTCAAACATTCAACTTCTAGTACCTAACTAGGAATAGTTTAAGTTCAGAAAATAGACCGTCCCTGAGGATCGACACCCGTTCTAACTACACGACAGGGTTGTGCACTTGCAACCTTCGTCCAAGAGTTGAATAGGGTTTAAACTCCACAGCCTAGGCTGTGGTGAAACTCTGTACCTCTCATCTGGGAGCGAACAATTGTAACGAGGACACAAGTGGCCGACCTCCGGCTAAGGTGTTGTGGTATTTGCCGATAATACCGAGATTCAAACGGTTGTTTGCGAATCCCAAAGATGCAAAATTATTGCGCTGGCACGAAGAAGAGCGCAAAAATGACGGTAAACTAAGGCACCCGGCTGATTCTCCTCAATGGAGAAACATTGACAGACATTTCAAAGAATTTGGTTCTGAACCGCGGAACCTTAGGATTGTGGTGAGCTCAGATGGAATGAGTCCGTTTGGAAGTATGAGCAGTCGGCACAGTACTTGGCCAGTTCTTTTATGCATCTACAATCTTCCTCCTTGGTTGTGCATGAAACGCAGATATATAATGATGTCATTACTAATCCAAGGACCCAGACAACCCGGAAATGACATAGATGTATATCTCGCACCATTAATCGAGGACCTCCAAAAATTGTGGCGTGATGGCGTCCCGGTGTGGGATGCGTATATGAAAGAGACCTTTAACTTGCGGGCCATGGTGTTTTGCACCGTAAATGATTTCCCCGCGTACGGGAATTTGTCGGGTTACACTTGTAAAGGAGCAAAAGCGTGCCCGATCTGTGAAGATGACACGCAGGTGCTGAGGTTGAAAAATTGTCAAAAGAATGTATTCATGGGGCATCGTAGGTTTCTTCCTAATAATCACCCATATCGTAAGAAGAAGATGGCATTCAACGGGAAAATTGAGCTTGGAGTGGCTCGTCATCCATTAGACGGGGAGAGTGTCTTCGAACGGGTAAAAAACATTGATGTTGTTTTTGGAAAGTGCGCCAAAGCACTACCGAAGAATATTTGGAAAAAGAGGTCCATATTTTGGGAGCTACCGTACTGGAAATATTTAGAAGTGAGGCATTGCCTAGATGTCATGCATGTCGAAAAAAATGTCTGTGACAGTTTAATTGGTTTATTATTGAACATTCCGGGGAAGACGAAAGATGGTATTAAAGTGAGAAAAGACATGGTAGAGATGGGAATACGACCCGAGCTCGCACCGCAGGAGAAAGGGAAGCGCACATACCTACCCCCCGCACTGTGCACAATGTCAAAGAAAGAGAAAACAAGCTTCTGTGAATGCCTCAATGGTATAAAAGTCCCATCAGGATATTCTTCGAATATTAAGAAGTTGGTGTCGATGAAGGACTTGAAACTGGTCGGTCTGAAATCTCACGACTGTCATGTTTTACTGACACATATAATTCCGGTTGCAATTCGGGGAATTTTACCAAAGCACGTTCGTCAAACCATTACGAAGCTTTGTTCTTTCTTCAATGCAATAAATTCCAAAGTGATAGACCCTCTAAAATTGGACTCTTTGCAAAAGGAGGTCGTCGTTACTCTTTGCCAACTTGAGATGTATTTTCCGCCATCTTTTTTCGATGTCATGGTTCACCTTGTTGTTCATCTTGTGAGAGAAATTAAGATTTGTGGTCCCGTGTTCCTTCGGTATATGTATCCATTCGAGAGATACATGGGCATCTTGAAAAAATACGTAAGGAACCGACATCGACCCGAAGGCAGCATTATAGAAGGATATTCTACGGAGGAGGTGATTGATTTTTGCACCAACTACTTGACCGGTGTGGATCCTATTGGCGTTCCAAAATCTCGATACGAGGGAAGGCTCCAAGGAGTCGGGACAATTGGGTTGAGAGCCGTAGTTGCTGATCTAAATGAACTACAAAAGGCACATTTTATTGTACTACAACACATGACAGATGTTGCTCCCTATATAGATGAGCACATGACAATCCTTCAACAACAAAACTACACGAGGAGTCAGAAATGGCTTACTAACGAGCATAATCGTTCTTTTATAGGATGGCTGAAAGAAAGAGTGCAGTCACACCCCGTACCTGAAATTGTTAAACTGCTTGGCAAAGGACCCCAAATTGTTGTTAGAACATTCCAAGGATACGAGATTCACGGATATACATTTTATACTAAATCCCAGAGTGATAAGAGCACGATGCAAAACAGTGGGGTGACGTTGGTGGCGACCTCTCAAGAATTCAGTAGATCCGGAGATGGCCGGGCTGTAATAGCATCAAAGTCATATTATGGCGTTATTCAAGAAATTTGGGAGCTCATTTACAGTCCTCGCCTGAGCATTCCCGTGTTTCGGTGTCAATGGGTCGAAGACCGAGGTGTTAAAGTTGATAACGACGGGTTCACACTCGTTGATTTAAACAGGGTTGGGCATGTTGATGATCCGTTTATACTTGCCAAGCAAGCCACCCAAATCTTTTATGCCACTGACCCGAGTGATGACAGGTTGAGCGTCGTCCTATCCGGAAAAAGAAGGATTGTCGGGGTAGAAAATGTCGTCGATGAAGAAGAGTACGACCAGTTCGACGAAGTACCTCCATTTTGTACCGATGTGCAAACTGAGGTAGCAACACTTGAAGGGGTAGACGAAGCTGACTACATGCGGTCCGACCACAATGAAGGATTATGGGCCGAGGGTACTGTTCAAATAGTGGAAAAAAGGAGAAAAAGGAAAAAAAAAAGCATAATGTGTAATATTTATTTTGTTTAAGACCGTGTAGCTTTTAATATTGGAACTTTAGCTTGTAATATATCAAATAAAAAAGGAAAAAAAGAGGGAAAAAAAGAAAAAAGCATAATGTAGTAATAGTATTATCAAATATTATCAAATATTAGTTTAATGCTTATAATGAAGGATTATGTTTAATGCTTATAATATTATCAAATATTAGTATTAGTTTTTGAAAATATTAGTTAAAACATTTAATAATAAAATAAAATAAATATTAGTTAAAATATTAGTTTTCACTAAATATTAGTTAAAATATTTAATATTAGTTAAAATATTTAAAATATTAGTTAAAATATTTAATATTAGTTAAAATATTTAATATTAGTTAAAATATTTAATATTAGTTAAAATATTTAATATTAGTTAAAATATTTAATATTAGTTAAAATATTTAATATTAGTTAAAATATTTAAGGAAGGATTATGTTTAATGAAAATATTATGTTTAAAATATTATGTTCAACTTTATCAAACATTTAATATTAGTTAAAATAAATATTAGTTAATAGTTAAAATAAATATTAGTTTATGTTCAAAGCATTTTACTGAACCTGGGACCCGCCTGTCGGAACGATTTATACACGGACTTTTAGCTAATAGTCCGTGTAGAAATGGAAGAGAGCTACACGGACTATTAGCTAGATGTCCGTGTAGAAAGGTGATTTGCACACGGATTTTTATGTACAACCGTGTAGAAAGGTGATTTGCACACGGACATTAACTTAACAGCCGTGTATAATGAGGAGACATTGGTTATTTCGAAATCCTTCTCTGCCAAAATTTTCATAAGTCCGAAAACCCTTCTCTGCCAAAAACCTCCCAAAGACACGAGCTCGATCTTCACCGCTCACCTCGCGCCTCACCGCCTCGCCGCCTCGCCGCCTCACCACCTCGGTCTCTCTCACCCGTGGTCTCTCTCTCTCTAACCCGTGGTCTCTCTCACCTAGGTTAGCGTCTCTCTATCTCGTTCTTTTTCTTATTGGGTTTGAACCCGTTAGCCAATTTAATAAAGGTATTGCTATTTGCGGCTTGGCTGTTGTTATCGTGCTGCCCCTTTTTGACTATCTGATACTGTTGTGTTGCTGTACCAGTTGGTATATAGGGTATTTTATAGCAATACTTGTTAGGTTATTGAATACATTGTATACATTGAATACATTGTATACATTGAATACATTGTGGTTTTTGAATACATTTTGGTTATTGAATACATTGTGGTTTTTCATAATTTGTATATAGGGTATTTTAGGGTATTTTAGGTTATTTTATGGTACTTGTTAATTTTAGGGTATTTTAGGTTAATTTAGGGTACTTGTTAATTTAGGGTACTTGTTAATTTTAGGTTATTCAAATAATTATGGTACTTGCATGTTAGGGTATTTTAGGTTATCTCTATTTTGTTCATTTATCCCTACAAAAGACAAAATATGTAATAGACCATGTCGAATGTAGTAGACAAAATATGTAGTTCATTTATCTCTATTTTGTTAATTTATCTCTTTAATTTATCTCTTCAATTATTGGTCACTTGTGATTTGATCTTTAATTTCATGCAGAACCATGTCGAATGAGGATGAGTACGTCGATATGATGGCAGAAGAAGAGGAGCAGCAAGCTACTGCCTCATCAGAAAGAAGGAGGAGAGGGCCGACAATGTGCACGAGCACGTCCGAGCAGACCCATCAAGAAATCTGGTTCACAGAAGACGGGCGTGCGCTGGGAGAAAAATGGCAGAAATATTCAAATTGGTATACGAGCTTCGTGAGGCAAAATGCGAGTATCCTTGTTGAGAGATGGGATCATTTTGAGGATGAGGTGAAGAACGAGTGGTGGAACGCGGTGAAGGTAAAGTGCCTAACAACTCTTCTCTTGAATTTTCACTTATGTATGATCTATACTTAAATACACTAAATTTTTGTGTCAATCAGGCTCAGTGGAACATCGAGAATGATGTTCCAAAGGATAAGACTTTGAAGATTATGAACAATGGTTGGAAGCAATACAAGAGCACGTTGAAGACGGAGTTCATGGAGAAAGGGAGAAATCCGGTCGGCTACTACAAATGGCTAAAACAAGATGACTGGGATGCGTTTCAAGCTTTGAAGTCTACCGAAGAGTTCAAGATATCTAACTCGTGCCAAATTTATGCTTATTCTTTCTCGATATGTACTTATCTTTCTAAAACTAACTGATCGTTATTGTCTTGTTTATGTGAAGGCAAAAAGTAATAAAGGCAGGATGACCGTTGCCTTTAACAAGTATCCACACCATCTAGGGTCAGGTGGTTACGAGGGTAAGTCGGCAGAATGGAGGAAAGTCCTGGACGCGAACAAGGATTCTGACTCACCCGTGGTTAGGATCCAAAATCCTAGGGGCAAAGATTGGGTCATGGGTAGAGCCGAGGTAACCGCTGACGGGAGGATAGTACTCCCAAAGGATTTGCAACCCGTGGCTCAAAGAATGGTAAGAGTCATTTATACTTACTTTGTGACATTCATCCGAAAATTATAACTCCGAAAGTACATCAATTGTTCTTTTGCTTTAACTAATTCTTCTACTTGAACAGTTGGAAGTGGAGGAGGAGGTCAACTCGGGTGCCCGGAGTGTCGAACGACAAAATGATTCATTGTCCGCAGCGCTCGAGAATCCAGAACACCCGGGTCGAGTAAGGGGTGTAGGGGTCTACAGGGGCTGGAAGGAGGTGTTCCGAGTGGAGGGACAAAATCCTCAAAGAAAATCGCGTGCCAAGGTAAACAAAGACGAGATAGTTGCGCAGATACGCGCGGAGGTGAGCAAAGAGTACGACGCAAGGTTTGCTGAGATGGAAGCAATGTTGACACAAATTAGATCAGCAACTACGCAGCCATCCGAGCAACCACCTCCCATTTCGCTGGGAATTCGGCGAAGTAGTCAAGCATCCGGCACGTGGGGCGCCTTAGACGATTTGGATAATCTCAAGGTAATCAATATTTGTTCATAATCTAAAGGTATTTAAAACCTGTTTGCAACCTTGTTAGACAATATCGCATCATTAAAATAAACAACTTTCCTATAAATTTGCAGGACCCCAGAGCATGCGACCTCGTCCTGCGGAATGGTAGTGTTTCTCTGATCGTTGCTAAGGGCGTTGTACATCCACTCGCCAAAAGTGTACACTCTACTCAGCTAAGACCCGATCATGCATGCGTGCAGGTTGAGTTAGTCGTAGATGGATGGCAGCGCGTACCCCTTCCTGTCCCTACCGACGAAGCGCTTGTGCTTGATGACGCACGGATGTCATTTGTCCAATGGCCCAAGAGTCAGATTGTTTTGGATCAGGTAATCCATAAAAAAATCCATTTATTTTGTTACATTCAACTCATTCTTTTTGAAATACTAGAATAATACATCTATAACTTGATACAGACACGAGGAGATGATGTTACCGGTACGGCGATGTCACCGGTACGTCAGGAGGTGGCTTGCGTCGTCGCGCCTGACGCGCCACAATCACCTTCACGTCCTATGGTCACCGAAGAAGAATACAGCCGTTTGCCCAATGATTTGCGCCTTCTCCATGACTACTTGATGACGGCGCCCGAAGGCATGGAGGCTATCATCATCCCTATCCCACCTGGTATGTTTCTACACGAAGGCAGGGATCTCCTGATAACGTTCAAAGATTTCAAGGACCTCTTCCACCACTCGTCATCCGACAAATGGCTCGATGTTTCACACATCACCATTTTTCTCATGTTAGTGATATTAAAATATTTTCATTATTGTATAGAACTCAAATATATATTCTAATTACAATATGATGAGTTTTCAGGAAGCTAGTCCGAAACTGTGATGAGATGGTTGAAAGGAAGAACTTGTGCATGTTTCTGGACCCCGAGAAAGTGAGTGGTACGGCAGTGACATATTATCCGGATATGTCAATCGAGTACATGTGTTCTGCGATGCATCGTGCTAAGTCGGAGGAGAAGAAATTCATTCTCATGCCATACCACGAGGGGTTAGTTCTAATCTTAACTTATGTGTTGTTTATATTTTAATTAAAGAATTGTATAAAGGAATTAAAAGTTAAACATAAAAAAATGAAATCACACCATCAATCATAGCAAATACTCGTGTGACTTTTATATGCTAAAGTACTATAATTCTTCTCCTCGATCCCACAGCAAACATTGGTGCACGATTCTCATTGTGCCGTACCTAACTGTGGGCATAATTATTGATTCTTGTAAGCCAAAAGGAAGGACCGCGGCTGCCAAGTGCAAAGTTATCTTGCCTTTTGTGAATAAGTAAGCAATAATAATTCTATAGGTTTGCATTTCTTACTTCCAATTCAAATTATAAAATTGCTAATTACATTCACTCACTTTTGTAAGGGCTTTTGTGAAATATATTAAAGAGGGAGGATCAGATAGCACGGGCCCGGGCAAGAAAAGCAAGTTGAATTGGAAGTACATGTTGGTGAGCACACTTTATGAGTTAGAAATTTCATATCTTGTTAAAAAAATTATTGTCATTCTAACAAATGCCGCTAAATGTAAATTTCAGTGCCCGCAACAGAAGGAGGGTTGGGAATGCGCTTATTACACGATGATATTCATGTTTGACTTTGTCGAAAGAATACAATTCCAATTCCCAAAAGCGGTATGTACTTCATATGAATTTCCTATATAATAAGCAATTGATATCTACCTTTTCTGAAATACTAACTATTATCAAATTATAATTTTGTAGAATGTGACAAATCAAGATCATTACACTTGGAATCAGATCGACGATGTGCGGTGCATGTGGGCAAGGTGGTTTGCCATGGAATTTTGTAATCCTCGATATGGATTTGCATAGATTAATTTGTAATAAAAATATGTTTCGAATGAATTTATTGCTATATGAATTTTGTATAAATTTAGTATATGAATTTCTTGCCAATTAATTTGTTTCGAATGAATATTTGTATTTCTGTTGAAAAAATTGGCTAGCAAAGCTGGAGGCTAGCCCAAAAACAAAATATACAAAAAAAAAGGTATTTATACACGGATATTTCACAATTGTGCGTGTATGATAGAAAAAACAAAAAAAAATTAGCTATTGCACACGGCTATTTAACAGTTGTCCGTGTGCAATACTAATCATACACGGTTTTTTTGTTAAAAATCCGTGTATGATAGCCTTGCTGGAGGCGTAATACAAAATATCTAAAACTATTTGTACACGGATATTTACCAAAAGTCCGTGTATAATAGCTAAGAGAGCTACACGGACTTTTAATACAAAGCCGTGTAGAAAGAGGAATCGTACACGGTTATTTAGTTGATATCCGTGTAGCTCGCTAGGTCTTTGTACACGGTTAATTAGGGAATATCCGTGTAGAAATCATCATAATCACACACGGTCAAATATCCGTGTGTAGTTCCTGACCTATTCATACACCCTGGCTTTAAACACAGCAGGAAATCCGTGTAGCTCTTCCATTAATGTCCGTGTGTAATCTGTTTTTCTGTAGTAGTGTCAAAATGCGCTAATTGAGCTACGGCCGCTATAGCGGTAATAGCGGTCCGCTATAGCGCATAGCGTGTAGCGCAAATAGCGATCGCTATGCATAAGCTTTTTTAGGCAATTTATATGGACTTTAAATATAGACCCAAAAAAGTTAAATAAAAGCCAAACCGAAATCAATTAAAAACTTTGTTGCTACATATCTTTTAATTTGTCCAAACCGAGAAGGAAACCCTTGTCTAGGTTATTTTAAAATTTGAATAGAAAAAAAATATATTATGTCATGAATCATGATGCTTAAGATATTTTGAATAGAAAAAATCGATAGTTTATGATATTACTATGGATATTTTGAACCGCAATTTGGACTTTGTACTTGTTCAATATGAATATTATAATTTCTTAATTAATTTAGTGTTATTTATTGTTCTATTAGACTTTAGATAATGTTGATATTTAGTACAAATATATAATATAATTTTTGTAAAAATAAAACGTTATGTAGAATAGCTTCCGCTATAGCTACGTTATTCGCTATAGCTTTTTTTGTAGCATTCCCGCTATGACGCTATAAACGCTATTTAAAACATTGCTTTTTAGAAATTAAGGTCTCTAAGGTTTCTAACTCTCACATGCCTGAAAATTAATTTTAGAGTTTCTATAAGCTACATCAGCAACAAATTAAAAAGGAGAAATCATTTAAGCCAATCATTTGGCCAATATGGAGTTTATAAACAGTTTCTTAATAAGAAACTTTAGAGCATCTACAACGCTGATTTCTTTTCAATTTCTAATCTGACGTGGATAACTTTATTTTAGTTGCATGGATGTAGGCCGATTTCTAAAAAAACAAATTTGCTTATAAAGCAAACGATTTCTTTTGGACATACCGGTACTTTCTTTCTTTCCTATTGGATCTGACCCCTTCGTTGTATAGAACTGGCATTCAACAGAAATTAAAAGAAAATTTCTGAGATAGTAAGAAATTAAAAGGAACTTAATTTTTAAACAGTGTTTTACAGCTGTTTTTAATTTTTTACGGATTGATGGGTTGGAGATGCTCTTACTACATAATTTCTAAATAAGAAACTCTTCCACATCCCTGAAACTGGATTAGAAACTGCCACATTAAATTAAAAACTATAATAATACCAGGAATGTAGATGCTCTTACGTGAGTAATAAAATCTTTATTTTTCACTTTACTTTCTCTCGTATTGTTGCCAATTAAAGTCCTATTCAAAAAATAAATAAATCGTTTTGACTATTACAAAGACAGTTTCTTATAGTAAAGACTCAATGTCAAATTCTAACGAAAGCTGAATTGGTGATTTTATTTTGTGGTGTACATACGAATATACCAAATAATAGATAAAAGAAAAAACTATTAAAAATGAACAATTTTTCCAATATTATACTTTTTAAAAGTATCATACAAAATATTCTTCCATCAAAAAATAATCAACAAATGTCCAGGCGAGACTCAAATTCTCCTTCCTCCACCTTCCTCTGATTTACTCTCACTGATGTTCGACAGTTTATGTTCACTTATTTTAATTTAATTCTGTTTGCTCACAAACCAAAAAAATAAGTGTTAGCAACTTCCATGTACATTTTAATACGGAGATCATGTTGAACGGTTAGAATTGACTGTTTAACTTTGAAAACGGACACAATAATGTAGGAGATGATTGGAAAATCAATGAGACATTTGGACTCTCTATTTAACATTCTTCTCTAAAATAACTAATTAATTATTGTGATAATCCAAACTTTTAAAATAATTACTTAATTATAAATCATAATTAATGGTAATAAAAATCAAATTATATAGATAATTAAAATTTGTCTACCAATTAAAAGCTTTTAACTCATGGATAAAATTAATTGACAATTAATCTGAAATAAACCTAATTGAGTAACAATTAATTAGTTTAATAAATTTACTAAATACATCACATAAAAATGAAGAAATCCAACAAACCTAATGAATTACAACTAACAAAATTTAAATATTTTTGAACGATTCATCTGCAACATGAAAAATTAAATCAAAACAAGTTAATAGACAACACAAACGTAAAAGTAATTAGAAATTTTGAGTTTAATGAATTAAACAATCAACAATTAAACTAAAATAAACTATATTGATTGACGTTTAAATGAATGAATATGATTTGCTGAGCATTGAATATAATTAAAGACGGGGAATTTGTTGTTAACAAACGGAATATGTGACATGTGGAGTCCACACGTCAGGCTACTGCTGCACCAAAGACCATACAACATTTCATTTTCCCCCTCTCTCTTCTCTTTTTTTTTGAAACCTTATCAGTAGCTAACAAGGTTTTTTTTTTGAGAAAGAAATGAGGGTCAAGCCCTCCTTTCATTGATAAAAGATGCAGTTACATAAGCAGTGTAAGCATCAGGCTTAAACAAAAGCAATGAAACTCAAACATGCTTGAGTAAGTAATAAAAACCAAAAATAAAAGGATATAAAGAAATCAGGAGCTAAGAAATCGAAGTGCAACAGGGAATTGTGTACTGTGCCGGTTGCACCAGTATGTGCTGCTGTTCCTGTACCGTGCCTCTTTACCCCCCTGTTGCTTCCCTGCCTTGTGTGTAATGCCACTGTTGCTTGATTTGTTCCATTAATTCATGAGTTGAGCATTCCTTTTCCTTAAAGATTCGAGTACATCTTTCTCGCCATAGAACAAACTGCGTAATGAGCCAAATTGATCTTTCCTTGGCCGTGCCTCCACCTTGTACCAGTATCCGGGCCGACCCTGTACCAGTCAGCCGGTACACTAGCTTGGCCTGCGTGTAGAGCTCCTGGGCTGCTGGGCATCTTCCAAACAGGTGTTTGACAGTCTCTGATGCATTCTTACACATGATACATCTGTTAACTATGTTCAAGCCTCTCTTGTTTAGATTGTCTATAGTCAAGATTCTGTTCATGGTCATTATCAACGCAAAGACCTTAAACCTTGGCGGTGCTTTGATGGACCATAGAATTCTTTTGTTACTTGCAATTCTGGGCTCATCCTTCATTGTTGTGTATGCGGATCTTACTGTGAAGGACCCGTTTGAGGTCCAATTCCAACTAACATCATCTTCGCTTTGGTGGTGTAGGATTTGCCTTCCTGATATCTCAATCATTAGCGTCATGAGCTGCTCTTCTGCTGAAATTGATAATGTATCTCTAAATATTGCTTCTATTCCTAATAGCAGTGCTTCTCATAAGGTGATCATGTCATTCAGGGTGTGTGAGTATAAGTCTGCAAATCGCCATTTTAGCCTTCCAAACCCCCAATCATGCAGCCAAAAGCTAATTTTACCTCCATCTCCTATTATTCGGTGTATCGAACTGTTCCAGAAGGCTGCTGCTATCTTGATGGAGAATAATTCTGTAAAAGGCAGCAATTCTTGCATTACTGGTAAATGGGCCAGCAGTGGTTTCAGTAGATTCTGTTGCGGTTTTGCCCATTTCCAGTACAGTTTGAGTAAGAGTGCCAAATTGAAGGTTGCAAGGTCCATTACCCCTAGGCCTCCAAGCTTCTTGGGCATGCACACGAGTTCCCAATTTACTAAATTCATCTTTTTTTGCCCCTGTTCCCGTGACACTCCATGCCATAGGAAATTTCTTCGGATTTTATCAATATCCTTTATTACCCAACTCGGAAGCTTAAAGCATGACATGTAGTAGACCGGGATGGAAGATAAGACCGCATTAAGCAAAACAATTCTACCCGCTATTGATAAATGCTTGGCAGCCCATCCTGTCAGTCGGCTGTTGAGTTTGTTTAGCAGTGGTAAATATGCCGCTTTTGTTAGTTTCTTATTTGATAAAGGGAGTTCAAGGTATGTTATCGGGAATGCACCAAGTACACACCCCATTTGTGCCGCCAACTCTTGCCCCATTGTAGCAACATCCTTAGCCATTACCAGTTCAGATTTGCTCAAGTTAACCGCAAGGCCCGAAATTCGTTCGAAAGCAGCAAAAGCTATTTTTAACATCTGAATCTGTCTAGCTTCTGGTTTAAGGAAGAATAGTGCGTCATCCGCGTATAACAGACACGGTTTCATGTCTTGGAATGGTAGTCTCCAAGCCCCGGTAAAAACCAATTTGGAGAACTATCGTGTGACGAAATCCATTGCTATTATGAATAGCATTGGTGATATCGGGTCGCCCTGCCGGACCCCTCTTTTCAAGATGATTCTCTTGCCCACCAACCCGTTAACTATGATCTGTGACGTGCCTTGAAGTACCGCATTCTTTATCCATGATACCCAATTACTCGGGAATCCCATGCTTTGCATGATCTGTAGGAGGAATTTCCAGCTAATGGTGTCAAATGCCTTGGTTATATCCGCTTTAAATAGTGCAAGCGGTATATCGTTTTTTGTAGCGTGTTGTAGAATTTGTTGCGCATAGAGAAATCCCTCCGTTATTTGTCTTTCCTTTACAAATCCCGTCTGAGCGCAATCAACAAGACCTTTGATGTCCTGTTGTATCCGATTAGCCAAAACCTTTGAAAAAATTCTTTGGACTGCATGTATTGAGCTAATCGGCCTATAATCCTGGGGTTTGGTTGCGGTCTCCTTCTTCGGTATCAACACAATAAACGATGAGTTGAGAGGCTGTAGCGATGTTTCTTGAGTTGTTACCTGATTAAGTACCCTGCAAAGGTCTGGAACTATGATCTCAATGAAGGCTTTGTAAAATTCACCCGTGAATCCATCTGGACCCGGGGTCTTGTTGGCTGGCCACTCTTTAATTACAATCCTTATCTCCTCCTCTGTGATCTGCCTGCCCGTGTGTGCCAAATCGGCTTGGTGACCGTATAGGTTTGACCAATGAATAAATGGAAGGTCATTTGATTCGGCTCCCATAAGGCTTGTATATAGTTGAAAGAAGGCACGGGCCTTTGTTTTCTGATCTGAGTGCATTGTACCCGTGTTCAATAGTAGGAATCATGTTACCTCTCTTTCTCGATGATGCCATAGCATGAAAATATGTTGTTCCTTTATCTCCATGTATCTCCCATTTGGTTTTGGCGCGCTGCCTCCATATATCCTCCTCAAGAACCACCAAATGTGCATATCTTTCTTTGACACATGTGTACACTGAATTCTCTAGGGCTGATGGCATCCTTACTTCCTTAACTTTATTCAACCATCCCACAAACTCCCTGCAAACCTTGATCTAAGTTTTGACTGATCCCACTTTAGTCTTTGCCCACTCCTTGATGCATTTCTGTAACGATAACAGCTTGATATGTAATTCGGTTGGGCTACTTGCAATATCCTTCTCTGTCCATTCTGTTTGCACTATTTCCTTTAGTTGGGTAAATTTCAGCCATATGTTTTCGAAGCGGAACACCTTGGTTTTGCTGAAATTTGTGTTAGCCGTGTAGAGAATCGGGCAGTGGTCCGATGCCGTGTTCGGCAGGGCTGATTGTGATGAGTTCGGGTAAGAATTGTTCCATTCTGTGGATATCAAAAATCGGTCCAGTCTCGCCATAGATGGTGCTTCTCTCTCATTAGACCATGTGTATTGTCTGTTCTGTAGTGCCGTATTTAGTAGGCCAAGAGAGGAGATTAAACGCGAGAACCTTAGTGGGATTCGCCAGTTGGCATTTGGATTGCTTCTCTCACCCGGCTCTGCTGTGATGTTGAAATCGCCACATAGTACCCAGGGGGTGGATGCCGGTTTGATGTCGGTTAACTCCTGTAAGAACTGATCCCTTCCCACATGCGACGATGGGCCATACACGCTTATTATTACAAATTGCTTGTGATCCTCTCTGTTCTTCAATCTGACCGATATTGCAAATTGGTGTGTTTGAAAACTTACTTCTTCATATAGGTGGTCTGCCCATGCCACAAGAATACCTCCTCTTGATCCAATCGGCTCTAAAGCTCTTGCCTTTTGCAGTCGGTATCCACATATTTCTGTCAGCACCCTTCCTTGTATGTCTGCCATCTTTGTCTCTTGTAAACACACGATGCCCGGTCTCTCTAATAATATGGTTTCTCTCACATCCAACCTCTTTTTTCTTTCGTTTAACCCCCTCACATTCCATGAAATCATTTTAATTTTCTGCTTATAATTCATCTCGGTGTTTCTTAACTTCAATGTAACCATATAAAGCTGGATTATATTGGAATTGAGAAGCTGGTACAACAACGGCATTCATGCCTACACCCCCCCAATTACAAATTTCTCTAGGCTTTCGGCCTATCCAAAAGCTCCCACTATTTTTCCTTCCTGCTGTAGAAACCACTACTACACATCTTACTGTGACCTCTAGTAATTTTCCCCTACCACTTACTGCTACCCAAGAGCCAACAGATGCTCTTTGCATTTTGTTGAATTTAATCATTTCTAACAATCTAAACTACTAATATTACACATATTCTTGAGTCTCTAAGATTCAATCTTCTGCCAGTGCAGACTCTGTCTCGGCTCCCGGCACCGTTACCTCTGTCTCGTACTCATCAGCCATGCCGATTCCTGCTGTTGCTAATATCATTTCAGCTTGTTCCTGCGACAGTTCAGCGAGGGATTGCATGTACGAGAGTTGTGGTGCTGATCCTCCCTTCTTCTTTTCCTTGCTTGATTCACCTGTTTCGTATCCCAATTTTTTCTGAGCTCTCTCCATGATCGGAATGTAGGGACCGTCATTCTTTTCTCTTATCCTCTTGCTGCGACGCACCACTGTGCCAGAATTGGTTTGGGGTGAGGCCGGTTTTCCTCTTGCTGTAGTGGGTGTGTGAGGTAGTTCTTCAAAACCGCCTTTCTTCTTTCCATTTTCTGCTTGCTGTAGTCGGTTTGGGTTACACGTGTTTGGTCTTGGTTCTTCTATTTCACTCCCAGTGCTTAGCTGCCTTTGTTCCTCTAGAACTATCTCAATGCCAAAATTAGTGAGTCCATTTTCAAAACCTGGAGGCTTTTCTATTTCAATTAACTGTTCAGTTGGGCTGTTAACTGGGCCGCCTTCAAAGTGGGGATGTGCTCTTGAGGCCGAGTGGCCTTGTGCCTCTGATTCTTTTTCTAGGCAGAGTGGGATTGAGCCCATAATAATTCTGTTATAAAAACCAGGGGGCCTTCCTATTTCCAGTTGGTTTTCGGATATGCTATGAACTGGGCCGACTCCATGGGCCTGCACATCATGAGCTGCCTCTAATGTTTTTTCTGCTGGTTTTGCCGTAGTTTGCGCAAAATATATGGTTGGTTCTGCACGTGACGCCAGAGTTGGTATAGCCTCTCTTCCTTTGACTTTGGGACTACCATTCTCTAGTGGAAAATTAATGCATCCAGCTATGAAGTCAGAGGCACCTGTTCCCCTACTCACGCTCATGTACTTAACTTTTTGCATATCTTCTGTTTTAGAGAACAAAGATGGTATAACGTTCACAGCCTCTTTAATGCTGATCAGACCTGTCCAAATTTGAATTCCTGTCGTGGGCTGTTGCGTGACCTTGTAGAGAATGTCTCTGCCATCATTAATGAAGTGTACTTCTGCCACACTTGATCCCCAAGTGAATTTTGCTGTGGTTGGCTCATGTGACTTTGGTGTTGCTTTCCTTACTTCCTCTTGCCTTTTATGGCCTTTCATGGCCGCCTCCACCATGCTCACAGTCGTTTTTGTGGATCGGAGACTGACTGTTCTCACTGTTGTTAGTTTAGGCTTCCAAACTGCCGTTGCGGTTGTCACCTTTGCTTTGTGCCGTTTGGGTACCCAAATATTCTTTCGTGGTGGTTGTGTTTTGCTAATCTTGGGCTGTGGAGTCGGTTTTGTTCCCCTTGCCCACCAATCTCCAGTTGAGCCGCCTCCAATGCTATCACTCCTGGAAGGTGATGACCGAGCATCCCAAGCTGGCTGTGATTGTCCGGCCATGTCTCTTTCTCTCACAGTTTGGTTGGTAGATGGGTTGGTGTTTTGGTTTCTTTCCCCCGGGTTGGGTGGAGGAAAATATCCCAGCTGCTCTGTTCTCCACCCTAAGATCTGCACCGTCACCCTCTTTGCATGATCGTCTTCCCAAACTCTCAGGGCCTTTGTTATCGTCCTTGGGTGTCTGGTTGACATGTACATCGTTATATGCTCGTATTGTTGCCCTTGCATCCCATAAGGTCGAATATATTTGACCGTGCCGATTCCTTCGGTGACTTTCTTAATCTCGTCGTCTTCCCATAACTGGAGGGGCAAACCCGTGAGCCTGATCCAAGTATCATATCCCAGGGGATGGTACGTCATGTCCGATGTCGGACTCCAGGGTACCAACTTGAATCTGACTCCCCAGTCTTCGATAGCGTACGGCCCCCCCGTTACTAGCCTGTCCCTGAGGTGGGCGTTGTCACAGATGATGAGATATGATTGACCTTCTCCCTTTAGCACCGTACACGGCTGCACTCGATGCCAGCCATGCTGCTTTTGCAAAATGGTTTTAATAGCCAGAGGCAGGTATGTTGAGGGAGCTCCGGCTGTCAACGTGATCCAAGCCGAATTAGCAAGGTGCGCGGTTCTAGGTCTGAGGTTGGTGCCCCTACTCGGAAGGAAGATATCCATCTCCTCCGGGCGCTCATCGATGAACTCCTCTTGCTCTTGCATAATTGCTTTTCCTTTCACTGCTTGGGTGTAATTTTGATAGATCTTTTTACTCTTACTTATGGGTGGAGTGGGGGGGCTGTTGGTTTTATAATAGTTCTGCAATTGTAGGATGGGTGTCCAAATTTAAGACATCTGTAGCATTTAATGGGTTCTCTGCAGTTTACCCGTATGTGCCCTGTAGCGAGACATCTAAAACATCTTCTGTTCTGGAAAGCCCTGGTGTATCCCTGGTTAGGCTTACTTGTTCTTGGCAGAACTTGTTTTTTTGTATTTCTTTTGTAGGTGACTGTTGTCCAACCCTCTTCTTCCCCTGTGTTTATCGTGTTATGTGTGTTTGTTTCTGTTGCTTGACCCACTTCCTTTCCTGCCTGAGATCGGTTTCCTGTTGTTGCTTGTCCCAGTTCCTTGCTTGCGTGAGTTGCAGCATGAAGGTGGCTTCCTGGTACCCGCTGAAAGATCTCCACTGGCTTGACCATGTTGTTGCTTGCGGCCTCAGACCACCTCTCCATTGGTCGTGGTTGCTCCTTCATTGCTTCCTCAAACCAGCTGAACAGGGGTCTATCCTCCTTCCTTGGTCGCTGCACATCGTCCTTGGTCAGAGGTTGAGTGGTCGTCTGGTCCTTCGCCTCCAAAATCGCCTTTGTGTTTTCGCTCATTGCTCCCCCGCTTCCTTCATTTTACTATTCTGTTGTGAGTCACACTTCAATTTATCGTAGCTAACAAGGTTTAACTATACATTACAAAAATGACCATATAGCTGGTCTCACCCACGGGCAAATATCCTCCCCGGTACAGTAAAAGATTCCCTTCACTTTACGGTTTGAGATTAATTCCCAACCGCTTTGGGATTCGGGCTGACGGAGGGGGCAGAATTATTGGGCTTTGAGATTCGTGCCAAGTTAAAAAGAACGGTCCAGATCAAGTAATTGTAAAAGATAGGGTGATGTGAATTCCTGACCCACTCCCTTAACACCTTGTTTAGGGGTGTTCATCGGTTCGGTTCGGTTAAAACTGAAATACAGCAGGCAAACCAAAATTTATTTTGGTTTTCAAAAATAGAACCGAATCGACCAAAGTAAACATAGCAACCGATTAAAACCGAACCAAAGTAAATTTCGGTTTGTTCGGTTAAACCGAACAAACCATTGTTTAGTTGAGATTGTTATAAAACAAGGCATTTACAGCTCACAAGTTGAGATTAATACACTGTAAATAATAAATTCAGCAATAATGTGAAACATTGTACCACTATACCACCCATGTACCACACTGTAAAGATTAAATTCACAAGTTGAAACCACCTATGTACCACACTGTAAAGATTAATATCCATGTACCACTGTAAAGATTAAATTCACTGTAAAGATTAATACCCATGTTAAAGAAATCGGTCTGTTCGGTTATTACGGTTTTTAGATATTATAAACCGAACCATATTAAAGAAACCGATCTATATCAAAAATTGAACCGAACCGGACCAATTAAACCGAAAAAATTGAACCGTTTGAACCAAACTATTTCGGTTCGGTTAAAAATCAAATAAACCGGCCCCGATGAACACCCCTAACCTTGTTTGGATGGAGAGTAGAGGAATGGAATGGAATGGAATGGAATGGAATGGAATGGAATGGAATGGAATGGAATGGAATGGAATGGAATGGAATGGAATGGAATGGAATGGAATGGAATGGAATGGAATGGAATGGAATGGAATGGAATGGAATGGAATGCAATGGAATGCAATGGAATGCAATGGAATGGAATGGAATGGAATGGAATGGAATGGAATGCAATGGAATGGAATGGAATGCAATGGAATGGAATGGAATGCAATGGAATGGAATGGAATGGAAAAGAAGATTAACATATTTAACCTCTTCGTGTTTGGATGATTAATGAGAAAAAATAAATTTAACTTTTCTTCCCGTCTTGTTTCTTGTTTGGTTAATTAAAATTATAGAAGGTTAATCAAATGGTTTTAGTATATTTAACTATTACACCCTTTACAATCTTAAAACACAATTAGATAATTTAAACAAAAAAGAAATACATTTCCTTCCCTGTGTCAGTACTGGTACCATGTACCAGCGTACTAGTTCTCATATCAATTAAAGCTTGAGAACCAAAAATATCAGTTTATAAGCACATTGTTAGGGTATACAAATAATGCAATTTCAATCTGGTTCAATAAGAAATTAAGCAACAAATGATCATAAAGCAAGGAAGAAACAAAAAAATAAAATAAATAATGTAGAAACAAACAACTAAACACATTAAAATAAAATTGATATTATTCTAGCATTCCAAGAACCAACATTAAAGCATCATTTTACTAAAAACAAAGAACAAAATTGATGATCATCTCATCTTACTTAAAATATTTTACCACTAATAATATAGTAATCCAATGCCCAATGACACATTAAAATAGATAACTAACTAGATATCATGAGTAGTTCCTTACGTTCTTCCAAAGGACAACCAAGTAAAGCTCCAAGCATATTAGGATTTTTAATCAAAAAGAGATATGCTGGCATTTTCTTGTTTGAATCAAGACTTAACTCAGCAACATGATTCCATATTTCCTTTTCAAAAATAGGAAGACGTTGGTTAGATTTCACTAGCTCTTCTGTAGATTTTATGATAGCATTAGCAACATTTTCAATTCTCTTTATTTTCTCAGTTTGAACCTCTTCTCTTAAAGGTTTACCCTTCTGCCTCCTCCTTGCTTCAGGAGAATTTATGTTTTCTCACCAACTCGTTCTAGTGTTGCCTCGTTCTGTGCCATCAAGCGATCAATCTCTGATATATTTTCACCCTCGATCTCTTCAGTTTGTTCTGCCATTCGCTGCCTCATTTCTAATGGAGTCTCAGCATTATCCCCTGTTGCTCGATCATGTCCATAAAGCTTCACCAGCTTGTCGTAATGAAGAATTGGTTTGTTCATCCAATCAGCAGCTTCTGGGTGAGACTGAAGAATAATATGCAGGTTACACTACTACAAAAAAAGAGATTATACACGGACAATAAAGGAAGAGCTACACGGATTTCCTACCGTGTTTAAATCGAGGGTGTACGATTAGTTCAATAACTACACACGGACTTTTGGCCGTGTGCAATTTTAAAGATTCTACACGTATAACTTCACAAACAGCCGTGTACAAAGACCAGAATGTGTCGCGCTCCATTTACCGAGCTACACGGATATTACCTAAAAAACCGTGTACGATTCTTTTTGTACACGGACTTTTAACTAAAAAACCGTGTAGCTTGACTCTTTCTACACGGACATTTAGTTAAATGTCCGTGTAGCTCTCCTCTTTCTACACGGACATTTAACTAAATGACCGTGTAGCTATCTTTTTTCTACACGGACTTTAGTTAAATGTCCGCGTAGAAAGTACATTTTTTTTTGTATTTTTTGTTTTTCGGCTAGCCTCCAGTTTTGCTAGCCATTTTTGTTACAGAACTATATATTCCAGATTTTCCAGATTTCATATAACAAGAAATCCATATTTTCCAGATTAGCAATAAATCCATATTAGCAAGAAATTCATATTTTTCAGATTAGCCAGAAATCCATATGCAATAAATTATACAATATTCATATACACCAAATTATACAAAATTATGCAAATCCATATCGAGGATTACAAAATTCCATGGCAAACCACCTTGCCCACATGCACCGCACATCGTCGATCTGATCCCAAGAGTAATGATCTTGATTTGTCACATTCTACAAAATTATAATTTTATAATAGTTAGTATTTCAGAAAAGGTAGATATCAATTGCTTATTATATAGGAAATTCATATGAAGTACATACCGCTTTTGGGAATTCGAATTGTATTCTTTCGACAAAGTCAAACATGAATATCATCGTGTAATAAGCGCATTCCCAACCCTCCTTCTGTTGCGGGCTCTGAAATTTACATTTAGCGGCATTTGTTAGAATGACAATAATTTTTTTAACAAGATATGAAATTTCTAACTCAAGGCCGTGTGCTCACCTTCAAGTACTTCCAATTCAACTTGCTTTTCTTGCCCGGGCCCGTGCTATGTGATCCTCCCTCTTTAATATATTTCACAAAAGCCCTTACAAAAGTGAGTGAATGTAATTAGCAATTTTATAATTTGATATGATTGAAAGAAATGCAAACCTATAGAATTATTATTGCTTACTTATTCACAAAAGGCAAGATAACTTTGCAATTGGCAGCCGCGGTCCTTCCTCCTGGCTTACAAGAATCAATAATTATGCCCGTGCTTAAGTACGGCACAATGAGAATCGTGCACCAATGTTTGCTGTTGGATCGAGGAGAAGAATTATAGTACTTTAGCATATAAAAGTCACACGAGTATTTGCTATGATTGATGGTGTGATTTTATTTTTTTATGTTTAACTTTTAATTCCTTTATACAATTCTTTAATTAAAATATAAACAACACATAAGTTAAGATTAGAACTAACCCCTCGTGGTATGGCATGAGAATGAATTTCTTCTCCTCCGCCTTAGCACGATGCATCGCAGAACACATGTACTCGATAGCCATATCCGGATAATATGTCGCTGCCGTACCACTCACTTTCTCGGGGTCCAGAAACACGCACACGTTCTTCCTTTTAACCATCTCATCACAGTTTCGGATTAGCTTCCTGAAAACTCATCATATTGTAATTAGAATATATATTTGAGTTCTATACAATAATGAAAATGTTTTAATATCACTAACATGAGGAAAATGGTGATGTGTGAAACATCGAGCCATTTGTCGGATGATGAGTGGTGGAAGAGGTCCTTGAAGTCTCTGAACGACAGCAGGAGCTCCCTGCCTTCGTGTAGAAACATCCCAGGTGGGACAGGGATGACGATAGCCTCCATGCCGTCGGGCGCCGTCATCAAGTAGTCGTGAGAAGGCGCAAATCATTGGGCAAACGGCTGTATTCTTCTTCTGTGACCATAGGACGGGGCGGTGATTGTGGCGCGTCAGCCGCGACGTCGCAAGCCACCTCCTGACGTACCGGTGAGAGAGCCGTACCGGTAACATCATCTCCTCGTGTCTGTATCAAGTTATAGATGTATTATTCTAGTATTTCAAAAAGAATGAGTTGAATGTAACAAAATAAATGAGTTATTTTATGGATTACCTGATCCAAAACAATCTGACTCTTGGGCCATTGGACAAATGACATCCGTGCGTCATCAAGCACAACCGCTTCGTCGGTAGGGACAGGAAGGGGTACGCGCTGCCATCCATCCACGACTAACTCAACCTGCACGCATGCATGGTCGGGTCTTAGCTGAGTATTGTGTACACTTTTGGCGAGTGGATGTACAACGCCCTTAGCAACGATAATAGAAACACTGCCATTCCGCAGGACGAGGTCGCATGCTCTGGGGTCCTGCAAATTTATAGGAAAGTTGTTTATTTTAGTGATGCGATATTGTATAACAAGGTTGCAAACATGTTTTAAATACCTTTAGATTATGAAGAAGTATTGATTACCTTGAGATTATCCAAATCGTCGTCCGCGCCCCACGTGCCGGATGCTTGACTACTTCGCCGAATTCCCGGCGAAATGGGAGGTGGTTGCTCGGATGGCTGCGTAGTTGCTGATCTAATTTGTGTCAACATTGCATGCATCTCAGCAAACCTTGCGTCGTACTCTGCGCTCACCTCCGCGCGTATCTGCGCAACTATCTCGTCTTTGTTTACCTTGGCACGAGATTTTCTTCGAGGTTTTTGTCCCTCCACTCGGAACACCTCCTTCCAGCCCCTGTAGACCCCTACACCTCTTACTCGACCCGGGTGTTCTGGATTCTCGAGCGCTGCGGACAAGGAATCATTTTGTCGTTCGACACTCCGGGCACCCGAGTTGACCTCCTCCTCCACTTCCAACTGTGCAAGTAGAAGAATTAGTTAAAGCAAAAGAACAATTGACGTACTTTCGGAGTTATAAATGACTCTTACCATTCTTTGAGCCACGCTTTGCAACTCCGTTGGGAGTACTATCCTCCCGTCAGCGGTTACCTCGGCTCTACCCATGACCTAATCTTTGCCCCTAGGATTTTGGATCCTAACCACGGGTGAGTCAGAATCCTTGTTCGCATCCAGGACTTTCCTCCATTCTGCCGACTTACCCTCGTAACCACCTGACCCTAGATGGTGTGGATACTTGTTAAAGGCAACGGTCCTCCTGCCTTTATCACTCTTTGCCTTCACAGAAACAAGACAATAACGATCAGTTAGTTTTAGAAAAAAGAGTACATATCGAGAAAGAATAAGCATAAATTTGGCACGAGTTAGATACCTTGAACTCTTCGGTAGACTTCAAAGCTTGAAACGCATCCCAGTCCTCTTGTTTTAGCCATTTGTAGTAGCCGACCGGATTTTTCCCTTTCTCCATGAAGTCCGTCTTCAACGTGCTCTTGTATTGCTTCCAACCATTGTTCATAATCTTCAAAGTCGTTGCCTTTGGAACATCATTCTTGATGTTCCAGTGAGCCTGATTGACACAAAAATTTAGTGTATTTAAGTATAGATCATACATAAGTGAAAATTCAAGAGAAGAGTTGTTAGGCACTTTACCTTCACCGTGTTCCACCACGCGTCCTTCACCTTATCCTCGAAATGATCCCATCTCTCAACAAAGATACTCGCATTTTGCCTCACGAAGCTCGTACACCAATTTGAGTATTTCTGCCGTTTTGGTCCCTGCGCACGCCCGTCTTCTGTGAACCAGATTTCTTGATGGGTCTGCTCAGAATGGCTCGTGCACATTGTAGGCCCTCTTCTCCTTCTTTCTGACGAGGCAGTAGCTTGCTGCTCGTCTTCTTCCATCATATCCTCGTACTCATTTTCATTCGACATGGTGCTGCATGAAATTAAAGATCAAATCATTTGACATATAACCTAGATTAATCAACCAACTTTTGACATATAACCTATATTCATCAAGAGATTAATCAATCACTTGTTGACATATATCCTAGATTATTTGAATTAACCTACAATAATTATGGTACAAGCACAATGTATTCAAGCACAAATTAACCTAAAATAACCTAGGTTATATGCTAAAATTATGGTACAAGTACAATGTCAACAAGTACAATGCTAAAATAACCTAGGTTATATGCTAAAATAACCTAGGTTATATTCAAGCACAATGCTGAAATTATGGTACAAGCACAATAATTATGGTACAAGCACAATGTATTCAAGCACAAATTAACCTAAAATAACCTAGGTTATATGCTAACGGGTTCAATACTAATCATGTCTAACGGGTTCAATACTAATCATACACGGTTGAGAGAGAGAGAGCTAACCAATAAGAAAAATAACAAATACCAACCATGTCTAACGGGTTCAAACCCAATAAGAAAAATAACGAGAGAGAGAGAGCTAACCACGGGTGAGAGAGACCACTGGTTAGAGAGAGAGAGACCGAGGTGGAGAGGCGGGGAGGTGGTGAGGCGGCGAGGCGGCGAGGCGGGGAGGCGGTGAAGAGCTCGGAGAAGGCTCAGCAAAATCTTCTCTGTGAGGGTTTTTGAAACTGATGTTTATTCTCTTTTCGGACTTGTGAAAATTTTGGAAGAGAAGGATTTCGAATAATAGTGTTTTTCTCATTATACACGGACTTTTAACTTAAAAGACCGTGTACAAAGATCTTTATACACGAACTTTACTCTAAAGGCCGTGTGCAAATACCCTTTCTACACGGACATATAGCTAAAAGGCCGTGTAGCTCTCTACCCTTTCTACACGGACTATTAGCTAAATGTCCGTGTATAAATTGGTCCGACAGGTGGGTCCCAGGTTCAGTAAAGTTCTCTGAATTGTTGCGGGCCGCAATACTTCATAAAGTTGTTTGACAATTTCAACTAATATTTATTTTAACTAATATTAAATGTTTGATAAAGTTGAACATAATATTTTAAACATAATATTTTCATTAAACATAATCCTTCCTTAAATATTTTAACTAATATTAAATATTTTAACTAATATTAAATATTTTAACTAATATTTAGTGAAAACTAATATTTTAACTAATATTTATTTTATTTTATTATTAAATGTTTTAACTAATATTTTCAAAAACTAATACTAATATTTGATAATATTATAAGCATTAAACATAATCCTTCATTATAAGCATTAAACTAATATTTGATAATATTTGATAATATTTGATAATACTATTACTACATTATGCTTTTTTCTTTTTTTCCCTCTTTTTTTTATTTTTTTATTTGATATATTACAAGCTAAAGTTGCAATATTAAAAGCTACACGGTCTTAAACAAAATAAATATTACACATTATGCTTTTTTTTTCCTTTTTCTCCTTTTTTCCACTATTTGAACGGTACCCTCGGCCCATAATCCTTCATTGTGGTCGGACCGCATGTAGTCAGCTTCGTCTACCCCTTCAAGTGTTGCTACCTCAGTTTGCACATCGGTACAAAATGGAGGTACTTCGTCGAACTGGTCGTACTCTTCTTCATCGATGACATTTTCTACCCCGACAATCCTTCTTTTTCCGGATAGGACGACGCTCAACCTGGCATCACTCGGGTCAGTGGCATAAAAGACTTGGGTGGCTTGCTTGGCGAGTATAAACGGATCATCAACATGCCCAACCCTGTTTAAATCAACGAGTGTGAACCCGTCGTTATCAACTTTAACACCTCGGTCTTCGACCCATTGACACCGAAACACGGGAATGCTCAGGCGAGGACTGTAAATGAGCTCCCAAATTTCTTGAATAACGCCATAATATGACTTTGATGCTATTACAGCCCGGCCATCTCCGGATCTACTGAATTCTTGAGAGGTCGCCACCAACGTCACCCCACTGTTTTGCATCGTGCTCTTATCACTCTGGGATTTAGTATAAAATGTATATCCGTTAATCTCGTATCCTTGGAATGTTCTAACAACAATTTGGGGTCCTTTGCCAAGCAGTTTAACAATTTCAGGTACGGGGTGTGACCCCACTCTTTCTTTCAGCCATCCTATAAAAGAACGATTATGCTCGTTAGTAAGCCACTTCTGACTCCTCGTGTAGTTTTGTTGTTGAAGGATTGTCATGTGCTCATCTATATAGGGAGCAACATCTGTCATGTGTTGTAGTACAATAAAATGTGCCTTTTGTAGTTCATTTAGATCAGCAACTACGGCTCTCAACCCAATTGTCCCGACTCCTTGGAGCCTTCCCTCGTATCGAGATTTTGGAACGCCAATAGGATCCACACCGGTCAAGTAGTTGGTGCAAAAATCAATCACCTCCTCCGTAGAATATCCTTCTATAATGCTGCCTTCGGGTCGATGTCGGTTCCTTACGTATTTTTTCAAGATGCCCATGTATCTCTCGAATGGATACATATACCGAAGGAACACGGGACCACAAATCTTAATTTCTCTCACAAGATGAACAACAAGGTGAACCATGACATCGAAAAAAGATGGCGGAAAATACATCTCAAGTTGGCAAAGAGTAACGACGACCTCCTTTTGCAAAGAGTCCAATTTTAGAGGGTCTATCACTTTGGAATTTATTGCATTGAAGAAAGAACAAAGCTTCGTAATGGTTTGACGAACGTGCTTTGGTAAAATTCCCCGAATTGCAACCGGAATTATATGTGTCAGTAAAACATGACAGTCGTGAGATTTCCAGTTTCAAGTCCTTCATCGACACCAACTTCTTAATATTCGAAGAATATCCTGATGGGACTTTTATACCATTGAGGCATTCACAGAAGCTTGTTTTCTCTTTCTTTGACATTGTGCACAGTGCGGGGGGTAGGTATGTGCGCTTCCCTTTCTCCTGCGGTGCGAGCTCGGGTCGTATTCCCATCTCTACCATGTCTTTTCTCACTTTAATACCATCTTTCGTCTTCCCCGGAATGTTCAATAATAAACCAATTAAACTGTCACAGACATTTTTTTCGACATGCATGACATCTAGGCAATGCCTCACTTCTAAATATTTCCAGTACGGTAGCTCCCAAAATATGGACCTCTTTTTCCAAATATTCTTCGGTAGTGCTTTGGCGCATTTTCCAAAAACAACATCAATGTTTTTTACCCGTTCGAAGACACTCTCCCCGTCTAATGGATGACGAGCCACTCCAAGCTCAATTTTCCCGTTGAATGCCATCTTCTTCTTACGATATGGGTGATTAATAGGAAGAAACCTACGATGCCCCATGAATACATTCTTTTGACAATTTTTCAACCTCAGCACCTGCGTGTCATCTTCACAGATCGGGCACGCTTTTGCTCCTTTACAAGTGTAACCCGACAAATTCCCGTACGCGGGGAAATCATTTACGGTGCAAAACACCATGGCCCGCAAGTTAAAGGTCTCTTTCATATACGCATCCCACACCGGGACGCCATCACGCCACAATTTTTGGAGGTCCTCGATTAATGGTGCGAGATATACATCTATGTCATTTCCGGGTTGTCTGGGTTCTTGGATTAGTAATGACATCATTATATATCTGCGTTTCATGCACAACCAAGGAGGAAGATTGTAGATGCATAAAAGAACTGGCCAAGTACTGTGCCGACTGCTCATACTTCCAAACGGACTCATTCCATCTGAGCTCACCACAATCCTAAGGTTCCGCGGTTCAGAACCAAATTCTTTGAAATGTCTGTCAATGTTTCTCCATTGAGGAGAATCAGCCGGGTGCCTTAGTTTACCGTCATTTTTGCGCTCTTCTTCGTGCCAGCGCAATAATTTTGCATCTTTGGGATTCGCAAACAACCGTTTGAATCTCGGTATTATCGGCAAATACCACAACACCTTAGCCGGAGGTCGGCCACTTGTGTCCTCGTTACAATCATCAGTGTCCTGGTCCTTACGACGTTTATATCGTGAAACACCGCATTTAGGACAGACATGCATGGCCTCGTACTCGTTACGATACAATACACAGTCATTCGGACATGCATGTATTCTTTCGATCTTCAACCCCATTGGACATATCAACTTCTTTGCCTGATATATTGTACCGGGTAACTCGTTGTTATCTGGGAGCATTTCTCCTAAAAGCTGTAATAAGGACGTGAAACTCTTATCGCTCCAACCATTGTCTGCTTTTAAGTTTAATAATTTCAACACAGCTGACAGTTTTGTAAATTTGGTACACCCGGGATACAACGGCTTCTTAGATTCATTAGACAAATTTTGAAATTTATCATAATTTCATCTTCCACATCACGTACATATCCTCCAAATTTTCAGTAAACTCGTGTTCTACATTTTCATCAAAATTCCTCTCCATCTCATCATCGTCATTTTCGGGTTCGACGTTAATATCAGAATATTCGGCACTCTCATAATCCTCGTTCCAATCAAGTTCAAAATTATCAGAAATTCCAACATTCTCATCATTCAATTCACGATTACAATCCTTATTGGCACTACTACTTTCCCCAAATTTCTCACCATGCATGAACCAACATGTATATCTCTTCTTAAATCCCCGACAAATCAAATGAGCTCTAATTTCTTCGATGTCCAAAAATCTTAATAAATTTTTACAATCTTTACAAGGACATAAAATGTCTTCTTCTTTTTTATTCACTCTATAACTCTCAGCAAATTTTATAAACTCATCAACGCGAACCAAATATTCTTCACTGTCACGTCGCATTTCATACATCCAGCTTTGATCCATCTGTAAATTAAATTAAAAAAATGATTTGATCAATTAATCATGCATGGTCAACATTCTCCTTCGTGTACAAAATTTTGGGCTTACAAAGGGCCGGTTTACAATCCTAACCCACTCTTTGAATATTATGTCTCATATGTGAACACATATTAGCGAGATTTAATTAGTATTTGAGAAAAATTCGGCAGCATTTCCCCTTAACTCCCCAAGTATGCGTACGAACCACATACTCGTAGGAGCAATAAGGGAAAATACTGTCGAAATTTCCTCAAATACTAATTAAATCCCGCTAATATGTGTTCACATCCTAAATGAGACATAATATTCAAAGAGCAGTCCCAAAACGGGGACTATCCAAAATTAATCCCTATTGGATTAATTTTGAACGGGCATGGACCTAAAAGCATCTAAAGGTCGGTTATTGGACCACAATACACTAATTAATTACATCTAAAATTAAGAATTGAAGAATATATGCATGAAATGACCTAATTAAATAAGCCTAAATAACAGAAAATTAGAGAAAGAAAATGATTTAAATACATATTACTAACCTTAGAAAGATGGAGAGGAGAAAATACAAACTTAATTCAAAGATCTCAGATCTCAGCTGCTGGCCTCGATCAATTCGCAGAAATAAAAAGCTCAGTTCGATATGTATGAACTAAAAACTTGATCAAAACGGCGCTCTGGAAGGGAAGACAATAAAACCCTACACTATTATACACGGCTATTTAGTTATATATCCGTGTAGCTCTCCACCTATTTCTACACGGCTTTTTAGTTATAAAGCCGTGTACAATTATAAGATTTATACACAGCTATTTAGTTATATATCCGTGTAGCTCTCCACCTATTTCTACACGGCTTTTTAGTTATAAAGCCGTGTACAATTATAAGATTTATACACGGCTATATATCAAAAAACCGTGTGTAATGTTCCTACACGGCTTTGTATTAAAAGTCCGTGTAGCTCTCTCAATTATTTGCACACACACTTATTTACACACGGATTTGTGGTTTCTAATAAACCGTGTAGCTCTCTCTAATAATTCGACACTGATTGTTAACTAATTATCCGTGTAGAAATCGTTCAGATCTTTTCAACTCATATTTGGTACACTGTTTTTAATATAATTGCCAAATTCGTGTACAATGTGCAGTGTACAAAACCAGTTTTTGTAGTAGTGTTAATATATTAATTGAGTCAAAGATTGTACAAATTTTAAATTATAGGTTTGTCAATCATTGGAAAAAAAATCAACGTACCTCAATTAATTTAGTTCAAACTTCCGGCTATGCACTCCACATATTGGTAAAAGGACTCCATTGGAATCCGCTTGAACCATTTCTAAAAATATCATAGCAAGTTCCAAAACCTCTCTTAATATACTTCATGCGATTTTTTACCCTTTCTTTATCAACAGGTTTGTCAGGAAAAATTTCCTTAAGCTCTTTGAGTATATTGTCATATGCTTGTGTTGTGAATGTACCCCCAACTCGGTTCCTTCAGCTCATGCTGTTGTAAAAACGCATCAATTAAAGCTTCATCCATTGCATGAGACCAAGTAAGCATCTCTGCTCTACCTCCACTAGCTCCATTGTTTTCGGTGTTGCTTATTGCATTCTTTCTTTTCCCCATAACTCAAGAGCTGTAGTGAAATTGTATCTGTATTATTATAATTTCAAAATAAATTAAAGATACATACTTCATCACAGATATGACACACTAGATATAACATTGTCCGAGCATCCCAACTAGAATTCAATTTAAGATGTAAAGAAACACATTACACATTGCTCATAAGCTTTAAAAAACATTAATACTAAACAAATATTATAAAATAAAATAAAAACACAATTGTACCATCACCCAAATGAACAAGCTGCTAGTATATTTTGTGTTGGATATTCTTTCCTTCCATGATATATTGGTGCATCTTCAGAAGAAACTCTCGCTCGCACATGTGTTCCATCAATAACCCCAATACAATCCTGTTATCTTAAAATAAATTTAGATAATGTGGTTATCTATCTTACTTAAATTGAATAAATAATTAATTTTTTACCTTGAAGTATGGATTGTATTTGTTGTTTGATGTTATTTCAACTGAAACTTCTGATCCATCTGATTGTTGGAAATAAATCTCCTCCAACATAATTATTGATTTTAGAACATTATGAAAATGTCGACAGTTCGACTTTCCAGACCGACGAAAGAAGAAGCAAATTGAACGGTTCCTAACGTTATGACCCAATATGTAGAGGAACTTAGCAACTTGTTCTTCGACACATTCATGAAGACTTGGTTTAAGGCCACCGTACATCACTAGCCTTTTGCAGAAATCAACAAAGGCTTGAGGGCTCATCCTAATGATATCACGAGCTCTATCACTAATTTGGATTTCATTCAATAATTCTTGCCTCACTTCATCTCTTTTGTCTCGAACTTCTCGAGAAATTCGATTGTCTGCACGTTGTTCTAGTATTACCCAATAAACTAGTAGACAAAGTACTTGCACTAATTGCATCACATGTTGACGATAGATGATGACACATATATTTTTCTTTTCTAAATTTCTGGAAGCAGACATTTTACAAAATCTATAAAAAAAGAGGACATAATAATTTATATATAAATAGAATAGATACAAAATCTATAAAAAAGAGGACATAATAATTTCATTCTCTGATGTAACTGGTGCTAAGTATACTGGCTTCAAATTGCAAAAGAAAAAAAAAACGTAACTTAACTTGAGATATTAAAGTAATGCAACAACAACAATTATGAAAGACCAACTACGGTGGTAAAAAAATAAAACCAACTATGAAAGACCAACAATTATAAAAAATAAAACCTAACCTGCTCAATCAACTACGGTGGCTACGATGGCTGCTAGGTCTGTGGTAAAAAAAGTTAATGATAATTATATAGGAATAATATATATAGGACATGGTATTTATGTCATTGTTTCCGAAAATATTTGCAACACAATTTCTTTCCATCCGTTACATCTCAAATTGAGAGGAAAATCAATTCTATTAATTATAGTTATATAAGATTAACCCTTTCCCCTCCTGTACCTCTCACCTCCACTATAATTTTGTCAACCAAACACGATTCGAGAGAAAGTTTTCTATCTATTCCATTCCCTCCCCTCCTCTACTCTCCATCCAAACAAGGTGTAAGGGGGCTGTCATGCCCTACATCTGGTGAAAACAACAAAGGAAATAAAAACTGTAGGAACTCTCTAGCCCGATCAACAATAGCGCAACCATAAGCGCATCTCCTGAGTGCATCTTCTTGCCAGCAGTGGCGGAGGCAAATTACTCTCTTCAAATACTATCGCATTTCTCTGTTTCCAGATCATCCACGAGCACAAATGAAGCGAACCCCCTCTCTCTCTTCTCATTCCATAATTTTCCCCCCTTTTTCTCTCTCTCAGTCTCAGGCTTTCTCCCTCCTCCGTTCGCTTCGTCCTGCCTCCCCGCTTGTCAGAAACATTTAACACGCACTGCCTCTCTTCGATTTTAGTGCTTGCTCTTCCCTTTTCTCCTCCTTACTGTTTGAGAATAAATCCTTGTTGCTCACTTACGTTACTGTGGCTCTCTACTGTTGCTTGTGCGGTGTTGTTCTCAGATTAAGCAGTAAAGGTGCGATTTCAACTGAGACTTGTGGGATTCGTGGTATTCCTCCTTTTCTCTTGTTGCTTTCATTACGGGTTCACAACCCAATTTGCCTTGAGGGCGGTCTTCTTCCTCTGTGTACTGTAAATTACTTGGAAGTGCCTGTACCCCTTTGTATGTGTGGTGAATGATTGTATTTTTAACTTTTTTTCTTTAAAAAAAATGCGTTCTCTTGATGAAAACTTGTGAGGGGCTGATTTGGTGATTAAATAAACTTCAATAAAGGCTTGCTTCCTTGCTAAATCTCTGACTTGAAACTGATTTCTGATCTCAAATTACTGATTGCGTTGTTGATCTGTGATGGGGAAGTTTGATAATAATTTGGTGTGAAATAAATGTTTGATATCCTTCTTTTTCCTCCACGTGTTCCTTTATCGGGTTTAGAATTGATTTGACATGAACTGCCTTGCTTGAGTAAATTTTAGGAGGGGTAAGAATATTTCTGTAATTGAATTGTAGTGGTTATTAAATCCAGTAAATGAGAGGAAGGACAAATTTGGGTCTCAACGGACATTTATTAAAAAATTTGATGGAAGAATATTTTGTTTGATATTATTAAGAGCATAGTTTATCAAATTGTTCCTTTATAATAGTTTTCTCTTTTATCTATTATTTCAGTACTTGTAGGTACATGTACCCTATGTACGCACACCACAAGATATAATCACCATTTCATATTTTGTTAAATTTGATAGTTTGACTGTAGAGAATAAATGCGATAAGTTGAAACGATGGGAAAATTGAAAAGAATAATTAATCAAACTTTATTGTGTTTCAATGTATATTTAGAGATTTGGAGGTGAAGAGACCCATCAGCCAGGGGAAGAAGGAGACACAAAGAGAGAGAGAGAGATCATGAAAGGAAGTGGCGAATTGGGTCTGAGAATGAATAATTTTTATGTGGAGATGGATTCTACCTTGATACATACAATGGCAAGTTATACTGTCTCGTTGTTATTTTTATTTACAGTCTCAAAGTTTTAGTTCTTGTACTTAATTAGCTGTCACTGACAAATGCTCTGTTTATCTCCATGATTGCATGCATATAATTCTGCAGAATATTCCAAACAAGTTTGCAAAAATGTTTGTTGGATCCATGAGCGAAAACATTGAACTGGAAGGTCCAAGCGGATATACATGGCATGTGAAATTAACGATGAGGTCTGACAACACATTTGCTCTGCAATCTGGATGGAAAGAATTTGTAACTGCTAATAAAATAGGTGAAAATGATTTTGTCGTATTTACATACAAAGATAACTCCTCTTTTAAAGTGCTAATCTTTGATCGGAGTGGATGTGAAAAAGTTGCTCCTTTCTTCGCAAAAAATATGAACATGCAGCCGGAGAAAGAGATCATATCTCAATCCTCTGGTAGTAGTGACACTGATGAATCTTCTCACGAGATTTCAACTTGCGCCGCTCGAGCACGCACGACTGGAGAGAAACAAAGAGGTAGGTATATAATCTTTTAGGCATCAAGGATTTTATGCGATTCTTCAAAGAACAATGTATAACTTCTATTGCTTGTGATATGGAAAAAATCATTTGGTGAAACCTACAAACACAGACAAAAAATTATGTATTTTCGTACAAGCATTTCTGCAAATATGGTAAAACCCAGGGGCGGACCCACATTGGCCCAGGGGGGGGCAACTTGAAATTTAGTGGAAAAGAGAGGCCTGTTTCAGTTTTGCCCCCCTCTGGAAAGTAATTTTGCCCCCCGCTGGACCAATAAGCCCAATCATGTATTGTATTCAGTGCAGTTTAAAAATAAAATTACGGACCAAGCCCAATTGACATTGAAGTTGTTGTTGCTGGACTGTTGGCGCTACTTAATAAAATGAATTAATTCATTCTCCCAATCGTTCACGTTACTGATTAAAAGAAAAAAAATAGTTGAAGCCCTTCCAATTGTGTCGCCAACTCTTAACTTCCTAGCGCTAACTGACAGAGAGATAATTGCAATATATAGAGGATTAGAGCTGTAGCTTCAATTCCAATTACAATCAATTTTGTTACTGTATACCAGTACTAGTATCTTCAATATAACCTCATATTCAAATGGTCAATTGAGGCTTATATCATGATAATTAAATTAATGTAAGATTTCATAGAGACCCGATTAGCTAATGGATTTGAACCTGATAAGCTATTTGAACCCGATTTTTGCCCCCCCCTGACAAAAATCCTGCATCCGCCCCAACCTGCAAACACAGACTTCTACTTGAATAATTTTAATTTCCAAAATCCCCTGCCAAATTAAGAAGATTCTAGGTAGCAATGTTCTGAAAGTTTCTAAACCGAATAAATTTCAGCTGGACCTACAATTAATTCAGATACACTGCATCAGCAAGCAAGCAAGACGGAATCAGAGGAGTCAAAGGACAGTTTGATTCGAGAAATTGCTGCACCTCGCCACGAGGTGAAGAAAGAGATCATATCTTTATCCTCTGGTAGTAGTGACACTGATGAATCTTCTCGTGAGATTTCAACTCGAGCCGCTCTAGTGCGCACGACTGGAGAAAGGGTTTGTGGTAAGAGGAAACAAAGAGGTATGTATATCTTGTTCATGATATTTGTTACTTTTGAACTTTTTTAATCTTCTATGCATCAAAGATTTAATTTCGTCAAGAAATGTGATTGATTCTTCAAAGATCAATTTATAATATAATAGTATACTGGAAACTATCATTACTCATGATATGAAAAAAATGCATCCTCTTGGAATCCAATAACCCCAGATGTACATGTATATATATCAAGCATTTCAGGGATAAATGATTTATTTTTGTACAAGCATTTCTCCAATTACGGTCAAACCTGCTAGGCCAACTTCTTTTGGAAAATACAAGCAGCAAACACAGACTTCTACTGTTCTACAACAACCAAGCATTTAGTCCCAAACAAGTTGAGGTAGGCTAGAAATGAAACCCTACCTGAGTCACAAAGTTAAGATAGATAGTAATAATTTTAATTTCCAAAATCCCCTGCTAAATTACGAAGGTGTTATGTAGCTGTGTTCTGGAATTTTCTAAACATCATCAGCAAGTGACAAGTTCTACATTTTGAATTAACTAATTTTCGAATTAAATTCACTTCTTGTTGATTGAAATTGTATATGAGCTGAAAGTTCTGCAAGATTCTGCAATTTGAATCCTATAATTGTTCTCCCCCTATTCTGAAAGAAAACAAGAAATAAACTTATGCCATTTAATTTCTTGTTGCAGATTTTGTACAAGAATCAACCGAGAGTGAGAGTAACGCAGGAAAGGATAATGGAGCTATGAAAGCTTCAAGGCTATATGTTGTACCCCTTGGGACCCATTTGACACAAGCTCAGAAGGAGATTGCTAACAGGATGGCCCAGAACACTCAAAAGGATAGTCACTTACTCGTCAAAATCTTGACTCCAGCTAATACTCTTTCAAACAAGGATTGTACACTGGTACGTAAGCATTTATTTTGTGGTCACCGTTCTAAAAATTGCATTGCTGGAAGCAAGACAAATTACATAATGGAATATATAAATATCTACCACATATTCAATCAATCTTTCTATCTTATTGAACTATGTTACTACTATGTAACAGTGGTTACCAGTTGGTTTTGCATGCGAAATTCTTGAAAGCAAGAAGAAGAAGATTATTTTGTTACCTTCCAATTTAGATGAGAGAAGCAAGACATGTACTGCAAACTACTACAAGAATAAAAGTGGCAAATGCATAGGTCAAGGTTGGCGTAAATTTGTATGCAGAAATGGACTGAAGCACGGTGATCTTTGCCTTTTTGAACTAAGAAAGGAAGAAAAACGAGGAATTCTGACCATGGTAGTTCATTTCAATCGGGGGAGTAGCTAAGATATATTTGCAGAGGTTTCATATTGTTTGCAAAGTACACCCTGCCATCATTTTCAATTAAATTATTGCTTGTTAACTACTTCTAAAAGTAGCAAATCAAATATAATTTGCAAAGGCATCTGGAATGGTAGCTCATGTGTTGTGTTGTACAAATGTGATGGCAATGAATATGCTTTTGATTAGATTTGAAAACTAATTTATTGTAATTGTCATACAAACTAGATATGGTGATGGACGGTGTTTATTGCGTAGTAAATAAAATAAAAGTTGCAACTTTTTTTTTTTAAATAACGTGGTAGAGGCTACCAGGTGGGATTTCCGAAATTTTTATTGTTACCATTCCAAAAAATCAAAATTAATTTATTACCACCCCACTGACCTTTTATTCAATCCTACCACCCTCGCTTACCACCCTCGTTAACTCAGTTCGCGCACTAAATTGGCTGGTGCGCGAACTAGGTTGGCGCACCAGGTTGGTACGCGGACTAGGTTAGCGGGCTGGTGGGCTGAATGGGTTTTTGGGTTTAAGGTAAGGTTAAGGTTTAGGTTTAGGTTTAGGGTTTAGGGCTGACTGGATTTTAGGGTTTATTTTTATTTTTGCAACGGGTGTCTGAAAATTCTGTTTTATTTTTAACGATGTTCATTCATTAGACGCAAGGCAGCAGGCAGGTAAATAACATAAAAACTAATGTGTTAAATTGACTGCGGAAGAACTAAACAACAGAAAAACAAAACAACATAAGAACTAATATCAAAATAATATCGAAATAACATCCAAATAACAAGAACTAATACTGAAATAATATCCAAAAACATAAACTACAACAAGTAACTCTATCCTATCTGCTCGAGGGTGTCCACGGCTTCTTCTCTCTCCTAAGTCTCTTACCCCGCCCCTCCTCCTGACGCTCCCTATCCTCCAGCGATGTGTACGGTCGTGATAGCTGTGGTGGGGTCTCCTCATGTATCTCCCCAAAAAGTGTCTCCTCGTATGGTCCCTCATCTGCACCAGGTCCGAAAATAAACTCACGTGTATCCTCTGCAGAGTACACGGGTCTATATGAGACATCCTGCTGGACAGCTGCTGCACTGGACTGTGGGAGTGGCGTGGGAGTGGCGTCTCATGTGTGTAAAACGGAGGAGAGTCTACATCATGCGTGTAAGCCCCGTACTGAGAGCCCAAGTGAAACGTAAAATCTGAGGAGGGGTCCTGCTCGTCGTACGGATCTCCGCGGGGTATCTCCCTGAAACAAATAGATAATTAGGTTCCACAATGAAGATGATTATAAAAATGATTACAAAAATATACGTACCGCTGCAAGCCCAGCAGCCTCAAATGCAGCCTCAGCAGTCGCTGCAGAGTGTAGGTCCGGCTCTGGCGTACTCATAGGCTCCGCAGAATCTGCGGAGTCCATGTCTTTCAAATCTTCATAGCAGGGAAGATTGAAAGCCTGAGAACCCTCTCGAGTTGATCCTGGTACCCGGCGACGACGACAGGCGGTGCAGCAGAACACAACCACTTCTTTCCGATAGCCTTCCAACCTCTTGTGACGGCATATATTGCGCTCCTAAGCACTTGCTTGATGTTCATGAGTACCTGCGAATTAAAATAAAAAAAAATTAGTTCGAATTGCAAATGAATTTTCATAATTTTCTTAAACCAAAAAAATTAAAGACTTACAATCTGTGCAGCCGGGTCAGCGCAGGGAATGAAGCCATACTCGTCACTAACCGTGTCGCGTCGTACGTGGAGCGGCTTCGTGTTCATCTCCGTGATCTAACCATGCAAGTACACCGTGAAGGCACAGTACTCCTGATACCAACTGCGATAGGTCTGATCGTTAGGGATGGCAATGGGCCGTGCCCACAGGTATTTTGCTAAGCCCATACCTTACCTGCCTGTTACCATCCCTATGCCCGACCTGCCTGGCCCAATCTGATGGGCCTCAAAATCTATGCCCGGCCCACCCATAGGCTTTTCTCCCATGCCCACGCCTGCCTGTGCCTGCCTGCCCATGCCCATGGGCTGCCTTACCCGGCCCTTACCCGTATGCCCGTCCCAGCCCAATAAAATAAATTAAACACAATCATATGCACAATATAGAATTTAACATAATCATCACCATAAAACCAATAAATCAAGCTACAACAAAATAATTTAAAGTATCAATTAACCAAGTTCAAGTATCAATTAAGCTACACAACAAAATAATTCAAAATTTAATAGCAAACAACAAACAACAAAGCACATAGTTTAACATCAAAATAATAAATAGATTACATCTAAGCAGCAAAGCACGACAGTAAAATAATAGTCGAAACATCTAAACAGCAAAGCACCGAACCACTACTCTTGTAATTCTTCCAATGTACTGACCTGCATAATTAGTTCAGCACATAAGTAACAGCAAAAGCAAACAGCAACAGAATTAAAAAAAAAAACCAGCAGACCAGCAACAGCACACCAGCAACAGTATTAAAAAATAAAAACACCAGCAACAGCAACAGCAACAGCAAACCAGCAATCATCACAACAGTATTCATTACTAATTATAGCTCAATATCTTAAAAAGAAGAAGAAGAGTTACCTCTCCACCTCCATCTCCATCTACATCTCCATCTCCATCCGAATCATCGCAATATGTCTTAAATGGATTACCCTTTTCGAAATCTGAAAAAAGACAAGTAAGAGTTAAATAGAAATATGAGCATGCTAGATTAAAAAACTACAAAATGAGAAATATGAGCATCGCAATATGTCGCATTTGCAGCATCACTTGCTGTCGGAGTTGGAGCAGAGCCCACTCTAGGGGTAGAGGATGCTTCCTCTTGATTAGTCGGTTCTTGCGGGGTTGCCATGATAATATCTACAGGGGTTGCCATTTTGCCTACAAAAAGAAGAGTATTTTAAATTAGTAAATAATTTGCCATGGTTCAGCCATGGTAAGGTTCAGCCATTTTTGCCTAAAAAAAAAATTACAACAAGCAAAGACTGTTAAATTAATTATTATGCAAGCAAGCAAAAATTACATGCATAGAGGTTTAGCCATTTTGCCTAAAAATTACTGTTAAATTACAGCAAGCAAAGCCATGGTAAGGTTCAGCCATTTTGCCTTAAATTAATTGTTATGCATGCATGGAGCTTACTAGTAAGAAAAGACTGCTCACTGTGCAAGCCCATAACAGAGAATTACATGAACTTGTACCTTAGTGTACCAATTTTAATTTATATAGAATTCTCTTTGATCCTACCTCAATCGACCTTGGTTTCTCAAAACTAAAGCTTCCACTTCAAAAGTTGCCACTGTAAAGAAAGTTGCTTTTAAAAATCATCAATATTCCCCTTGACCAAATAAATTTGTAGTCAAACCTGTCAAAAGTCCGACAAAACCTCGAAAAGATTACTCTAATTAAATTCCCCAATTGTTTAATCAGCCCAATCCCACTTTAATCAAGCCTCATGCACATGCAATATTCGAATAAAATACTAACCATGTCAACCTCTAAACAATTCCTTGCCAAATTAAAGCAGAAAACCAACAAAAATTAAAAATTTTAAAGCGAAATCGGAGATTAAGGAACTCACCTCGGTGCCCAGAGCTCAACCAATTAGCTTTTGAGCATACGCAATCACTTCCCTACGCTTAGTGTGTCAGGCTCCTCGGTGGGTTACACCAGGCGTACGATCTGTGAAATTCAGAGATCTTGAGATCTTGTTTCTGTGAAATTCAGAGATCTTGAGATCTTGTTTCTGTGAAATTCAGAGATATCAGTTACAACAAGCAAACCAAGGTCGGACCGTCAAATCCCAAAAAATCCCAAAAAATCATCAAGCAAATATATTAAGAGGGGTGCTTTTTATTTACCCGAGAGAGGCTGCGAATGCAAAAATTGAGAGGAGAAGCGCCAAGGTCGGACCGTCAGAGAGAAAGGAGAGAAGCGAAGAGAGGGCTTGGCGCTGGCTACAACTCAGCTGGGTGCTGTCGTGCTGAAGCGGAGAGAGGGCATCGCAGCTGGGTCTATTTGCTGAAGTGCTGAAGCTTAAAGAGATGAGAGCGAGAGAGAGACAGGATCGAAAGAGATACAGGAGTGAAAGAGAGAGAGACTCAAAACTGGGAGTCTGGGAGCGGGCGGCTGCAACTCAAGTGAAACCCTAAAACTCAAAATTGTTTTTCATAATCCTGTATGTATTAAAATATATGCCCAACAGGCTGCCTGCTTAAGCCCAGGCCTGCCTTGGCCCGTCCTTAGGCCCGGCCTTACCTGGCCTGTTACAGTGCTGGGCCGACCGGGTAAAGGGCTGGGCCAGGCAGGCATAGCCGGGCCGACGGGTCGATGGGCCGATGGGCTTTTCTGCCATCCTTACTGATCGTATGTATCGAAAGCATACGACTGGAGCTCGTCAGGGATCCTGTAGCCCATCGCCTCAAGCCAAGTCACATAATTGGCGTGCACGGTCCGCCAATTCTTGCCGCTGGTAGTGGCTAGTTCTTTGTGAAGCTCGTACCACTTGTCTTTGGAGATGGGATCCGGGACGGGAAATGACTGACGCATCACCCGTCCAGGATAGTAATGCTCGACAAACTGATAGAACACAAGTGGTACCTGCAAGTACATAAAAATAAATAACCCTACGTACGTAATAAATAAAATATACACAAACTGGAATACAATAATAATGTAAGGGGTACCTGAGCAAACCAGAACTGACGCTGCTCGAGACATATATGAGGCAGGTCATACAGGAAGGAGTGAGGGACAGCACCATCATCCACAACCTCGATACGGGTGTCGTACGGCCGCCAGCAGAACGAACGGGTTCCGACCGAGTATCGAATGGAATTTAATTTCATTAAGATTAGTCCTACTATTAAATCAGATTAGGTGAAAATAATTATAAATGGATTTATTGTGTTATTCTTTCATGAAACCAATAAAAATATCGGTTCTCCTTTTCTCGCATGTCGACTTAATGTTTTGTATTAATTTTTTCTATAGCTTTCATGTGACCTATTACCATTTTTGCCTCTCTTTTTTTTGTGAAGAGTAACACACGGCTTAGTGAGCTGGAGAAGTGTAAGTATCGCACTTTTTTAGTCAGCACCTTGAATTTTTTTTTTTTTCAAAATTAGCCTGCAATTGGTCAAAATCTTGAATAGGCCTAGTCAGTGCATACTTATGAAGTGGCATGCGAATTAGGTCTACGCACAGGGATGGTGCGCAGATTAAATTTGTGCAAATATAGAAAACAAAATTCTTAAATAAATTGAAGTTTTGATGCGAGTATACAAAATATCAGAGTATTATCAATATTTTTACAATAATACATCAATACATCGTTGTTTGAATTAATCAGTGTATAAAATATTGCCGTGCCATTGATGTTTTTACAATAATACGTCAATGTACTTTTTCAAAACTTTAAGCAAATGTAACTTTTGATTAGAAATTCTAATTTCAGCGTATGACCACTTTTTGATAAACTTGCGTAAATAAAAAAAATGAAATCTCTCTCTCAACCTAGGACGGCCAAGTTTCAACGCAAAAAAATGTCATTTAGTGTCTTAAAACTTGAGTTGAAGTTTCTGATTCTCGATAGTTATGTATTTTCTTTTATTTCAAACAAAAATAATATGTTTGAAGAAATTTAATTTGCCAATGATCAGTATTCTAAAATTGAGTACTAATATTATTTTTTAAATTGTATGTCTGTTGTTACGTAACAAACGTTCCTAAAATGAAAATGTTTCTCTCGGAAAAAAAAAATACAGGTCCATGACCATGCATGCCTAATATGCGTGTCACCTTCGAAGTCTATGTCCCATGTTTGGTTGTGGACTAAAGGTCGAATAAGGAGCTTTATGCTCAACTATTCCACCAAACGAGATCTAATTTGACTAGCCTAACATGGAATAGCCTAAAAGTTAGTTTAACCTAAACAAACCTAAACAAAACCACCTCTGAAGGTGCCTTAAATTTCTCTTCAATTTTACGCCACTGGAGCCCACTGTCATTCACCTTCAATCATTTCACCCCTCTCTCCTCATTAATTAGTAATAATATATTATTAGTATATAATTAGTATATTATTATTAATAATTATTATTAGTATATAATTATATAATTAATATCTTATACTGTTAATATATTAAATAATTATTATAATAATATTATATAATTAGTATCTTTTATTAATAATTATTTTTAATATATAATTATATTATTAATATATTAAATAATTATTATAATATTATTATTTATATATTATAGTTATTATTAATATATTAATATTTATAATTAGTATCTTTTTATTAATAATTATTATTAATATATAATTATATAATTAATATGTTATATTTTAATATAGTAAATAATAATTATAGTAATATTATAATATATTATAGTTATTATTAATATATTAATATATATAATTAGTATCTTATTATTAATAATTATTATTAATTTATAATTATATAATTAATATCTTATATTGTTAATATATTAAATAATTATTATAATAATATAATAATATATTATAGTTATAATTAATAATTAATATTATATAATTAGTATCTTATTATTAATAATTAACTAACTTAGGCTTCCAAAACTTTAGTCCTCCACTAACTTTAACCAAACAAAGAATGCCTTAAGCTATGATCTAACTTTAGACCTCAATCAAACATGAATAATATAGACTGACCTAGTTGAAATAATCAATTTAGACCTCCTTAGCTTTAGTCCACAACCAAAGACCACCATGAAGATTAAGTCTGCTTATAAAATCTGAGATTTGGTCCAATTAAAGACTAACTTTGGGAAAAAATTTAGGTGCTAACTAAAAATATTTCGGGTTTAAATCCGTGATTTCTGATGCATCAACGTACTTGCGGGAACTGAGTCGAGAGATGCACACAGAGAACTATTGGCGTATATATATATAAGAATTAAAATAAGTATTAAAATGCTCAAGCACAAAAAAGAAGAAGGATTAAAGAGTTGATTTTTTTAATTTGACTAAAGAGAATCTTAATCTTAAATTCTTTACAAAAAGCAGATTGAATTGAAATTCAGACAAATTTAAAATTAGACGAAATCAAATTAATTCTCATTAAAGAAATATACGGCAGAATAAAAAATATTTTGTTGAAAAACTAAATATCTAGAATTTGCAAGGAAGAGCAATTAAAATTGACAGTACACAAAAAGCAAAATTTCCGATGCCCGACCCTGAAAGTTGTTGAAGAACGGACCTACACGGGTTCCACGCCAAAACAGCCTGTCTTTTCTTTTCTTTTTTTAATTCCCAAGACAGCCTGTCAAGCAAAAGTCGCAAACGCAACCTTCATGCCGGCATAAGGAACGAGTCGATCTATCTACACGTTGATAGATCTGGACCGTTCAATACCAAACCAACTCGCATCCACCGCCAATGTTTCTGATCTCGCACTATAAATTCATAAACCTATTCCTTTGCCCAACTCGCATTACTTGGGCGCAGTCGCCTCCTTCTCTCTTTCCCTGCCTTTTAATATTTTTTTATTTTTGATGGGGGTGGTTGCGGTAGCATGGTTTGCTATCAGGAGGGTGCGGCGATGAGTCGTCGGTTTCTTTACGGAGGCTTTAATTTCATAAGATCTCTCTCAAGTTTATTTTCAAACATTGAATTTGAGGCATCCCCTTATTTGTTCAATTCTATCTTATCAGAACTGGTGGGTGACTGCTTGTTAGTAGATCTGACGCCCAGCTGAAATGTTTCGACGGGGACTTTCGAAATCAGTTTCAGATCTGATGTTAGAAGATCGATCTGATTTCATAAGGGTGGTTGCGGTAGCATGGTTTTTGCTATCAGGAGGATGCGGCGATGAGTCGTCGGTTTCTTTACGGAGGCTCTAATTTCATAAAGATCTCTCTCAAGTTTATTTTCAAACATTGAATTTGAGGCATCCCCTTATTTGTTCAATTCTATCTTATCAGAACTGGTGGGTGACTGCTTGTTAGTAGATCTGACGCCCAGCTGAAATGTTTCGACGGGGGCTTTCGAAATCAGTTTCAGATCTGATGTTAGAAGTGAGATCGATCTGATTTCATAAGGGTGGTTGCGGTAGCATGGTTTTTGCTATCAGGAGGATGCGGCGATGAGTCGTCGGTTTCTTTATGGAGGCTCTAATTTCATAAGATCTCTCTCAAGTTTATTTTCAAACATTGAATTTGAGGCATCCCCTTATTTGTTCAATTCTATCTTATCAGAACTGGTGGGTGACTGCTTGTTAGTAGATCTGACGCCCAGCTGAAATGTATCGACGGGGACTTTCGAAATCAGTTTCAGATCTGATGTTAGAAGTGAGATCGATCTGATCTAATAAATCTATGGCGGTTATTCGATTGAAGGGTGACTTGATTGAAGAAACGAACCCGTTGGATCCTGATCCACTGCATCATATCTCGGAGGAACAAAATTACAACTTACAGATTTGCCGTTGTGGTGCTGAGTCGTTTGTTTGGTTCTATCAACTGGAAGGTTTGTGCAAGTGTGTATTGTTACAGGTGTAAGCTTTCTGATCTGATCTCTTGTATATATTTGTACTTAGAGACCTTTGCCATGTTGGGTGCGCTCGCATGGCAGGTCACCCATAGTAATAAAAAATATTTTTTTGTTTGGAGGAGAACGCATGGGGAATTTTTTTGGCCCCAGGTTCTTCCTCGAGTGTGTCGGGTGTCTCTCTGTCTCTCTCTACCCCTTTCTCCGTAGATTTTCTTTACAGAGTACCTGATTGCTGAACTACCTGCTCTATAACTTGCGCTGATGACCGAAGCCTTGGAATTGAAGCCTACTGAACTACTATATTGAGGTATAACTCAAAGTTGACTCCATTTAATTACAATAAAATGAATTTCTTAATAAGTTGCTGGTAACATACATTAGTACCAAAAAGTCACAAGAACTGAAGTATCAAATCAAAACGAATGATTAAAAGCTAACGTCAATTTAACTTGAGATGGATTTTATCAAGGTTTTGTTGTACTGTCCACGGGTAAAATGGTTACACGAACACAGTTGAAACATCGACTGATTGATCTATTTGAAGCTTGATTTACGCAGTAAGAAGTTTGGAATTCTGTAATATTAATTCATAATTTCACAAATGATTTCCTTCTTATGCGTACAAATTTTCAAAATCTGGCAATTTTAGTAGCCATACACTTGCTGATATCATTATGTCTGAAGCGACTCATGTCCGTGTGGCAGTGAGAAGTGATCTTATGTCCTAATATTACGATAAGGCAATTTGTTCAAATCAATAAATTATCAATCTGGTTTTTTTCCCAAGCTTGGTATTCTTATGATTTTTTGGATCAGGTAGTAGCTGCTGTATGTAAACATTTGCTGGGTTGTTATAATAATTATTTGTACTATGGGAAGCATAGTACAACTTGCTAAACCATTTTCCTTTGATGAAAAGTTGTATCTCAAGTATATTATGTTACTGTCATTGAATTTTGGCAATTTCATATGTCAATTTTGTAGGTAGTGATGGGAACATATATTTTAGCCTTGTTGATGGGAGAGGTTGATCGTTTTTTCGGAATATGTATAGAGATGTTATCAAGATCTCTAAGTTCTAGTTTGTATGTTGAGATTTTATTGGAGGTACATGCTCATTTTTATATCAGGTTATTTTGCTATTGATACTGTTCTTAATTTTGTTATTATTCTGTAAATTTTTGTATATTTGTCTTTTCACTGACCTAGTTTCTGCAGTGCTGTCAATCTGACTGTCTACAACAAGAGTATGAATGTCTTGAATGTTTACACCTAACTAATGTAAAAACCTGCAAAAGAATTCTTGAACTATCTAGTAGTAAGAAGCTTTGTTTTGATTCTGGATAACTTGTCCATGCTGTGGTCTTTGTTGCTTGCATGTGATCTTCTGCTTAATTAGCCTGTCATTTTGCATTTGATGAATGATAGTGTTGACCATTGATTCAACGATTTGTTCATCATTTTTTTTTTGTTAGTTGGAATAAGGTATTATGAAAAACATTATTTAATTGGGAATTAGTAGTGTCATAAAGTAGATTGGAAAGATTATTTTTGTGCGAAATTTCTGGAATGTTATTGTGGTGTCACAAGACGAAGGAAAATGTATTTAATTTTGTTGTTTCGTTAGAGGTGAAAAGATTGTTTTTTTTTTCATGATAGAAAGGAAATTTATTGGTGTGGTTCAAGCATCAGTTTTGCCTTTTTGAAATGGATCTTTAGCTCAATCGTTTTTACTGAGTTCCTGAATTTTCAGGGGACTGATGGTCCATCAAGATTCTTATATAATATAAAGTTTTTGGTTATGATATTTTTTACTTGTTCTATCTTATGGAGTGAGAAAAATATAAGTAACCGTATTTACCATATGTTCAGTTTAATTGTAGTTTAAATGATAGCTATAACATCATTTGTGCCTCAAAATTTAGTTTAAAAAATATATATAAATGATTATGGTTTTTGTATTTAGAAATATTCTTTATTTTATGTGATATTCTTGATTAATTTTTTCGTATTTAATTTATAACCGTTAATTATGTAATGTTCTTGTTTAATGGTCATTTATATTTGTTAAGGGTCAATATTACCAAGTTTTGGGTTTCCAATGTTGATCTATTATTATACATGATATTTTTCAGAGCTATTTTGATTCCTATGCCGTGTTCAATTCTTGATCAGAATCAAGGTCCAAGTCTGAAACCTAAATGGATGGTCATCTCTGGAAGGAATAATTTGGGTTTGACGCTCATCGGACCAAATAATTTGAGAATAATTTGATTCCGCATTCGTCCAAATGGATGGTCATGTCTGGAAGGAATAATTTGGATCTGATGCCTGGGAATAATTTGGTTCTGCATTCGTCCAAATGGATGGTCATGTCTAGAGGGATTAATTTGATTCTGCATTCGTCCAAATGGATGGTCATGTCTAGAGGGAATAATTTGAGTCTGACGTTCATCGGATCAAATAATTTGATTCTGCATTCGTCCAATCAGCTTTAATATCAATGTACATTACTTTAATATTTGTGCATATCTGTTTCAATATTCGTACAAATTGGACGGATGTGGAATCCATTGGACTCAAATTTGAGTCCGGTGGATGCCTGTACATACAAGAAATGAGGGGCTGGTTCATTTAGAGCAACATGATTCTTGTAGGGCAAAATTTAACTCCTACAAAATTTTAACTTGTGCAACTCTACACTGCAACTCAGTTTCACATGGTGCTGTGTTGATAATTAAACAGTTTGGAGGAAGAAAGAAAGGGAAAACAGCTGAAAGCTGTAAAGGGTATTGCGCGCATGACCAGCAAAGGCTCTAGTTATGGCCTGCGCCGGTGGTGGTATATTTACACTGGAGTCCTTGAGGTATTTCTTTAATTACATTATTTATTGTTGTCCTAATAATTATAGTATTCCCTTTTATGCTACGAGTGATTCTGTCTTATTGTGCTAAATAGTTCTCTGGATTGGCATGGCTGATTATACAAGCACTGTGCATTCATGTTGCTTACAAAGCTGTACAGGATACCATGTAATTGAGAGATGGAGAATATCTCGATGCTTCAAAACATAGTGGATCTTTTTTCCTTCATTCCCATTATTTCATCTGGTGTATTTGTATTAATAGAGATGTGAGCTCAATGAATTATGAAATTTGTTAATCATTCCCCAAATAAAAATGAGAATATTTTCTGGTCATGAACAGAAGTTTTAGAGTGATGATTTTGTATTACACGAGTAGCAACGGCCACGGGTAAATTAATTCTTCTTAGTAATGAAAGTTAATATCCAATGACTTTATGATACTGCTTTGCCCTCTTAGTAACCTCAAGGCCAACTAATTCAATGAAGGAAATTCAACTGCAAAAAGGAAGGACTGAGAGTAATAATAGATCATGAGATGGAGCGGTAGCACACAGTTGACTAGAAGAAAAAATTCTAGAACTGGTTATTCAAAGATTTAGAATTGGGATCCCTCTTGCGACTTTGCATCTTTTGCAAATTTTAAAAAAAAAAAAAGTTCTAAACGGATCTGTTAAATCTTCAACCAAAAGCTAAAAAGTACGGGGATACTCGTGGAGGAAGCAAAATGCGATACAAAGAAGTGGATACAAAACTATTGATTCATTTCTTTTGAGTATATAGAGTTAAGGACAATTAATTTAGCTTTGTAAATAATTAAGTAAATTAGTGCTCTTAGGTGATGTACAAAACTCTTTGATAAATCAAATGAAAATCGTAAGTTGGCACTTGCCACTTACCATCAAAAAAATAAAAATAAAATAAAATAAACGGATCTGATAGTTCCTTTCACTTGCAGAATAATGTGTTGGTTGACTAAACCTGGGCTGGTGCTTGCCCTTCACAGCTAATACATGCACTGTCTCGTATATATTTTATGGAGAATAAATATTGGTGATTTTAACAAGTAGCTGATTTTTAAAATGAAAGTCTAAAGAAACCCCTTTATTATGTTTAAGAATTTAGAAAAAAATGTATAATTGTAAGTTGCTAATACTTTTTTTTATCCTTATCATTATTATCAGTATTAATTATCATTAATTATTAGTATAATTATAATTAAAAATAATAAAATTATCATTACTATCACTATTATTATTGTTGTTATAGCATTTTTATTACCGATATTAAATTAATACTATAATATTTTTTTTATTAATAATCATATGATCTAATTCCTTTTAATTTGGTTATAATATTATTTTGAATTTTTTTGCTATTATTTTAATTTTAGTATATGTGTTTTAATGTACTGATTTACTTGAAACTTCTACCTAACTAGAATAATTTAAGTCGTGATTTCTAAGTTTAGACCAATCATGAAGAACTTAATTATAAGCAATTTAATTATTTTTAAATTTAAGGAGCAACCTAACATGACAGAAGGGATTAAAATGGATGTAAGGTTGTAAGGCAAAGTAGTTCTTCAACACCATGCGGTACACTATGCAAAAGTATGTGGGGTTATGAGACAAATTAATGACAAAAAATTTCTTGCTAGGTATGATGGATGGTTTAATTCATACAATTTGGGTGCTTCTATGGGCAGAGACAAGTGTTATGGACAGAGCGGAACTTACTGATTTAAATTTGTTGGACAAAATTGCCCTCCATCAGGAAAGGGCGTGAGCAAAATATTTACAATAGCTCACTTTCATTTATAACTTTCTGATTAATTGGTTCATTAATTAAAAGAAACAAAAGTTCATTTGGCATCAAACTGTCTCTGAATTGATTGCAATATAAGACTGTGCTATGCTATCTCTGTCAGGTTTAGTTTTTTTGTAAGTAGAAAAAATAAAAAATTGATACAAATTCAAGATAGACCATATAAAATGACATAAAATATCATGTCTAATGTCTAAAGGTACTAATAATGAATTAACTTGACAATTTAATTAATATTTTTCAATCAAATAAAAATTGTTTGCTTCTCTAACCACTGCAAAAGGTAAATAAACAAAAATAATGTGGTCAATTAGGACGATCAATATTTAAATTAGTTATTAATTTTGAATTTGTAAGTTTATTTGGCTCTAGCCATCTTGTAGATCAATTATATCGTCGAGTTGTTTGTATTAAAATATTTAACAATGCATTAAGTATTGTTATCATTCTTGCAATTTTCAGGTTAAAAGAATTTTTGTATTTTATCGATTATTGATTCATATATCATAATGTACAATTGTGGTCTATTTATACAAATATGGGCTCAAATAGCCGTGGTCTAGATTATAACATTGAACTTTCGGCTCAAAACAACAAAAAAGTGAGAGAAATTTTTTAAAAATGACTATTTATTTCTTCCTTAAGGGTGTGCTCCAGAACAAAGGGGAGGGAAGGGGAGAGATTGGAGGTGAGGCTCACCTCCGCATAGTAATTTTACAATCCCAATCGATTTAGGAGTAACGATTGTCATAAAAAATCAAACACAACGCTGAGCTTTTTTTCCCTCCCAACAGTATTCGTTCACCTCCGCACCCTCTCCGATTCTTCTCTTCTAAAACAGATGAAACCGTCAGACAGGAACGGTCTGAGGTGAAGCTCTCACCCCGCACAGTGATTCTTCCTTTCTTTTCCTCAGCGTCCCTCCATCTGAATTAGTCTAATAGACGTCTCATTAATTGAGTATAATCAATTGATAAATTCTTCTTTATTACGGCCCAATTCTAGTGGGCTTTTTCTTTCTTCAGATGTGTACGGAACTGTTATTAAGCAAATTTAATTAAGTTTTGATGCTTGAAAGTTTAGCACAGTAAGAAAAGAATAATTTTCTACAGTATTTTAAGAGGCTATCTGATTTTCTGCTTTATTTATTTACAATTCTTTTGTTTATTGTTTAATAGATGAATATTGATGAGTCGGTAATATATAATCTCAATCTGTTGAAGGTGCCTTCATCCTTCGTTATGGATATTAGAATTGTGTTCCGCATTTCGCTGCGAGTTCAAAGTAAGGGCGGAACTAGAATTTTTTTATATGAAAGCTAAAATTAAAATGCACAATATGTGGTGAGTGAAATTTGAACCCATGTCTTTGCAACTATAAAATCTAGTTTTAACCACTAGACTACAAAGAAAACATTTAATATTTATTTAGGATGGCTGGACTATATAAAACGTTTTAAATAATTTAATTTAATTAAATTTCAATATACATAATTAAAATTTTAAAATCTTTAGTCACTCTTTTTTCATAATTTAAATTAACAAAAAAATACTATGAAATGACTATAAAATGACTTGGGAACACTAATAGATGTATAAAGTTGTTTGCAAAAACCACATAATCAAGAATCGTTTTCTTGAGAGGATTAATCACAACGCATGAAATTGATTCTGAACAATATGGATAATAAAATAAAAGAAAAAAAAACCCAAAAATGTTGTGGCATTGTTGATTAAATTGATGCACATAAACCTACTAGGAGTAAGTAACAAGTTTTTTTTTTTTTGTTATTATGGAATATTGATAGATCATAGAAGTTGCCGGTCCGACCAAATTTTTAATGAATTAAAAAGGATTAATTTCTCATGTCCCTTAAACAGTTCTTCAATTTCCTATTTACCCTTGAAGTCTTTATAATATCTAATAAATCCCTCAACTTTGTTAACCCTTTTCTATTTATCCCTAGAATTAATTATTTATTGTCAGACTTTATCTTTTCCCATTATATCCTTGTTCTTTCTAAACTCTTTCCAAAAAATGAAATGAAGCATGCTTCATGCTTCGAATGCACTGAACAGAGTTGTGTTAAGACATCATAGAGCAATTGTGGTAATAATACCGAATGAAGTTTTGCAAGAGAGATTCCCATCCTATTATGTTAAAGTCAAGCATAAATGCACAAATAAGATGCCACATGGCAGAAGTGAAAACTGAAATGGGCAAGAGACATTTTTTATTAACTAATTTCCAAGTTTTATTGAAATCAGATACCTAAAAGCAATCCCAAAATTTGAGTTTATACCTGAACCATCTAATCATAATTCACATTAATATTAAAAGAACCAATAAATTATAAATTAGACCGAATTGGTTCAATTTCTAATCGGACGTTCCAGATCCAAACTCAAATTTAAAAAAAATATGTTTTTAATTTTTTTATAAAAATATACTTAATATTCAAAATAATTATAAAATTAGGACTCTTCTTAAATTTTGTTTTATTCCACAATTTTTTTTTACTCTGTTCTGATTGTAAGTTGAGTCAAGGAAAAAAAGGTTCTTCAAAAATTCAAAATGGTCATCAGTTCTACTGGGAAGTTATCCTCTGCGGAGTTCATTAAAACTCCGCAGGTGCGGAGCAAATGAACGGACCAGATTAACTCTCAGCCGCTTTGTGATCGGGTTAACGGAGGGGCAGTATTATTGTGCTTTTAGATTCGTGCAAAGTTAAAACTAACGGACCACTAACGGACCAGATTAAAAAAACCGCAGTAAGCTCCGCACAGGATAACACTCCCAGTTCTACTTAGCTTATAAAAACTACGAATAAATAAAATTAAAAAATTCAGCCGCCGACGCTTTTTTTCAAGGGGCGGCGTCAATGTGTAATCAAACGGTCATACCTGATACAATTATACAAAACAAGTGGTAATTTTATCCAATGGTCCCCATCTTGTTTTATTATTATTTTCTTTTGAAAAGAACACCCATCATATTTATTATCTTATACATTACATCACTTTCGTAAATGAGTTAAATTAATAAAAGTGAAATTGACGTGTGTACCCATAAAATTCTAAAACATGTGCATCTCTTATCATGTTTGACAAAATTAATAATCTAGTTTATACTGATTTAATGAACAAAGGTAAACCATTTCAAGCATTTTTAAAAAGAAAAAAAATAATTAAGAGCAAGTTATTATCACATTAGAAAAGGTTTGTATTTTTGGATTTAATATATTAAGTTTCTAAACAACAATATAAAAGGCAATTCAAATACTTCTAATTTTGATGCCTTAATTTTAAAAAAAAAATAATATGAAATTGTAAAGTTAAAATAACAAAATAAAGTGATACATGTGTTTTATATTGCTTTCTCTACACAAGTAAAGCTTACAATATATCTTGATGCTGTTTTGACGAAAATATATAAAAAAAAATGAAAATATCAAGCATCTAAAAGTAGTTTCTGTCGATAAATACTAGTTTGTACCAAAAATGATACAGATGCATATAGTGTTCTTATTTTACTATTTCAATTTTATATTTTGAATTGTTAAAATTTAAAAATGAAATATAACTATCTCGCTATACAAGATAGAAATATTTAATACGAAAGAGAGTTTTTAGCTTATAGATGGAGCTAACAGAACGTATTACAATACTCAAACTTTAGAGGACTAATCTGAAAGTATCCAATATATCAAATTCGATTTGGCTCCCTTCATTTCCGCAACCGTTCTATTCACCTTCTTCCTTTCTCAAACACCCCACATAACTTCAAAATTTAAAAATTAGAATGGAGGTGATAAGAGACAAGGCGGAGATGCGCGCCTGGTCCCGGCGCATGCGCCGAGATGGCAAGTCTCTGGCGCTGGTTCCCACCATGGGCTACCTCCATGAGGGCCACCTCTCACTGGTCCGTTCAGCCCAGGCTCACGCTGACGTCATCGTGGTCTCGGTCTACGTGAACCCGGGCCAATTCGCACCGTCGGAGGATCTCTCCACTTATCCCTCCGATTTGCAAGGAGATTTGCAAAAGCTTTCCCAAACGGGAGTCGTTCAGGCCGTCTTTTGCCCCAGAAATCTGTACGACTATGACAGCACGGGCCCACTTGCAGTGCCGCCACGTCATCAGCTCTCCGCTGGTTCTGGTATGAGATGAGAATGATTTTTGTTTGCTTTTTCATGTTTGTTTTTCAGTGTGATCTTAATAATTTATAATTGCAAAATAAGGGCCGGTACCAATTTTGATTATTTTGCTTTCAGTCGTATTGATGTGACTTAAATAAACCATTTATGATAGTTCATAGGAATTAGTGTTTTTTAGTTTTTTGTAAACAAATATGCCAACTTCAATTATTTTGTAAACACATAACTATTTTGTTTAGCAAAGATAATGTTGGCACAAAATGTCAATTTGAGCTAGGGTACTTACGGAACTAATCAACAGGACATTTGAAATTGATGTTCAGATTCTCTTTAACATGTTTGAATACACACTCACATGCAAATGAAGACAGGAACATTTAAACTACCAAACCGGTCACTAGAAAAAACCCATTCTGCAACTGTATCAGCTCACTTGTCTAAAATTCACTTAGCACTGTTCCTAAGAGAAAAATAAAATGGTAACCAGTGTCTTAAAATTGAAGTTACAGGTGGTGCATAAGATCATTCTGTAAAATTTAGATGCACCAAAGCAATACTAGGTAATTGATCAATCTGAATTGTACACAGTGAACCAGATGGTGTAATTCAATAGTACCCATTTGAAAGCATATGAACTCTTTATGAGCCTCTGTTTCTAAATAGGGGAAGAACCAGCTCAAATTTCATGTATAGAGAAAGAGAGTGCCCATGAGACATGGATCAAAGTGGAGAGGCTGGAGAAGGGCATGTGTGGTGCAAGCCGGCCAGTCTTTTTCAGAGGAGTTGCCACAGTCGTGGCCAAGCTATTTCATATAGTAGAGCCTGATGTGGCCATTTTTGGGAAAAAAGATTATCAGCAATGGCGCATCATTTCTCGCATGGTAACTTATTTCTTATTTTCCTACTAGCCTATTGATTAGTACATAACAAATGTTAACTTTACAAATTTGGATTGTAAGCACAGTTGATTCTTGGCTTAAGTATACTCTTTGACCTTTATGTTTGGGTTCTTGTAAATCTGTGCAAAATCACAAAAAAAGGAAGAGCACCACATTCATCCCTTCATTGACATTGTTACCTTCTAAACAAATGTGTGAGAAAGATTAGTCTTTTTCCGCTTTTGGAAGAAACTATGGGAGGGTTAAATCTAAAGCATTTCATGTTCTATAGATCAAAAACGAGCTCTTGTAGAGCTATAATTTAAGAGTTTTCTTTGTTGTCTCTGAGGAAAATTTGGCTGCAAAAATGTTGCTATTTTCCGAGGAATTCATGCCTCTCTGTAATTCTCATCTATGAGTCTTGGTTATAAACTGATATATGTTGAATAGAATCAATGGCAGTGAGAGAGCAATGATCTACTGTTTCTTTTTTTTCATTTTGATCTTCTGTTGCTTTTTTTATTGCTTATTTGTAAGTATGGTTTTCCAACGTATAATTTAGGTACGTGATCTTGACTTTGCAATTGAAATAGTTGGTTCAGAAATAGTGCGTGAAGCTGATGGCCTTGCAATGAGTTCAAGAAATGTGCGCCTCTCTCCCGGAAATAGGAAGCAGGTGTGTAATTAAATATCGTTGTTTACACTAATTGTAGTGGGGAATTTACAAAAATAGACCATACCTCATCAAGAGTTGCACATAAACTATTCATTTTCTTATTGGAGTGCCAAATGTTACGTCTTTGATGCAATTAATTTGTAAACCATACAATTATTTCAAACTGTCAAAATGGGAATCATAATTACACATGAAAAAAACTCTTGATAGGGCTTTCTGCATTTTCTTGATATTGTGAGGACTGTCCAGCAATTTTTTTTTATATATAGTGTTGTACATAGCGATTAGTATCAAATAACACAAATTAGTTCCTTTTTAGAATTTAGTATTCTGATTAAACAATGAAAAAATTATATGCAACTTGTATCTGATCTCAAAACATATTGTCTAATCTCATTTCTTTCATGAGTCAAGTATCTTATATTTATTCCTTTGTAGGCTCTGTCTATCTACAAAGCTCTTTCAGAAGCCAAAGTTGGCGTCTCAAAAGGAAGGATATTAAGCCAAGAAATTAAAGACAGTATTGTTCAGACAGTATCAGATTCTGGTGGAGGAATAGATTATGTTGAGGTAACCAGTTCAAATTTTCTTCCTGAACTTAACACCTGGATATGTTATAACAAGTGAGGCTATGGTAATATGCATATTACGGATCGACCCGTGCTATGGATCCATTTTCTATTTTTAAAGTTCAAACAGTTGATCTGAACTGTTAAACATGTTCTCTGTATGAAAATGTATTTGGAGACCAAAATTTACATTTTTTAGAATTTGTTTCCTATTTTTTGAAATAGGTAGATAATCACTGCTTTTGGATGGTCCAGAATTTTTAGATCAAGTGATTTTCTATCTATCTAAAAAAATAGTAAAAAGAAATCTTAAAATGTAAAATCTGACCTTCAAGTACTTTTTATATGGAGATCATGTTTAACGGTTCGGATCAATTGTTTGAACTTTGAAAATAGAGAGATGGATCCATAGTCAGGCAGATCCATAATATGCATATTACCATAGCCTTACTCATGTTAATACTATATAATGTGTTAACACTATTTGGTCAATTCATTTATTCTTTTGTTTATTGGTTATCCATGTTAAACTTGAAGATTGTGGAGCAAGAAAGCTTGACACCTGTGGAGAAGATAGATTGTTCCGTTGTTATATGTATTGCGGCTTGGTTTGGCGATGTAAGATTAATTGATAATATGGAAATTGATGCACCAGCTGTGTTATAGGTTTTTGATCTTATGAAATTGTGCATTTTACAATCCCCAACAACTGCATTCAGAGAGAGATTAACTCTTTTGAGAAAAAGGAGGAAATAAATCTGTAAAAGGTGAGAAGGGGTAGATTGTTGCTTTTGTTTAAAAGGCCACTTGTTTATTCCTGTTTTTGACTAAAGGCTTGGTTGTTGTTGTATGTTTAGTTTTGCTTAGAGTTTAGGTTTATGCAAAAATTAGCAAGTAACTTTAAAGAAAGAATAATTGAATGAATTTGTTGCAAATAGTTATTTAGGTAAAAAATGTGACTTTATCTATAAAATTTAGATATCAAAGTTTAACATAATGAATTTTATTAATATCTTATACCATAAATAGTTTATGTTTCCACGTGCCTCAGTGCATTGTTATTTAAAAATGAAAAAAATGGTAAAGTATGGACAGGTGAAAATGGAGCGAATTCGGAGCAGATAATGCTAATATCAAATTCATATTTGCCTTTCAACGAACGGATATGAATACGGATAGTAAATAAATATGAAAATTTAACTAAATCCTTCTTACACAGATAGTTCATGGAATACGGATACGAAATGAATGTTTGTCGGATAATTGAGTCATATGAACTTGAAGAAAAAAAATCAGAAAAAAAATTTAAAAAAGAACATATGTATACAAATATCAATAACTCCGATTATGTTATTAATATCTAATTATTTTAAAAAAAAATTATGCAAATATTAAGGTTTCTAATTTTTGTTTTTCCAATACCTCCGTTTATGTTTTTCTAATATCTAATACTCTTTTTTTGTTTGGTTGTCATTTTGTTGAAAAGTTTAATTTAGTGGATTCGGTTAGATTTTTAAAAACAAAAAAAAATGATTTGACTATAATAATAATTCAGTTTTAACTGAACCGGCGTTTGAACACTTACTTTTCTTCTTATTGATTTAAAGGGGCCATGGCGAGTTGGGCTTAGGCAGGTCGTGAGGCCCATAACCACTTGAGCCTCTCTCCATTTCTTTGATTGGGATCGCCGCAGCCTTGACTCCTGTCCGGCTGTCCCATTCCCGTTTCTCAGGTTCTCTTTCCCAATTTCCACATCTCTAACCTAACCCCCACCAGCCATTACCACTAGGCCACCAGACGCGCCGCGGTCCGTGTCCGTGTCTCCGGCCTCCGCCTCCTTGGTCCTAGCCTTCTAGCCTCCGCGATCCCTCTTTCTTGCCAACTACTACTTTTCCAAGTACTGATTCTTTCTTTGTCAGTCCCTCTTTCTTGCCTTGCTCACTGTTAGTTCCGGTTTTATGGTATATAGTGAGCTTAATTAGTTTTATCTGCAATAGATTGGACTCTTCATTTTCAAAGACTTGAGGTTCTTTTCCTTCTGTTGTCTGATAATTTTTATTATTTGCTTTATAATTTAGGTTAGCGGATTTCAAAGACTCTTCTTTTTCACTGGATGCGAGTTAGCTCACGAGCTGATTTCGAGTTGGTTTTAAAGCTCGGACCTGAACTGTCAACTCGAGTTGACTTGACTCGACTTACTCTCAGCTCTAAGAACTCGACTCGTTTGGAGCCTTACTCCTGGCCCCCGCCGCTGTCTCAGGTATTAAATCTCTCCTTTAGTATATTTCTCTTTCTTTCCTTGATGAAAATGAAATCTCCATCTCTTGTATTCGATTTTCTTGTACTTTTCACCATCGCCTAATAGTTTGTTTGACTGTTGTTTATTCACATTTCAGTAAAACTGAAGCTTTTCTTTTGTGAACTTATTAATTTACATTTATTAAATTCAAGAGATTTTGTTTGATAAGGTCAAGCAAGTGATGACGAGAATGTAGACAGGGAAATCTGTACTCCTTTTTGAATTTCCATAAAGGGATGAAGAATTGGTGTAATTGGGATCTCTCTGATGCTGTTTCTGTTTTCTTCAATCAATGTCCGCAAGCTGCTTTTGAATTGCTATTTGATCTTCCCATGATTGATTTTTTTTTTCTTGTTCATACAGCATCTACAACGTAGTGAAGTATTTAATCTGTATTGCATGCTCTTTCCAGTGTTTGTTTTGGTTTAAAAATGCATTGTATTTATTGTGATGAAGACCTAATGATGTTTAATAAGTATAAGAATGGAGATCTGAAAATGATGTTTTCTGTTGAAGCCCGATAAGAATGTACATGCATTTTGGTTTTAGGGTTTTGAGTTGCACTTGAGAGTAGGTCCGATGGGTTTAATCACCGTTGATTGCTTTAAGATTCGTGCGGAACGCTTTAAAATCCGTGTGTCTGTTTCAATTTCGTGCGCACAAATCTTAAATTAGATCGGACGGTCACCATGCTCGTTGAACCTAAAAGTAGGTCCGATGGGCATTGGACCTACTCTGTTCTCTTTGAGTTGAGGGTTTAGGCCATGTTTATTCCTCTTCTTCTCATCGTCTCCTCTTCCTCCTCCGCAGCTTGTGTGTGCATGCCAGCATGTGTGCATGTAATTGATATCACCTGAGGTACCTCAAATTTTGAGTTTCGATCCTGACCGTCCGATCTGCCATAAAAGGCTGTAGAAGCTTGCTGCCTGTTGCATGTCCGAAATTTTTATAGTTACCATTTTAAAGAAATTGAAATCCAATGTTAGCAGAACTTTCCAAAAAACTCAAAACTTAGCCGATGTACATTTTTATATGGGCCCCAGAGAACAGTATGTTGAAAAATAAGTCATGATACTTACTGAGGGTCTTCACAATGCATTTTATACTTCTTGTTTATTGCTTGCTGATTTTTGTAGCTGCAAACTTTCCTTGTATACATTGAATTTCATTCTGTTCTGCTTGACTACGTTTCATTTCGCTTTTCGTTAAATTTGACCCTTTGGATGTCAATAATTAAATTGTTCGAATTATCAGATTGCACTATGATGATTTCTCTATATTATTGCTTGACTTCTTATGTCTACCTTTTGCGTTGTTGTTGCCTTGTTGGGTTGATGGCTCGATGCTGCACTACATCTGTTGCCTTTACTAAATGTTTGTTATTCTTTTATTCTAAATTACTGGCCTGATGATGAAAAGATATGGTAAAAGAATATCTCAAATCCATGTCACTGTTGAAGCCCAATATATAATGTTGTATGGATGGATGGATGGAGAAGAGAGAGAGAGAGATCCGTAATTGGTATATGGACTGATTACATTACAGGAGGGATCACTTGACAATGGTTATTGTGACAATTAGGGCTGCAAACGAACCGAACCGAATCGAACTTACCCCCAGTTTGAGTTTGGTTTGAATTAATTTCGAACGAACTCAATTTCGAATCGAAATTTTTACGAACTTTTTCGAATCAAACTCGAATCGATTACGAACTACGAATTTTTTGTGCAGCCCTAGTGACAATCTTACAACGGATTTAAAAAATAAATTAAACAAAACTGAAAATTGGAAAGTAAATTTATAGGATTTAAACTCAAACGGTGAGTTAATGCAGAGGATATGAATCCCCCCCTCCCCCGGATTCTAATCAGATGGTCCGGATCTAAACAAAAATATTCTGTTACCTCAGGTGATATGAATTCTCTTAACAGGGAATATATGTTTTGGCTCCCAGGCACGTGTGAATTCGCATCCTCTGAGATATCTCATATTTTGCGTGACTTTTTGGAAAATCTCAACCGTTCAAATACATTCTACATGAATCTCAAAGCTCAAATAATATTGTGGGGTTACAACTGGATTTTTTCTGACATGTTTGATTTACACATTGTATGTTTGGAGTCCGCATCTTCTGCATTAACTAAAAAGAGCATCTTTTTAGTTTAATGCATCTCGGCCGACTGATCAGGATCGGAGCCAATCCGTTCCACACCTATGACGCATGGGGCCCTTTAATATTAGTGTGGATCTCAGTCGGACAGTCCAGATCTATTAATGCACGTTCTGTTAATGCAGATGATATGCATTCGTATGTTTGGGCTCCAGTGACTTTGGCATGTTGAAACAGTAGTATAAACACATTTATGAACATTCTGAAGGCCCCAATTCATTTATTTTTCTGGTTTTTCCCCTCAGCAACATACATCTCCTTAGAAATTTGATGTTTGTGTGTGCACTTGTTGATAATATTGTTCACTGATGTCTTCTGAACAGTTTTTTAAACTTGTGTATTTATAAGATTCCTATCTATTGCTCTGCTGCATTGTTTGTTTATTTGTGAGGAATTACAGGATTGCATTTGTCCATTTCTGTTCTGAATCTCCTTTATTAGTGAAACATTATCAAAATTGCAGTTATTGTTTGCATAGAGTAATTTTAAGAGGACAACAAGTTGGTTTTTGCTAATGAGCCGAGGAAAAAATGATGCTATTTTTTTACCTTTTACAGGGTATCTTTTTTCCTTGCCTTGTGAAGTTTAGTAACTAGGTCCTCTTAAAATATAGCTAATATCCTTGTACAACAATATTGGATCGTTTTTAGTGAGATTCAAGTAATAAGGAAAATGTGGATAAAATCTGCACTCCTTTTTTGAATTTTAAGGAAGGATGATGACTTGGTTATATGGATTCTCTCTGACGCCATTTTTTATTAGGAGTTTTTATGAAGCTATTTTTGCAAGTTGACTTTCATTTTATGGCCTAACAGAATTCAGAATGAAGTTTGGTTTTTCCATGTTTCAAGATTTGTGAAACTTGAATTTAGTTTTCTTATTAAAATGTGATGCAGGGTTTTCATTTTTCAAATAAGTTTTTAGAGATCGATTTTGGACTGAATTGAGTGTAATTTAACACTTTCAATTCAAAAAATGTTGTTCCAGCCTGGTTTAAAGTATTTTTCTGGGGTTATCTTTTTGTTTGTTGGTGAAAACCCATTTTACTTTGTGGTTATGAAGGCCCAATGATGCTGTAACCATGATAATAATGGAGATCTGAAAAATAGTTCTCTGTTGAGACCAATAAGAATGCCAGTGGTTTGTTGTATGCAAGTGCTCTGTGATGTGGACCCCATGGCTCCTCCCAATTGACACAATGGCAGAATGAATACTCATCTGCCATCTTTTTTTTTTTTAAAAGCTTTGCAGAGGCTGCGAAGTTGTGAGAGGGGCTCGAATACTCGACCTCAGGGTAACCAGTTGCAGGACTTTTTCTCTAGCCAACTGCGCTACCGCCCCATCTCTCTCTCTCTCTCTCTCTCTCTCTCTATGGGTATGGTTGATGCATGAGAATAGCACTTAACTGGGAATAGTGCTCATTTCAATTGAGGTACCTTAGAGGATATCAATTTCTTATTTACAAACCCTATTGCTGCCTTGGATCCGTATCTTCCCAGGTACCTGACTCAACACAATTGAAACGGACGGCCCAGATTGACTCTCAGCCGGTGCCTATTCGGGATGGCGCAGGGGGCCAGTATTATTTGTGCTTTGAGATTCGTGCCAAGTTAAAATATGGATCCTGGACCATCCGTTTCAGTTGTACTCAGCCAGGTAACCTGAGGGGATGTGAATTCTGCTGCCTCCCCTGCTTAAAAAAAGAAAGGAAAAGAGAAGTATCTGTTGACTATGTTACAATGTAAGCCATTGGCCTTTAAATTTGGGCTCCAGAGACCTTGTGTTGAAAACTTGAAGTACTATGAATTTGCTGAGGGTCTTTATAATATATGTTCTCTATTTATTTTGTTGTGATTTTTTCAATCAATATCCTGTAGATCGGCTACTTTCTCTACGGAGAATACTAGTATTTGATTTGGTTTTGTTCTTTTCTGAGTAGAGATTTGGTTTTGTTGTGAATTTCCTTTTTGTGAGTACATCTCTTATTTTCATTAAGTTAATTGTTTCCCTGAAAATTTAACCAAAGATTATACTATTTTTGTAAGCTGCTGTATTTGAGGTAATTGTATATTGGTACTGGTGTGATATTTTGGTATTTGGCGAGTTCTCATCTGCTGTCATACATGCAAATGGTACCAGTATGATTTGATTCTTGTACAGATCTCGAAAAATATGCTGGGAAGGGATGAATACTTGGTCTAATTGGGAATCTCTCTGATGTTTTATCTGTTTTCTTTAATCAATTTCCACAAGCTGCTTTGAATTTGCTATTTGATCTTCCCATGATAAATTCTTCTTTTTTTCTTGTTGATACAGCATTATATAACCTGTTGTTTATTGCATGCTCTTTTTGGTGTTTGTTTTGGTTTAAAAATGCATTGTATTTACTGTGATGAAGACCTAATGATGTTTTATAAGTATAAGAATGGAGATCTGATAATGATGTTCTCTGTTGAAGTCCGATAAGAATGCACATGGATTTTGGCTTTAGGGTTTCAGGTTAAGGTTTCCTGAACCCATGTCAATTCTATTTATTATTTTTTTAAAAGATGGTTAAAAAATATCTGGTTCCTGTTTTTGCTCCACCGCTTGTGTGTGCATGTGTGTGTGTGGGGAGAGAGAAACAACACAAGTTGGAGCGCACATCTGCTTCCATAATAGTCTGTAGAAGCTGGGTCCATATCCTCTGAGGTAACAAAATATTTCTTGCTGCTTGTTGCATGTAGGGGTGTCAATGGGTACGAACGGGTCGGGTGGAAGCATTTTCATACCCTTACTGTTATGTTAATGAAAAAAAACTAGACCCTTACCCGTACCTGATAAGCTAAACGAAAAAAACCTTACCCGTATCCGTCTTATGGAATACGGTACGGGTCGGGTAAACGGATTAAAGGGTGTCATCGACACCCCTAGTTTTATGTGTAGTCCAAACAGTCCGGATCACTCAAATTTGAGATATCTTAGGTGATATGAATTCATTGCAAGTCAGACATGGACATTTTATATGGGCCCCACAGAACAGTGTGTTGAAAAAAAAGTTATGATACTTACTGAGGGTCTTCACAATGCATTTTATACTTCATGTTTTTTTGCTTGCTGATTTTTGTAGCTGCAAACTTTCCCTTGAATTTCTTTCTGTTTTGCTTGACTACGTTTCAATTCCCTGTTCGCTAATTTTGACTCTTAGGATGCAAAAATGCACGAATTATAAGATTGCACTGTGATGATTTCTCTATATTATTGCTATTGCTTGACTGCTTATTTCTACCTTTAACTTTTGCATTGTTGTTGTCTTGTTGGGTTGATGACTTCATGCTGTACTACAACGGTTGCCTTTATTAAATGTCTGTTATTGTTTTTTTATTTAAATATTTGCCTGGTGATGAAAAGTTGTGATAAAAGAATATCTGTAATTTCATGTCACTGTTGTAGCCCAATATATAATGTTGTTGGATCAAATGGATTAAAGAGTGAGTATCCCCTGTTGTTCGGAGCCTATTTGGAATGTAGGGGGTCTGCTTCGAGATTCATGCCATATTAAAATGGACAACTCAGATCTCATTCTACACGGTCAGGTATTGCACTGGATCTCACTTGTATTCTTCATCTTCCCTCCCTTCCTCTACTCTCATCCAAACAAGGTGTTAGGTGATATAAATTTCCCCCCATTTTGTATCACAGGGCTCCTTTAATATTCATGCGGATTTTGATCAGCAGCTCCAGATCTAAACAGAAATATTCTGTAACCTCAGAGGATATGAACTGCCGAATTCGCATCCTCTGAGATATCTCATATATGCATGACTTTTTGGAAAATCTCAACTGTTCAAATACGTTCTGCACGAATCTCAAAGTTCAAAGCTCAAATAATACTGGCCCCCTGCGCTATCCCCGAATAGACATTGGACACGTCGGTCATGCAAAATATGAGATATCTCAGAGGATACGCACTCCTGGACCGCCCCCCACCAATAGAGAATTTATGTTTTGTCGATGCCTATTCAAAGTTTGAGATATCTCAGAGAATGTGAATTTGCCACGTGTGGGGTTACCACTCTGGATTTTTCATCTGAAATGGTTGATTTACGCATTATATATTTGGGCTCTAGTGACTTTGGCATGTTGAAATAGTAGTATAAATACATTTATGAACAATCTGAAGGCCTAAATTTCGTTTATTTTTCTGGTTTTTCCCCTCAGTACCATACATCTCCTTAGAATTTTGTTATTCTTGTGTGTGCACTTGTTGATAATATTCACTTTTGATGTTCTTGTGTGTGCACTTGTTGATAATATTCACTGATGTCTTCTAAACAGTTTTTAAAACTTTTGTAATTGTAAGGTTCGTATCTATTGCTCTGCCACATTGTTTGTTTATTTGTGAAGATTTACAGAATAGCATTTGTCCATTTCTAAAACCTGAACCTTGATTAATTTTCTAGGCAGAAAATCTCTTATCTATAGAAGTTAAGAAATTTAAAATATTTCATGAAAGAAATCACTTGAACCTGATTATTGTTTACATATTGCTAATGACAACACTGTACATCCTAATGTTTGAGGCTGGTACCATTCCTTTACTAGCCAGGTACATTTCAGGTTTTTCTTTCTTTATCTTTCCTTCTCTTTCTTTTTCCACAACAGCCCGTAAGCAGTTACAATACTGGTTTATGTTCAACTCATGTCTCATGTGCATTTCCTCTCTATAATTCAAATTTGACAGGGTACATTGCAATTTTTTTTAAATTTAGTTAATGATTGTTCTTTCCCTATGTCAGACTTGTACTTTTCAGAAACAGTATCTGTTGATTACAAGTAATTATTCTGATGGTCCAATTTTTTGAATTTTGGAAACTTAATTCTTATATATTTTTAAAACTTCTTTGTGGGGAAGGTTCATATTACATTACCAGCTCTCTCTTGTTTTTTTTTTCCTTCCATTAAGATACAAACGCTGCTGGAGGAGATATGCACACAGTGGAAATACCCCCTTCTCAAAATTAGGTATTTCCTCCTCTAATTACATTGTGCGGACTCTAGTATTGGGGGCCGCAGAACACTGGTGCGGCATGGGTAGAATTCGAAAAATCTAGAAACACGAGTGATTTGGTTTATTTTTGTTGAGAAAATGGTAAAAATAAAAATTCGGCAGTATATGTAAAGGCAAATATCAGCAATTTTGGGACGAATTATCTCTAAATACAACACAAATGGGAGCACAAAAAACCTGAGCATGAACAAGATTCAAATTAATTATCTCTAAATACAACACAAATGGGAGCACAAAAAACCTGAGCATGAATAAGAGATATTTCAAATGCCCAAGTCATATCAGCATTTCAGATGACGAAGAAATACCAGCATTTCATATGCCGAAGAAATTTCAGCAATTAGATAGCATAGAAACTTGGGCATTTATCAAAAAAATGCAAAAAACACACATAATATATATTTAGTTATTACTTGAAAATATATTTAAAGATACAAGTAGATTGTCCGTAAAGTATGAATATATGCTGCGTTAAGCAATATGCAGTTAGTTAACTATTACACAGAGGTTGACTAAGATAAAAATGGTGGTTTATGAGTCTTGGTGTTGCTAATTCATTTTTGCAGTTTCAAAGTTTAAATAGTCGATTTGAAGTGCTTAACGTGTTCTCTACTGTATTTGGAGATCAAATTTTATATATTTTTTGAAACTTTATACTATTTATAAGGATTTTTGAAAATCAATATTTTGAATGATGAAAAATAAATAAATAAATCTGAAAAAACAGTGACTTTTAAAAATCCATTAAAACTAGTAAAAAGTTTCAAAAAATGTAAAATTTGGTCCCCAAGCACAATTTAATATGGAGAATATGTTGAACACTTCAGATTGACTATTTAAACTTTAAAAATTGCAAAAACAAATTGGTAACACCAAAACTTAAAAACTACCATTCTAACACCCCCACATCATATCCGATCTATTTTGCTTGCCTTGTTATTTTATATAACTTGGGTGCCGGTATAGTGTTATTATTTATTCTAAAAACATGCGTATTTTTATGTTTCTTGGTTTGTGTTTTTGAGGAAAGGAATAAGGCCGTGTCATATGTAAAATAATTCTTTTGTGATCAAAATATGTACAACATTGACCCACTTGTAGTGTCACGTGTGAAATAAATGTGTTGTGTGGTTGATGCTCTATTTTCGGACCTTGTATTATTTCTATGTTATTTTAATTAATTTTTGTAAGAACTTTAATTAATTAATTCTCTTAAATTTAGAGCATGAATGTTATTTTAATGTAGAAATTTGTGGAGTAATTTGCAATATCATGAGATATTGATGAAAATAAACATGAGCAATATTAATTTGAAAAATACAATGGTATTATGGTGTGCTATAAGTAGTTGGAAGGTATATAATGCATGAGACCAATTGCAAAAGTTGTGAATCATTTCTCACCATTATATATAGTTGATTCTTCTGTATTATTACAAGTTTCATTTAGATGTGTGCGTTAATTTATATTAGATAGGCATGGTTTTTTTTTTATTCAAGTTTAAGCAGAGTGTTTACTCTTATCACTTGAAAGTTTGGAGGAAACTAAAATCAAGATATGCTTAATATATATTCCGAATATAAACGTATTGAATAGTTTATTATAATGGCTAATTATAATTCCTACGTAATTAAAACAAATATGTTAATTTTGTGTGGTACACATAAGATATAAATATAAAACCAGAATATAAAATTATATTATATACACGACAAATATTACAATTTTTCAAAATTTGTTATCCACATGCTTATATTTATAATATTTATCTGCTCGGAATCAGGCATAGTTGAAGGTACATTTACACTCTTTCAGGATATTTCTGAATTTTATATTCAACTCTTGATTTTCTTTTGTTCTTTTTTCCTTTTTTTCAACTTTTTCGTTTCTTTTCTATGACTTGTTTTCATACTTTGTAAATTTAAAAAGGATTGGATTACCACTCAAATTAATATTCTTCTAAAAAAAGAACAAATCTTGATGCATGAATCTTGATCATGATTGGTGTAATGGTTTTAAACTTTTAATATAATTTTATATTAAAGTCTTGATGCTACGTTGTTTCAAGTAAAAAAGTTGTAGCATTAGTGGAATATTAGGATTAAATTGATGATAAAAATTTGGTTGGCATGAATTAATGCCATTTGTAAAGATTTGTATACGTAGCTACTTAATTAGTTATAGCAATGTGGAATTAAATGTTTTAATTCTATATTCCAGTGAGGTTGATGCTTGATCAAAAATTAATTGTAGTTGTTTGAATTGTAAAGTTGTAGCATGCCATAATTAACCATTAGCAATTATAATTGCACTATCATTAATTAGTAAGAAGAATTATTTTGCCTAATGCAGCTGACAAAGATGACGGAGGTGCTACTGCACTGTGCACAATGCCGGTCCCCGGACTGTGAACACCCGAACTGCTACGAGTTAAAGTGGATGTTCCGCCATAAGATGCAGTGCACAGTTGGTGTCTGTGGAGGTTGTAATCTATGCAAGAGGGTGTGGAACGTTGTTAAAATGCATTCTCGTTCATGCGATCGAGGAAACCGAGTGTGTAATAAAATCTTGCAAGTGGCTGAGTGAGTGAATTAATTGATCGAATTCTTGCCTTTATTATTTTCTGTTGTTATATTTCGCAAATTTTGTTTTATTTGATTGCTTTAGTCATTAATTAGGGAGTGTGCTGAGTAGGAAGAATTAACTCTTAAATAGGTGATATATTTAGTACTTAATTTAGAAATACGTTACAAATTAAGTAATTTTATAAAATTATTTTTACTCTAGTCTCGCTATTAATTACTTGGTGGACTCCTGTTCCAAAACTATTATGATTATTTCAGTTGTATTTTTCTGAATAAAAGTTCAAATTTTAATAATCTTAACACAACTTAATTTCTATATTGTTCGCGTGTGAGAAGAAGTTTCGGTACATACAAACTGTACCTTTTAAAACCTTTGTATACTCTCGCTTAAGACTGCAAGTGCACAGCCCTACTCGTACAGTATAGTCGGGTATTGATCCACAGGGACAACTCAATTTCTGGATTCCTACTTTACTTAGCTAAGTACTAGAAGTTTGAAATGATTGTTTGTGTTTGTTTATGTTTCCTAAGTTCAGTAACAAATTCATTGACAGAAAGTAAAAGCAATTAAATGTTTGGTTTTGGACTATTGTATAAAAGGTGTTTCAAGGGTTTCAGATTTCATCTTCAACTTTACTGCTCTGGACCTGCCACGCGACTCGCATACTCTCGTATGCGACCCTTGTGACGCGACCCGCGTGACCCTTAAGCGACTCTGGACCTGTCACGCGACTCGCATACTCTCGTATGCGACCCTTGTGATGCGACCCGCGTGCTCTCACACGCGACCCGCATGGCCCCTTGAGCTGATCTGCACATGTCCGTTTCTGGATGGTTTAAGTCGTGTAAAGGTCGATTGACCGTACCTAATGTTACTAAACCTCAACTCTCGTGTGTTGGCTTAACAGACCTGGTACGGAACTGCAATTTCACCTTCCTAGGTTTAATCAAACCTAAGTTCTCAGTTCTGTTTACTAAAGATATCCACAGGTGGAAATTTCACCTCTAGGCTACTATTGACCTCACCTTTCGGATCTCAGATCTACCTCAAATACTTAACCTAATTTGCAAGAAACATCAAGGCCAAATTACAAGAAGAAATACCATAGGCATTCAACAGTAGACAATCAAGAATCAATCAAGCAACTTAGGTCAAGCAATCACAATAATACAAGAATCAAAGAAACACGAATATCATTCAGATTCAATCAATGTGCATTATCAAACAAAGTCTAAGACTACATCCAAACCCCTGAAACTACAAAACTACTCAATCATGATCAAAAACAAAGTAAAAGAGAGAAAGAGAGTACAAATCATGATGGAGAGATGAAGGATTGAAGAGGATCGAAGCTTCTGGCCAAATCTTCTTCTCCAAGTCGAATCCTTGGCTCCAGATCGCCTCTCCTCTGTCACGCGCCAAACACTCCTTTCAAACCGATCAAATCTGTTTTTTTGGTGAAAAAAATGTGGATCTTTTGATTTGCGCCAGGCCCTCTGCTTATATAGGCATCTTAATGGGCTTCAATTGGGCCCTGGCGCAATTAATTCGACGCGACCCGCATCAGATGGGATGCGACCCCCGTCAGGTGGAACTGGTGTGAGTAATGAGGTCGCGTCAGGTGGAACTGGTGTGAGCAATGAGGGTTGCGTCTGAGGTCGCGTCTGAACTGTGATGCGACCCGCGTCAGGTGGGACGCGACTCGCATGGAGGATGTCAGAATTCTGCTTGTTTTCGCCTATTTCCTGCAAAGTCATAACCAAAATGCAGCAGTACCATATTCTATTGATATTCAATGTAAACAATGCATTTTAGTGGTTAAAAACATGATGTCTAGTCTTAAAATAGGTCGAAACAATAGATCAAATAAGAAGACATCATATATTTACTAGAAGTGACTTTTGAACTGGAATCAATAATTCAGAGATAAAGTATTTTTATTTTTTTTTCCAGTAATACACTATGAAATAGTTTAATTTTTTTACAACCAGAAAAAATCACGTCTGAAAAATGTTTCGGAGTCCTTCTAGTACATCTAAATTATAAGATGTTTTATCTATTTTATTAATGTTCTTTCTAACATATTTAAATTATTAATTGGTCTTTCTATTTCTGAAAATTATTAAACAATTATTATAAAATCAGATCCAAATTTTTTTTTTTGGAAATAGTATTAATAAAAATTTCGGTAGCTCTCATGTTGTGTGATTGCATAGTAAAAAATATTGAATTAATTAATATTCTTTAATTTAGTGACAAACAAGTGATTCCCCTACTCGTGAAAAGAAGGCATGAAGGAGAAAATATAACATGACATGCAAACCTTGTGTTGATTTGCATAAGTTAGATGAAAGGAATCACAAGAAGTACCTGCGTGCGTATTTTTCTTATTTTAACTCACACTATTCATTACTTTTTAAGTATTATATATATTTATTTACTTTAAAACAATGTCATTTATGGGGAGAGCATATTATATGATAAACAGTAAGCATCAAAGACCTATGTTAGTAATTAATTATGAAATACAATTTAAACGGACATTCAAATACAATTTAAACGCTCAATTTAAACGGACATATTATATGTTTTATTTTTCTCATACAAACAACTGAAACAAATAAACGGACAAAGAGTTTTTTCAAAGCTCTCTTGCAAACTCTTTATCTGCAAGCTTTTATTTTTGAGAAATGAAAAATCTTATTCAATTGTTAATTGAGCGGTGAAATCATCTGTTGTGAGTTTTATTTCACAAATCACAATGTATACTGCAAAAGAAACTTAACTTTGCCGTTATTTATCATCCTTTTAAGGACCGTTGCGCAAAACCTTTTTCTCTGGGTCAAATTGAAAAAGAAATCCATTCTCGATTCGAATAGATCTACAAAATTTCTGTTACACAAAATGCACAGAGAATATAAAATCTGCTAGGGTAAACGCAACCATGCTTTGTTTTATATATATTGGCAACTTAAGATAATTAACTGGGTAAATACCGAGATAGAACTAGCATCTCTTAAGATATTGGCAACTAGCTCATTCAAAATATATATTACTTCACATCCTCAGCTCTAGAAAGACCCAATAAAAGGCAAACAAAAATAAAAATAAAAATTACACTAGGCAGAGATTCAAAGGAGAAATATCATACACCAAGGCAAAACTTGAAGCATTTTCTCACAGCATATAAGCTGCCAATTTTATCTCTTTCTCTTCCCAGCTGAACCACGAGCAGGCTTCTCTGCAGAGCCGGTAGCTTTTGATTTGCTTGCCGAAGTGGCCTTTTTCCCTTTTGGACCCCCTGAGTTTTTCAAATCGAGCTGCACCTGGATACCTAACAGAGGAAAGAAAAAAGCTTCGGATTAAAGGAAAGATCCTACTATTTTCCTCTGCAGATATATTCATAGCTTTTTAACATGCTATATTTTTCTATTACATTTCTGACCTGAGGTGCTTTGTTTCACTTTGTGTTTTGACTATGAAAATATAATAAAGAAATAAATCTTGATGTAAAAAAAAAAAAACCTTTTGATTTGTCACTCTGGAGGTCCAGCTTTGGTTTTGATTCGCCAGAAATTAATTCATCTGGCAGAGAGAGAGAAAAGATTTTAATTATAAGCTTTCTACAAGAAAAATAAAATAAAATTTTCATTGGAGCATGAGTTCGAATTTGGTTTTCCTATATAGCATCCTCATCAGCAGCATATACCAAAACCCTCATGCTTGCAGCTTGCGCTGACTTTGGACCCCACTTGACAGTACTAATTTGCATTATACAGAAAATCCAATGAGTCTCCTCATGCACAGAAAAGATCTTATTTCACAATTGAAGGGAGATTAAACAAAAACCAGTCATTGTTGTAAATATAGTAGTTGGAATCAAGAGCAAGAATAAAAACATATTAAGAAAAGCTAATTGTTGAACTAATCCGATAAAGAGACCAAAGAAATAAAATACCATCATTCTCAGCATCTGATGAATTCTCTTCTTCTTCACCTTCCACCAATGCAGTTCCATTTTCTTCAGGAGTCTCTGTCTCAACTGGAGGCTCCAGTATGGCCGCGATGCGCTTTTTTGGGGCTTTCTTCACACCAGGTAGGGTGATCATATCTGCAGACCTTACAACTCGGGAGGTACTACCGTGTTTATATGCCTTGGTTAGTGCCGCCTTAACTGCTGGTTGTATACCTTCCATTGGATTGGTATGTCCCTAAGATGAAGATACATATACATCACAAGGAAACTCAGTCACGAGTACTACTATGTCCTGTTTCTGTTTGGTAATGACAACTCTTTGTTTTTTTATCAATTAATTTATTTATTTACAGCATATTACTGGCAGGAACTGTCCTGGTTGGATTTTCTTTCTTGGATAAAATAAATGCAGGCTAGAAAATATCAGCATATTATGCATGATGTAAAACACTTAAGTGAAGAGAAAATGAACAGACCTTACGCTTGGATAATTCAACAAGGGTGTCAAAGTCCTCCTGGCTTAAAGAGTAAGTATCCATCAATTCAACTACCTTCTGTACAGCTTCGTCCTTTTGCTCAGAGAGGGAGAGGGGGGGAGGGAGGTGAAAGTGTTAGCACAAGTAAATGCTCCATAACATCAGACCATTACATTAGGCGAAATAGAAGCCAAATTAATTACAGCACATATTATCTAATCTAAAAGTTTCAATTGAGCTTAATCAGAAAAAACCTTGGGCAATGTACGTAGAGGATATGTCAACTGTTTCAAGAGAAGAGTAAGGTAATCCAATCGCAAAGTTTCCCTGAATTTTAAGGTTTTCTAGTTAGGGTCTTATATGAAGAATTTATTTAAATTGCCAAATAGAAAAATGAGAAAGAGTGTATTGTTCGTCATGGCAAAATGTAAAAAACAAGTGTAGCATTCTTACCTGTCCAGATTAGTTTGCTGAGAGGCAAGAATATGGACATGTACATCTTCCAAAAGTCGCATGTTCTTACCCATAGTTGAGTTTTTTCCAAGCCACCCTCCAAATCTATTGAAATTACGTTCTCCCTGGTCATCAAATAAACTGTTTCACAGAGTTTCTGAGAAGCACCAGAGAAGGGGGGAAAAAAAACAGAAAAAATGTAGTACCGGCTCAAGTGTTTCCCTATGACCGTGCATCAGTGCAGCCCTGGTTAGAAAGAAAAAAAGGGTGCAGAGAACAGGCATAAAATTTAGCATAAAAATATTGAAAAAATTACAAAAAAGATTCTGACAGATGGAGCTCCATGTGCCAGACAGGTCAACAAATTATTAAGTTGAATTTGGTAAGTAAAGAAACTCGCAAAGATGTACAAGAACAAAAACAGCAACATGAAAAGACAAGTTTCAATACTGTTGTCCTCTGGCTTCTATGGCTGGTATAGTATAATAATATCGGTATCGAAAAAGTTATTGTAGATGCCAATACATAATCTACTTACGGCACAATGCTAGAAGCAAATGAAGAGGCTTGGGACAGCTGCCACTGACGGTATCGTCTGATTTGTACATTCACGATATCACCATCTGATATTGACTCTGCAGCTTGTGCAAGTGCCTTCATTCTTTTCACCCCACTTTCATCCTTTCCAATGCTAACTGGCTTGTAGTTTATGTAGTTTTCCTGCCATTCAACAGTTACCTTATAAAGGTTTGTACAAGTTAGCTTATATCTCTGTCATTCTCAAGGTTCTAAATAGCGTTTATAGCGACATAGCGGGGAGACAAAAAAAAAAAACTATTGTGAATAACGTAGCTACAGCGGAAGCTATCGTACATAGCGTTTTTTTCTTTTCAAAATTTATATTTTATATTTCTACTAATTATCAACATGATCAATATTGGAGAATTGGGGTAACAATCAAATGACAACTAATCTAAATCTATACTTTTTTCAATCATGCAAATAAGAAGAAAAAAACAGGATCTACAAGGTAACATTATTAAATAGTTCATACTTCATAGTATTACAGATAATAATAGACGAAGAGCAATTAATTTTACAAGTGAAATGAAGTAAGTATACCTATTTGAACATTTTATATATTATAATAATCAAAATCAGCTTTCAATTGAAACGAACAGCAATAATTTTACAAGTAAATACTATACGAAGAGCAAGCAAAGGGAAGAATTAATATTTAAATATTTTCCGATATAGAATGAGAGACTAAATCACAAATAGGAACAGAAGCACTTAGTTCAGTTTAGCATACTTATCATAGCAGACCATGTAGCATCAAAAATAAGAACAAAAGCCCATGTAAATCGCAAAAAAAAACTCATGTAGCATAGCGGTAGCAATAGCGCGTAGCGGTAATAGCGGCAAGCTATTATAGCTATAGTGGTCATAGCTGAATTAGCGCACTTTTATCTCATAGCTTAACTTTTATGGTCCGAAAAAGCTATAGCTAGCTATTTAGAACACTGGTCATTCTACAGGTTTACCTACTGCAGAGGAATGACACTAAGTAAAACAAACCTGAATAATAAGAGGAACTAAATCAGGATCGCTCATGCTATAATCAAGCCTCTCATCCATCCGCAGCTTGCCACCATTAAACCCAAACAACCTGAGAAGTTAACTGACTAGTAAGAAGTAAGAATAAAGGTGATAGCTTGCACACATGAAAGCTATGTAAGTTTCATTCCAGATGTAACTCATGTATGATGTATGGATAGAAAAGAGAGGTTGAAGTACTTGTCAACAGCAGTGAACGGAGAAATATCTTCATCCTTGGCACTACTTTTGAGGCGCTCTCTTACATCATCATATTTAATTACTGACATCTGGAGGCTCATGTACTGCAACTGATTTATTGCCATTCGCATATCCCCATTCACTCTATCGGCAAGCTCCTCCAGTGCAACCTATTTACTCAAAATAACAATAATTGCAGTCAAGTAAAAACACACAAACTAATAAATTTATAATATAGTCTATTAATTTGGTTTCCTTAATATTTTGCATATTTTCATTCTCATTTTAAATACATTTTCTTGCAAAAAATCAAGAGCTTGATCCTTGAAAATATAGTGTCTGTGCATACATAAATGAATTAACTATCCAGACTGATAAGTTTGCTCTTTATTGTACCTCATTTACTTGCAGACCTTCAGAATTTGCAATTTGCATCAGCCTTTTAGCCATCTGCCAGTAGGAAGGCACAAATCAGTAAAGAGAAAATAACAGTTTCCTAAATATTTCAGGTTATAATATGTTAATTGCTGATCCATGTAGTTTCCAATATCACAGCATTCAAAACAGTTTTACAGGTCATGTCAATGAATGTAAGGCAGTTAATATTATCAAATGAACTTGCACTAAATGTTGATTTGCCAACTTATTTGCTAGTAGACTCTATATGATTAATCCTTAGTAACGTCGAAAAGAGCTAAAGGGTTAAGAGCAACATATCCTTCCATCTATCTTGGCATTCGTCTTTTTCTTTTTGTTGTGATATCTATGCAATGCCATAAAGGACAGCTTTTAAGAAGTATACAAGAACACCTTCGAAATAAATACAGTAATATATAAAACAAAAACCTGTTGTTTTGTGGGCTTCCTAAAGTTAAGTAGCATGCAATAGTTAACAAGGCTCTTCAGCTTCTGGCTATACCGGTCATTACAAATGCATATAATTGGGATTTTTGACATTTTAATGCTAGCAATTAGATCAGCAACACCGCCTCTGTCACCAGCTGACATACCATCTACTTCGTCCATTATAAGTACTGACTTTGGATGCTTCGAACTGTTATATCAATTTAAAATCATTTTAGAAACAATCAAAGAGAGCAATACCAGCTTCTATATATCAGTACTGCAGTACCATCATGACAAGGTTAAGCTTTCATTTTGGATTATGTTATTTGGCCACGACTTGATGTTTCAACCTGAGCTGACTCCACAATAGCATAAATCAAAGACTAACTAAGCAACCAACAATTAGACATTAAAAAGAAAAAAATAAAGAAAAATCAAACTGGTATCAACAAGTACAAACAATTTTCTATTCATAATGCACCAAACTGATCATCCTAGAGCACTCAATACAGAAATAAACCTGTTAGTGCCATAGTTTAATGTGGAATTGCTAACAAGCTCTTTGATGGAATTTGAAGTGTTTCCACCAATGCCTTTCACAATCTTTGAATCTGCTTTGCCACGACTATCACTTGCATTAACCTACCATCAAATAATGACCAACCAAACAGTGTTCAAAATTGGTAGCTACATATTGGTTTTCTATATTTTATTTTAAAAATTTGAGTAGGTGATTCTGATATCCCCCAAAATCTCCAATATTGCTTTTCATATGGCATAATCCATTTGTACAAAACATGTTAAAAATGTCATACCAATTTTAATTACTATACAGTTATAATACCAACTTATAATAAAACAGTCTTGCAAACAATGTGCAATTTTGCATAATTATATAATCTTTTGAAATATTAAAATTCGCATTAGATATATTTCCGCTTCACCATTTCTGTAACAGTGATTAATATTTTATCTCATTAGCAGTATATGATGGTATTTTTTAGAAGTACCTCAATAACTTGGAACCCAAGCATCTCACTAACGAGTTTAGCGCTTGTGCTTTTCCCGATACCAGGTGACCCGCTCATAAGTATAGCCTTTTTAGATCCACTGTCTACTTGTTTTTTCCCCTTTCCTTTTTGGCCAGCATGCAGGAATTGATTGTCCCAACTTTTTAACCAATCCTGTAGTTGCTTCACCTATAAAATAGACATATTACTTTATATAATATGAATGATTAGCAACTAACAATAGAACTTGTTACCAATGCAAAAGTCCATAACTTGTCAGAGATTAAAAACATATCTCCAGTAAAGTATTATATCAATTGCATGCCTTGCATCACCTTATACACAATTACTATAACCAAAGAAATCAATCTCGGTTGTGATGGTGCTAAAGTTTGTGAGAATGATAGTCAAGGCAAATGATGAGACCTACCACTGATCCATATTATATAGACTACATCAAACTAGAGTAATCACAAATATTGTTAAAAAGATGAAAATAACATACAATAGACTGGTTTCCAATAATATCATTTGAGGCCTTTGGCTTATATTTGTCTGTCCATGTAAGTGAACTGGACACTCCACTTTTGGCCTTCTTATTAGGAGAGATGCTAGGTTTGGTGCTTTTTGGAGCTTCTTTTCCTTGCGGGGAGCTAATGGAATTATCTGATAAATAAGACGTCATTGTTAGACAAAGTATTCTATAGCAACTCCTTCCTGGATAATAATCCGATAAAATGAAATAACCTCACGAATTGTTTCAACTCTAAATTTCATTACCTTCTGTTTCTTATTTCATTACATTTATTTTGCTTTTCTAGTTGAACTCGGTTGTAACAATGCTTCAATTTCTATTAACTCCACTAATCCTAGAAAATTTGAAAATTAAATAAAGCAATGCACTTCAAACAAATAGCTTTTGGGGGGATTCATTTATATATTTTTAAAAGTAAGCACGCATACCTTTCTTCACTGCTTTTACAGGGCTGCTCTTTGTTTGCACTTTTGCTACCTTTTCCGACGACTTGCCCTTCTCATCTTGCTTTATAGGTGCTTTAGAACCAGAAGGCTTTGATTTCAGGATCAAATCAAACAAACCATCTTCAGTCAAAAATGGGAGCCTAAGTAGAAACACAGAAGAGAAAGCAAGGGTCAGCAATCAGTAATGTAATCTTCTGCACATTATACAAGGTGTAATTATATTTGAAAGTTGTACCCTAGCTCTTTGGCCTTTTGAGACTTTCTTCCCCCAATGTCCTCATCACATAATAAGTAGCTCTGAAAATTAAAACCCAAATTTAAACATTGAAGTTGCGAGTACAGCAAAAAATAAATTAAATCTTATACAGATAGCAACGATAGCAATAATTATTCAGGAAACGGCCAGAAGTTTCTTTTAAAAGAGGCTCTAAATGTAATATTCAGAAAATATAATAAAAAATCAAAGATCTACAGCTGCTTTCTCTGGTGATTTAAGGTATTTTACAGGTTAAAAAAAGGAATGCAGGAGCTGGACAACATGTTTGGTTGTTTCCAAGAAATTGCAGGGTTGTGTGTAAATTACCATTTCTACAAGAGAATAACATTTTCCCATTATTTTATCTGGAAGAGTAATAATAAAGATTACCATGGTCATAATTTACCGTCTTTTTGCTCACAGATCCAGTAATACGACCACCATGACGCTTAATCAGGTCCTCGGCTTCTTCTCGTTCCAAACTAACAAGTAACAAATATAAAATAGCAATACAGACCTTTCATGGAAATTTGAAAACAAATAATTAACTAATAAATATTGAGTTCAATGTCGAAACCATAATATACACCTATCAAGAGTCCCAGAAATGACAAATGTCAGACCGGATAAGCACTCAGGGGTCCCTTCAGGTACTTCCTAAGAAAAAAAAATTGCAAATTCAGATATAGACAGTGCCATATAAATTAAAAAAAAAAAATCATTTTGCTTCCTATACATTATATACAGATCTGATAAACACCCATAGACTTTTCTATGCTCCATTACACATTTTTTTAGACTGCATACAACAAGCTCATAAAATCCTTTCTTAATTTAAAATACCCGATACAATTTTCTTAGTTAAAACTTAATATACCTCCAAATGTGGTGAGCATTTTGGTAATAGGGGCATGGTCAATATGAACAGATCAAGCCACAAAAATAGTATATAATGTTGACATCCACAAAAACATATACGACACTGGTACCATTTTAATGTAAAACCAATATCAGGCCTGCAACAACGAAATACTGAGCATAATCTTTGAATAAGAAATTAAGTCTATAGTAAATATCAAAGCAAAAAAATAGTTAATTGATAAATAAAACAATACCGTACCTTCTCTCCTTTATGAGGCGGATCCTGCCTTCCGCCAAAATTCATAAAACCACCCCTCCCACCACCTCGCCCTCTCCCTCCAGAGGCAGAGCCTGTACCCCTTCCCCCACTTCCTCTGCCCCTTCCAGCTCCTTTTGCGGGCAACTCCTCTTCCTCCAACTCATCTTTCACAGCAACTGACTTGCGGGCAACTGCAGTTCCGGACACGCCCTTTGACTTCTTCGCTGCAACTGGCTTCACAAAGTCATCATCCTCTTCTATTTCTTCTTTAGGCTTTTTCTCTACATGGGGCTTCTTGGCTGGTGTAGGCTTGGGTTCTCCTTTTGTTTCAATTTGGGTTTTGCGCTTGGCGGGAGATTTTTCATCTTTTGGCACCTCTGCAGAAGCTGCTTCTTTTGAACTGGATGAGGCAAAGTACTTGCTTGTCTTTTTCCTGGCAGGAGTATCAGGCACCTATATTAAAATAGTTTTCAATCAGCTTTATCCTACCTTACGCATGCTTATAAATTAAGCAGGGAGTGAAAAAAACTGATGCCCGACAATAATTTGATGCATCTGGTATTATAGTTAACTTGGTGAGTTATGATACTCTCTAAAATGCATAATACCAAGCATAAATTTTGGGCACTTCAAGATAACAATTGAATTCCGGGTAGCATTTTGATTGAAATCGCTGACATAAACCGAAGAATATCTGTATATTCTTTGAAACAGGGATGATTAGCCAAAGATACACCGAATTCCTGCCAACCAAATCCTTTGATGTTGAGAAGGAAAAACACTTTTTCTATAATGAGTAGAAATATATATATAAAGAAAAAGTATATAGAAATAGCACCAGTTTCTATTTCCTTACCCACATACAAGAAAATTGACAGACGAAACTCAAACTAAACCTTAAAGAAAATAATGTAAATGAAAAACCAAATATAACCTACAAACGACCAAACAAACTTGTACCGGTTTCTCTGGGAGAGCTAAAGTGGGTTTCTCTGAACTTGGTTTTGCCTCAGGCTTAGAAGCAGCACCATTGCCTTTATCATGCTGCTTAATGAACCACTTCCTTATATCAGATGTCTTCATTTCCATTCAATCAAAGAAAAAAACAATGAGACACGTTAGCTCAAGAAATAAGTAAAAAAAAAAAGGATATTTTGTACATACACCCTGAGCACCTAATTTTTCAAGAATAACCTCAAGATGTAGGGAATAGCCTTTTTATTATCTAACACACACAATAGATCACTTATAGTTGAAAACGATTACTGTTATTGTAAAATGAAAGAAATTACAAAGAAAAAAGAAAAAGGGTTTTGCTAGGGTATAAGTGTAGAGACGGAGTCCCTAGCAGTTGATCAATAGTTCCATCAATTTGGCAGGTTGTAACAAAAAATGCAGTAAATGAGAAACCAAACATGCTTGAAAGAGATTTCCATGCTTATGTTTCGTATACGCTCCTCTACCAAATAGACGAGATGTGTACAATACAATTAGTCGAAGAATATGGAAAGGGGTTCCAGAGGTGCCCAACTTAATGAAAGCAGTAGGTCGAGTCTTCGCAAAATCCAACTATTGTGAAGGGTGCAAGTTAAAAGCAAGAAAGAAAATACCAAAGACTCACCATCTCGGAGAAGGGAGAAGGGAGAAGGGAGGTCAGATCCTGTTGTGCGTTTTGTGAGAGAGACAGACAGTCGACTTGTTGCGCCTCGTGGCGAGAGAAAGGAGACAAGGAAAGATTGAGCAGTGCGTTGTGCTTGTGCGAGAGAAGAAATCAAATTAAGAAATCCAGGATTCCAGGTCAGAGGAAGATGGAGAAAAAATGGGGCCTAAACGTCAGTGGAATTATGTCGCAACGCAACGCCCCTGAACTTTTTATTAATAGAAACAAAAATAAACAAATTTAGAAAAAAAGAAAATACCAGAATTAATTTTATCGATGAAATTACATACTAAAAATTAATTTTAGTATTTCATAATGTTCATCAATGTACGGAATATATCAATTCATCGATAAAATTAATTTTTAGTATGTAATTTCATTTTTAGGATAAAGTCTGAAAAATAATATAATAAAGAGAGATATACAGTCCATTATTCTTTTATTTGTAAGATTAAGTGACTAATTTAAAAAGTCCTTTATTAATTTTACCATTACAATCTCAACTGCTTAATACAATTTATGCGACAAAATTCAAACGCGTATGTAAGTCGTGCGAAAATTACTTGGTCCAAGGTTCTGGCTTAAGAGGATTAAATGTGTTAATAATTTTTTATACAATATTTATATGTGATGGTAAATGTGCTTATATTAATTACTTAATATCAAAAAATTTATGATTATTCAGTACAAAGTGACGTAAAAATAAATGTGGATTTAGATTTAAACAGCTTACATTCTAAGTATAAATAATTTTTGATGTAAATAATAAATGTAGAACATAGAGTACAAGAATAATTTTTCAATTTATCGGAATTCTGGTTCGCGCAGCTCTATGATATGATGCTCCCAATAAATTATTAAAACAAAGGACGTATATGCAATTATTATGTTAGGCCCGTTGAAGCCCATTTTGTGCAACTCAGCTAGACGACACCGCAGAAGGAATTCCATCCTCTCAGATATCTCAAACTTCGAGTGTTTTCTTGGAAAATCTCAACTGTTCAAACACGTTGTCCACGAATCTCAAAGATAAAATAATACTGGCCCCCGCGCTATCCTCGAATAGGAACCGTACACGTCGGTCACGCAAAAGTTGAGATATCTCAGAGGATTCGCACGCGAAGCAGCCCCTGAATACGAGTCCGCATTCTCTGTGGTAACAGAAAATTTCAGTTTAGATCAGAAACGTCCGATTAGAATTCTTGTCAATCCGATCCGAGGTGGAATTCTCGGGGCCCTTTAGTATTCGAGCCAAAGCAGATCGGACGGTCTTTATCTAAACACAAATGTTCTGTTATCTCAGGTAATATGAATCATGATTATAAACAGAAAGAGGTGCAGACTGCAGACCGTACCTTTCCAGTCTCCTCAGTTCGCACTCTTCTAGAGCTACTCCCAGCACCCGGACTAGTTAAATTTTTCACTTACAGGTGGACCACAGTAAAATTCTCTCTCGAGTGCATCAATTATGGTGTACTATAATGTATACACCGGGTGCAGTTTTTAGTCAGCACCAGTGAGGTTAGTGCCAATATACCTGTGAAATTACCTCGAGATCCTCATCGATCTCGTCACCGTTTTTGAGTGCACCTACAGCTGACTCTCTTCTTCATTACTGATGTCATTTAGTTATTTTTCCCTACATTTGTTTTAAGTTGTAACTGGTTTCAAATATTTCTCTGTGGTTATCCAACAAAAGATTCTCTAATTTGCTGAGCAAAGAAGGCAATGCCGAGGAACAGTACCGACCAGCTTGCATGCGCCGATGGTGAAGGAAAAGCGAAGCATGATCGGAGTTGTAGCAGTGGGACCCGCAAGACAGAGGATGGAGTTACTAAGTTTAAACAAGGAGTAGAGAGGTTAGTCTTGCCTAGTGCTTCTATATCTTTGCCCTTTGTCTTTTGTTGCGGGAATCATAGTCTTGGATCCATTTGGTACCTGATTATTCTAGCTTGGTACAGATGTGCACTGATTGATCTATTTTTTTTATTTTTTTTATTTTCTTTTCAATCTATTTTCTCTGGTTATTTCTGTCTGTGTTACATTTTACTAAACTGGCGTCGGTTAGTTAATGTACAGGACTATATTTTGTTACTTTTTGAAAAGTTTAGGAACTGATTGTAAAAACTGTGTATATACTAGCTGGTAGGATGGGTTTTAAACAGATTGGAGGTTCGTTCGTTGTTACAAAACAGTTTGTTTCAGTGAAAAGAAATTGGTGTTCATTTTTTATCATTTATTTGCAGAAAAATGTACATCGTGGCTTTTACTGTAAATAAAAGTTTTTCATGGACACCCCTGAAAAATGTGAAAATACCACACATAGCTCTCAATACGTGAAACATCATGCATACCAGTACTAGTTGTCTAGATATATACATGCATGTATAAAAAAAATGTATCTTCTGGGTGAGTTATTTAGTTATTTACAATGTTTTAGATAAGCATAGGTGATTCTTTTTATTTTTTTCTTGTAGTAGAATAATATTCATTTTTGTTGCTGGGCACATATTTGATATTATAGCTAGAGTACTAATTTGTCAGATATTTTCTTATTGGCACAATGCAGCCCACAAGTAGTCATAATCGATAGCTCCAGTGAAGAGGAACTTGATGGAGATTCTTTTAGTGAAGAAGACTGGAGTGCTGATGAATCTGAACTGAAAGGTGTGGAATTAATGGACCAAATTGCTCAGGTTCAGTCTGATCAAATATTTGCCCGTTGCCTCGAGGAAGAGATCAATGGAGAGTTTCATGATACTGAAGGAGAGGAGGAAGAACATGACATTGTCCCCAACATCATGTCCTTTACAAGCCATGCCAATGAATTGAATCAGGTATATTGTACAATTCTATCTTCTTCTTTTTTCAAATATACCCTTGTTATGTTTTTATATTTATTTTTTTGGTTTCATTTGACTACAAACTAGAAGTTAAACATTGCATCGCATAAGAAAAGGGGGGTGGGGGTGGGGGGGGAGAAGCTGGTCATGCTATGGGACTTTTATCTTTCCATATATAGCCCATATTTAATATGAATGCTTATCAAGAATCTTGGAAAATATGAGGGTCTAGAATTGTAGTCCTTGCAGAAAACACATTTTTGTTAAGAAAATATTTGGTATTGATTTCCTGTCAGATAAATTGTTGGGAGCCTGTCTATTTGAACGGCCAACATTTCCCGTTACAAGTGTCTCCCATGCAAAATTCAAATCTTAGAAGGAATGAGAGGCGATTCAGTGGCCCAGAAATGGAACACGAGATGGTGAGCATTTCCTAATGAAACATAGAATAGATAACTCCTGCTCTCATGTATATTTATTCAAAGTACCCTTCTTGGTCATTCCTATTTTTATGTATTCTTATGTCTGATGAATTATTCTTTTTGGTGTTATGATCAGTGGCTTCTATCTCAACTAAAGAAAGGGCTCAGCAGTTCTCAGACGGATCGTGCAACAGTAAATCTAAGTTTAATATGATAGTATAATATAGTATTATTGACAAAATTAAACTTCATTCTTTTTCCATTATTTATTTTGTTGTTCAGATATCAGAATTACTAAAAGAATTGGAATCAACCTTTGAGAACCGCAATGATGTGGATATGCCCGATTCCTTTTATCCTGGCTTCTACAGGTAAGATACCTGTGATATATGAGAAAATTTTGTTGTATTATTAACCTTTGAAATTTTTTATGCCCATAACAATACTTATCTTCTACATCTAGATATACTGTACCAGATTTTTTACTGTCATGTTTATGGTAACTAGCAGAATTGATTGCCTTGTTAAGTGTTAACTTGTATTTTTATATACCCCATTCATTTCTTCCTCTTTAATATTAAGTCATCTCTGTTTCTCTTTTCTGTATACAGTGATGTGTATGATGATGACTATGCAGTAGATAACATTGTGGGGGCCACTGACAGTGAGATCAACAATATGCCAGTATCTACAGTCCAAGTGTGTATCAATCTTCAATATTTTTACTTTACTTAAATTTTCTTAAATGAACCCACAAAATTGCCGAGAATTCTTTACAATCACTTTTAAATTTTATATAATTTTTCCACTGGGTTTGCATGATGTTTCTTGTTATGTAGGGTATATGTGATGTTATGATTTTATTTTTGGGTTACATGCCAAAATTGGACTGTTTCATACAATTCCCTCATCTAGTTAGAACTTTGATTTATTCAATTTATCATCAATATTAAGGATTATAAAGTGGAGGACGCATGTGCAATATGTCTGGAGGCCCCATCTGTTGGAGCATTTGTGCGGCATTTGCCATGCATGCACAAATTTCATATAGAGGTAAAAAGTTAGCACATTCTTTTTCTGTCTTACATTTATATTTTTTTTACAATTTCCTTTTTATTGAATAAAGGGAACTTTATTTATCAGTATAAGTGCTATTTGCCTATTCAATAAATATAACATACAATTTCATTGATACCACCCACCAAAGAAAAAAATAGAAAAATATGGGTGTATGGTTATTTAGTCCTTGAATCAGAGGTAAAGGTTAGAGGCAAATATGTCCTTGTTAGATAAGCTATTAATGTGATCCATTATTTGTACAGTGCATTGATAGATGGCTAAACATAAGAAGTTGTTGTCCAATCTGCAAGGTATCTATAAACTGAAGCAGTTGGCTGAGGCCTTCTTTCTGAAAGACCAAATGGAGTTCTACTGTGAAGTCACCTTTTTTGTTTTGTTTCAAAAATAGCTATAAACTGAAATTTGGCTTTGAGATTGTCACATCTTCTAAAGATGGCTATCAAATGCTGTAGTTTTGCTATTAGGTTGCCTTCTTTTTGTGCTAAAAATGTGGTGTGATTGTCTACTATATATAGTATAGTATATAGAATTGCTTTTACTATCCTGTGAGGGTATGTTTGGATCGTGCAAGGATTAGTGCAAAAATAGAGATTTTTGGGTTAGTGGTAGAAAAAGAAAGGCAGAGAAAGAGACAGAAAACAACACACAATATCATCATCACAAAAATTAAACACTTATTATCTAATTTACAAAAATTTAAATAAAGAAAGAGTAGTGCTACAGTAGCGCCATCGCTTCAAGAGGCCAAGCAACAGACGAAGTGGCAGAACAAGCAGCAGGGAGGCGGCGGTGCAAGTGGCAGAGAGAGGCAGAACCTAGGTGAAACCCTAAGAAGACCCTAAACGGTTGTTTCGACTCTCAAAGCTGCAGACGTTTTTTAACCTCAGTATTTCTCAAGTCTTGCCATGACTCTGGTTTCTAGTTCCCACCTGTGAACTAAAATATAGGCTTTGGAGATCCCATTTTGAAAAGCATGTCTTCTTGTACTAGATAAAAAGAACATGGTCCAATATACTGTATGATAAAGCCCATTGAAGCAAAAAAAAATAGATAAGCCCATTGTATTGCATCTTTTCATAACGGAGCTTAAAAAGGTAATTTCTTTAAAAAATTACTGGCATTGACCGATTAATGAGACACCAAGAGTTGGATGACACCTGTATTGTACTGTTTCATGAGAAAATTACACGTGCTGATCTGATTCAATGTCTTGTACTATTTCTGTATTTCATGAAAAAATTACAAGCGCTGATCTGATTCAAGTAGTTGCTTCCTTTCATTAACCAAAGAGTCAGAGGAGAGGCCATATTAGTGATATTTATTTGACTAAATATCTGAGAGAGTTTTAGTTAGGTATTTCATATGTGACTGAAAGCAATTAGATTTGTTGATTTGATACTCTAGTAAGAGTAGTAAGTACATATTCTACAGTTGTGGGCCCATTCCATAACTAGCTAGTAGAGCTCTTACGTAATCTGATGTTATATAGATAGGCAAAAATACAATAAATTTGAATATTATGTAAAGCAGTTCATTTGTTTCCTTTATAATACAACTACAAATACATATACTTATAGAAACATTGATAACACTTAACTATTCTAATTCAAGTTGGTTTTCTTTTACAGCATGCATAATTGCAAATTATACCTTTAGCTGCTTCAGTTGTCACGCAATCGTGGTGTATTAAATAGAAAGTATTATAACATGAACATTTAATTAAACGAATTCAAGGAATACATAATTCATTTTGAAATTGCTTACATGACCAGTTTAAAATTTTCAAGTGATTTGCTAAAATTATAATTAAAAGTTATTATTTTGAATTGACATTCTTAAATTCTCTCCTCCATCTCCATGACTGATACATGAAGGCTGGAGTATGGTGTAATTAACAACATATTCCATGTTGACATTTTTAATTTCCCTTTCAAATTCTTGCATTTTTAATGCTCAAGTTCTTTGTGTCTTGTTTAGACTTTGAAAAAAATTAGTTAGGGGGACAAGTGTGTGTGTGTGTGTGTATATATATATATATATATATATATATATATATATATATATATATATATATATATATATATATATATATATATATATATATATATATATATATATCTCTACTGACTCTATGTGGCTATGCTACTGTTCTATTTTTTAACAGTTTCATTTTATACTAACTTAATTTATAAATTTATAAATTTTGTATGTAAACACATCATTCGTGCAGTAGATTGATTTTAACGGTTTGAATTCGTTGTTGAAAGTAAATCTGATAGATTTTAGAGTTAAACTCACCAAAGATTTGGGAAAACTTAAGGACACCATGATTCTACTCTACATATATTACTATCAGAATGAATAAAAATTATTATATATAATTTTGCATTTATTAATTATATATGGAATAACATATGAAAAAATAAATCTTATTCAAATATTTATGCAACAGGTTGATTAAAAAAAATCTTATTTACATCTGTACCTAATAATTTAAACAAAAAAAATATTTGTCTAATCTGATATGGTAAATATGAATTCAATTAACAAGTTAATGACACAGCAACATACTAATCAATATACAGATAACATCCGTAAGTTAAAAGTCATGCACATTTTCCACGAATTAGTACGAAATAGCCTATTTAATTACACGTCTCTATGGTAAATAAACATTAAAAACAAATTTTCATGTTGAATTAAGAGCAACATATATTGTCTTGCCTTGTCTTAATATATTCATCCCATGTTTAGTTGCCATCAACTAGAGCTTCTAAAGCTATCTACCAAGCTAGTATTGGGATATTAACCAAACCTAAGATTAGTTTAATTGGCACTATTCAAACTTCCCACTTTTCCTTTCCTAATTTGAAACTGACAGTTTCATAGATTTAATTAGGATCGAGATATCATGAACAAAAACTACTAAAGTTAGCTAGATAACAAGCTAATATTGGAAGATTATATTAATGAAGTCTCAATTTGGCAAGCTTCCCCACATTTCATTCCAAATTTGAAGCTGACATTAGTAGATTCAATTAGGAGTGGTCAACAAACAGGTGCTAAAGTCTCAAGTTAGTTTTGCTAGCATTAATTATCTAAAACTTCCCACTTTTTCTTTCTGATTTGATGCTTGTATTAGTTTGATTGGAATTCCTATTGTCTGCACTAATTCAAATTGGGTGTCGTGAATTTTTAAATTGGGTTGATCTACATTTTCAGTTACTGCAGTAACTCATTGGCTTCGTGAATTTTCAAATTGGGTTATGTGTATTTTGGCTTATTATAGTAACTCATTCTTAGGGTTGCAACGGATCAGATAATGGTAAAATTATATCTGTATCTGCTTTTATTTTTTGAACACAGATACGGATTAGATATTAGACGTAAACGGATACAGATCAAATATTAGTCGGATACATATCGGATATATGCTAATTAGATTGGTGAATAACATAAATTTTATCATAATATATACAAAACTATATATATGATGAGGAGGGATCTAATTACACCATTTTATGATGACACATCTTGACATCATATGTTTATATGTTTTTTTTTGCGATTTTATAATCCAAACAGTCGATCAGAACTGTTCAACATGATCTTCATGTTAAAATGTGCTTGGAGACCAAATAAATTTTTTACATTTTTTGAATTTTTTTAGTATTTATTAAGATGTGTATAAAATTACTGTTTTGAGACAATTCTGAACCATTGAAAAATAACGATTTAAAAAAATTCTAAATAAATACTAAAAAAGTTAGAAAAAATGTAAAATTTGGTCTCTTGGATCCCTACTCATATATGATATATATTTATTATTTAGAAAAAAAATAATTAAAATTTATAACCATATTTGTATTCGTATCCGCACGGATATCCGAATATCGAATAGCCGTATCTAATTTTCGAACGGATAATATCCGATCTGTTTGCACCCTTAATTCATACTTTCTAATTCGTATTAGTGTATTCGCATAAATATTAAAGAAGTTATGTGAATTTTTAAATTAAATAAGACATATTTAATTTTTAGAAGTGTCTGACATGATAAATGTGATCAGACATTTTTAAAAGACATTGACATGATAAGGTTTTAGATATTTAGGACAAAATATATTAATTCAACATAGTAAATTTTTATAAATGTTGAGTTGTACTACCTATTTGGTATATTGGATTCGAAAATTTACACTTTTTTAACAAATCATATGATTTAAAATTTGGATAATCAATGTTATTCTAATAATATTTTATTTAGAGATCATGGAGACAATCACATGTGTGACATGTACAGGCGTACAGCAATTGTTGAACTTCTCCGTATCAATAAAGTAGCCCAGCACGAGGCATGAGGTTAGTTCTCGACTTCTCATGGTTCTTTTTTTAATTTAGCAGTGTATAATAAGCTTGTCAGAATCTGCTTTGATATCATAAGATCTCAATCTTCGAAAAGAAAATATTTATTGCATTTCTAATTTACGCATTCTTACTTTTGTTTTTACCTTTTGCTTGGCCTGGACCATATATAAAATTTACTAAGTAAACGAGACATTAAAAATTTACAACCCTTGAAGAATTAAAATGATGAGCGCGTGGTTACCACTCGAAGAATCCGATCTTCTGCAACGGCTATTAAAAAAAAAGAAAGAACCAGAGCAGCGAATAATAAATGGCATTAAAATAAAGTATCTGTGCTTAGAGCCGATATTTTTATTAATACCCAAAAAAAAACAAATTATCAAATCTGCCCCCACCCCAAATTTATTTTTATTTCTATCCTAACCGCCCGTCAGCTGGGCGGTCCAATTTCCCCACCTGACCGCCCAGCAGCTGGGCGGTCCACTCTTCATAGCTGACCGCCCAGCTGCTGGGTGGTCCGCTATTATTATTTTTTTTATGGCGGTTTTATGTTTTAATTTGTTTGAATGTTTTATATTAAATTGTTGTAATGATTTGTTTGATTGTTTACTATATTAAATTGTATGATATATATTTATTATTTGCTGACGATTATATTTTTATAATTGACGATTATATTTTTATAATTGACGATTATATTTTTATAATTGACGATTATTTTTATATGTTATGTAATTGTCTAGCTTTAATATAATTGATTAGTTTTATATTTAGTTTGTTAATGTTTAAATGTTTTTAAATGGTAATCTAAATGGTTAGTCCAAACAACAAAAGTAGGTAATCTAAATGGTAAGTCTAAGCATGAAACATAACAGTCCAAACATGAAATATAATAATCCAAACATAAAATACTAGAAACCTATCAAACTAAAAAAATATAAAAACCCTAACGGCGATGACGAGGGCGAGGTCCGGAGAGCTCCAACCTAGTAGGTGCATGGCGGTCCCTCTGCGACGGCGGACGCCTCTGGGGAACCTCATCCACCTGCATGTCATCGTGTACGGCCTCGCGCGCCCATGGGTCCTCCCCCAGGTGTAATGGATGCTCCCCATGAATCCCCGCCTGTGTACGCAACACCCACGGATCGGCCTCCCAAGTAGGAGGATACGTGGCCGGAGGCGGTGTTCCAAATATAGCAGAGGCAAAGCCATCTGCAGTCTGTGCCCCACTCCCACTGGCCTCGCCGTCGTGCTGTCTGGGCTCCATATACTGTGGTATGTGGGAGCTAGCTGGCTCCCATCCGCCCTCATCTCCAGTGAGGTCATCCAATGAGAAAGCGGTAGCTTCATCCTGTATGTAAACAATGTTAAATTAGAGACATAGAAGTAACGAGTAAATTAATTAAATAATGAACTTTTGCTACATCGGTCTGATGCACTGGAACTCCATGCTCGTTGTAGTACGCATTCCATGCGTTGTTGTTCAACACCCATTGGTGGATCGCCCACCCCGAGTCATCATCTGCAGAAATGAAGATAAATTAATAAGAATGATCTTTTAAAGAGACGCTTAATAATGATCATTTGTATGACATATTATTACCTGTAGGAGGTGACGGCATCTCCTCAGCGTAGATAGGAGCTCTAGGCTGCTCCGGATCTGGTGGTGGGGCCTCTATCTCGCGCCAATTGATGTCCTCCCCAGCATCGTGCAACATACCAACCAGGCGCCCGTCCCACCCAGAGTCCTCTACGATCGGTGCACTATGTTGGAGCATTTGACATCCTATCGCTCTCCAACTTTTTCTCGCCATGCACACCAAGCTGTGTGCCACTCCTCTAATAGCGGTCAAAATCTGCACACAATGTATTTTCATTATTATTATTAGAAGATGAATAAATAACGTCAATTTTTTAAGCATGTCAGTTTCATTTAAACATACCGCACGAGCATGGATCGGGCCGAAAGGCAAGTAAGTCCTAGATCCGTCACCCGTGAGTCTCCGTCGAAGAGCATCACCATAGTCCCCCTGTAGATAAACCGTCGGCATGCCCCATCTCTGGTACCAGACTAAGTATCGCAATCTCCAAGGCCCGACCGGTATAGGGGCATCTGGAGCTGGAGGCGGGGTCCATAAGTGAAACTGGAGTGATGCAGCACGCTGGTAATGCTCCCAGAAACGCGTGCTCCAGTCGACTTTGGGCTTGTTGTGTTTAGTGCTGCAATATAAATTAATTAGTAACATGTATGGCTGAACAAGTAATAAAATAGACAAACAATAAGGCAGTGGGTAGTTACCTGTGCAGCTGGGTGGTCTGCTGCTCGCCCAACTCTGGAAAATCAGGGACACAGGCATCCAAGCCAAACTGACGGGGCACTCGATCAGGATAGTGATACTCAACTATCCAGAAGCATACGCACGGCCCCCGATAAAACGAGAGATATCTCTGCTCTAATGTCAGCGGGCACAGAAGGCCCCGATCGTAGAACAGACGATAGGGGTACCAGGTGATGCTCGCCTCGTGAAGCATCTGGAGCTGACCCCGGACATACGAAATCCCCACGGTCCTCCCCCTGCCCGTGTCCTGGTATGTGTGGGGAGTACCCCATATGGCACCGTACCCCGGAAACCCTAATTAACAATTCAACCCTAATCTAACAATTCAACCCTAATTTAACAATTCAACATAATTTAAATAATTCAACCCTAAACCCTAATTTAACATTTCAACCCTAATCTAACAATTCAACCCTAAACCCTAATTTAACCCCTAAACTCAAAATTAACAATTCAACCCTAAACCCTAATTTAAGACAATTCAACCCTAATTTAACAATTCAACCTAATTTAAACAATTCAACCCTAATTTAAACAATTCAATCATAAACCCTAATTTAACAATTCAACTCTAAACAATTCTAACCCTAATTTAACAATTAAATCGCGACGGAAAAATCAACAACCCGCACACGATAATTAACAATTCAACCCTAATTTATAACTACAAACTCTAATTTTGGAAACCCTAATTTTGAACAATTCAATCGTGTCGGGAAAATCAACAATCCGCACAAGATAATTAACAATTCAATTCTACCAATCGTTCCAATGCCAATACAAGATACAAAATATAAATTAAAAAAATTATTTAGAAACTTACTCAAAAATAATCGGATTGTCGCCGAGATGGCTGAAAATTAGGGTTCGGGTGAGAGAGATAGAGAGAGAAAGGAAGAGAGAGAGAGAGGAAGAGGGAGAGGAAGAGAGAGAGAGGGCAGATTTGAAGAGAGAGAGGAAGAGAGGGAGAAAGAGAGAGAGAGAGAGAGAGAGAGGAAGAGAGGGAGAGAGAGAGAGAGAGAGAGAGAGGAAGAGAGGGAGAGAGAGAGAGAGAGAGAGAGAGAGAGAGGAAGAGAGGGAGAGAGAGACTTCAAGAGAGAGGGACTGGCTGGGGGTGGTGGTTTCGGGCGGCGGGACGGCGGAGACGCGGGGCGGGGGGAGGCAGAGAAAAAAGAGAGAGAAGAGCGGTTCTGTGGGGGGGGCTGACCGCTTATATAAAAAAAAAATAGTGGACCGCCCAGCAGCTGGGCGGTCAGGTTTGAAGAGTGGACTGCCCGGCTGCTGGGCGGTCAGGTGGGGAAAGTGGACCGCCCAGCTGACGGACGGTTGGGCGGTTGGGGTAGAAATAAAAATAAATTTGGGGTGGGGCAGATTTGATAATTTGTTTTTTTTTGGGTATTAATAAAAATATCGGTGCTTAGAGCATGCCATAGTAGTAATTATTATAAGACTCATGACGTGGCGGTGAATAGCCCCCATTAAATAATTAAAGTACATGAATCAAAGAGCATTTTTTGACTTCTTTGATTTTGTGCATCGAATCATGCATAAATCTACTTTATATTTAAGCATGATTCATGAACAACTAGTTATGAGCCATTTTTTTTATTAATATCCAACGTTAAATAGAAAATAACACAAATGCCTACGTTTTTTGAAATTTTTAAAAATGCCTAAACCGTCAGATTTTTTTGGTGGTCTACTTTTTTTCAGAACCGCCAGGATTTCTAACGGTCCAGAAAAAAAGTGGGCCACCAAGATTCCTCGCGATTTTTGTTATTTTTTTTTTGTGAAAATTGAGGTCTGGTGCTTAATTCCTCTCTGTTCAGAGTATCGAGAAAATTGTCTATTGATCAAATACAATTTAGATTGCTTATACAATGAAATCTTTTATAAGTACAAGTTTCATGATTTTTTTTTTATCTATCAAGTACAAGTTCCTTTCTTATTGTAAAAAAAAATGTTATGTTTATTTTCAAATTTGTTTATTTTTATTATAACATATAACATATATTTTTTTTGTTGAAATCAATTTTATAACTTATCATTATTTCTCAGAAATTTCAATTGCAGTTTTGAGGTCCTAAACGATGTTTCTTTTGCAATTCTGAGTGTGCAGGACATTTTGTAAGATAAACCTTAGTTTATTTTCAAAATCCATATCTCCTCCCAAACTTTCCGAAAAGTGGTCAAACGCTCAAAACGGAGTTTTCTATAGAAAGTTATGGCCGGTCAAAGTTTGTTCAAAATTAGTCCCCTCTCAGTTTTGAAATATTTTAGACAGATGCATTCAGATTTCAAATTGAATGTATATATTAAAATACATACATACATTAGAAAGTAAGCACCAGACTTATATTTAAAAAAAAAAGGGCCGTCAGGAATCTTGACAGTCCATTTTCTTTCTTGATCGCTAGGAATCCTGACGATTAAGAAAGAAAGTGGACCGCCGAGAATCACAGCAGTTTGGGTATTTTCTTTAATGTTGGATATTGATAAAAAAAAAATCTGAGCTATGAGTCAATGGGAGTGGTATTGTTGAAAAAATTGAATTGGTTTCAATTCTATCATTTTCTTACTGTTTGGAAAGTTGGAGTACGTAATGGTTGTGCAAATTTTATGTCTCTCGTTCATGTATTGATACAAATTTGAACTCACGGAAGAAAAATGAATCATGTATATTTCAAGAGTGGATTTTGCATGAGTTTTGAGATGGAAAAAAATTATTCATTCTGTATTGGACGAAAGAAATTGAATTTTCTGAATTATAAGTAGTACCCTTTTTAGAATAAAATAATGACACTAGTAAAGAAGAAAATGAACATGACAGTTTGGTAGGAGCATGTACATTAGGATTTTATTTTTATTTCTAAAAGCACATGCACGTCAACTAGTGGTTTGACACAATCCGTGGGGGCTGCTCGAACCCGGTCCGCCCGTGCCCGGTGCCCGGGGTATCCGTACCTGAGCCCGGGTATACCCGGGTAAACGGGTACACGGGTACGGGTTTCAAACGAGACGGTCACCTATTTTTGGAAAATACCCAGGCTCACCCGTACCCGCCGTACCCGAATCCGAATACCCGTGTACCCGAACCCGCCCCGGGTGTACCCGCACCCGTTTACCCGCTACCCGAAAACCCATTTTTTTCAAAAAAATTTCCCTCCCCCCAAATAGTAATTGGTTCAAATCAATCAAAACAGAAAAAAAAAAATAAGAAAAAAAAATAAGAAAAAAAAAACAGAAAACAGAAAACAAAACAGAAAAAAAAAAATAAGAAAACAAAAAAAATAAGAAAAAAAAACAGAAAAAAAAAACCCGTCTACCAGGGAACCCGAGACGGGCACGGGTTTGAAACGGGCAGGGCAGACTTTTAAAAAAAAAAACCCGTCTACCTGTGCCCGTTGTACCCGTACCCGTTGTGCCCGCTACCCGTCCCGGGTTTTGCCTTGCCCGACCCGAGGTACCCGAGAGCACAACACTAACGTCAACACTTTCTATTTTACGTTTTGAGATGTAAAGTAATTTTTAATTTAAAAAGATTGTTTTTAAAAAAATACTTTCGAATTTTTTTTTTATTTACTCTAGTTTGTAACTTTTTATTAATAATTATTAGCATAATTGCTAAAAATAATTAAAAGTTAATTGCACATGTTTTAGAGATTTAGAAATTAAAATTAACTTAATTTTTATTTGATGTCTGTTTTTAAATTTTTTTTTTTATGTAAGTAGATACTCTTGATACTCTTCTCGGTATACGAGTGACAGCACTTAACCTTTTTAATGCGAAGTTATTAATTGTAGTCAAGGGAGGTGTTTGACCCAACGTGTTAGCAAAATCTCACCAGATATATTATCTTTTGTTTAAGCTATCTGTCCTCTCGGCTCTCTGTCTATACATAATACATCATTATTATCAACTGATATAATTCCGATTTTTTTATCAATAGCATTTGAAAAGAAAATGAAAGCATGTGACACTAAATTAGAAATATTTTATTTATAGTAAAAAAGTTAATATTGTTAGCGTTTTGGACCTGAAATAATGAGTGTTTAATCATATTTTGTCTCGCTCCGAAACAATAGCAAGACAGTCGATCTGAACCGTTAAACATGATCTTCATATAAAAATATATTTGAATATTAAATTTTATATTATTTCTTTTGCTATTTTTTTAGATATGCAGCTGCTTTTGAATAGTCCAGAATTTTCAAATCAAGTGACCTATCTAAATAAATAGTAAAAAAAAAAATGTAAAATTTAATCTGAAAGTATATTTTTTAAATAAAGATAATATTGAACAGTTCAGATCAACTGTTCGAACTTTACTTTCAAAGATACGAGTCTATAACATGAACTATGAACTATGAACTATGGTGTAATATACAAATTAGTTACCGTTGTCTCACTCAAAATGGAAATACAAAACTAGGGGCCGGATGGGATGACATTAAGGTTTAGTTGATTCAGCAGAGATGGGCCTCAATTTGGGCCCGCCGTGCTAAATAATGTTCATGCTTTCTTCTTTACCGCTTTTCTTCCAGAAAAAAAAAAAAACATTTTTGGTGCGATTAGGAAGATTAAATAGGTGATAAACTACCCCTCTTTTCCATTTTAAATAAATTCGGTCAGAGTTTGGTACCCGCTAGAATGGCTTTTTTATTTCAAATAATTAGTGGTAGGATGTTAGCTATTCCTTCATGTAGTTATTTTTATAGAGTTTCTAATTCTCCTTTTAATCAAGCATTGCTTTGAATTCTTTTTATAAAAACATCTGGCACTTGTGGAGTTGATACGGTGATTAGAAGCTTCTCACCTACTTTTTATTTTGTCAAAAAAATTGTTGAAATTATGCTATGTTTTATTTTCAGAAAGTTGATACATGAAGCCTGGAGTATGGTGTAATTAACAACATATATACTCCATGTTGACATTTTTAATTTCCCTTTCAAATTCTTGCAATGTACAAGGAAATAAATACAAGCATCCAGCTCAAGTTCTTTGTCTTGTACAGACTTTGTGAAATTCTAATTTTAAGTTTCATATTCTGTCAATTACGACCAATGGAATTTCCTAGCTCACAATTAAATGGACAAGTTTAAGAATTCAAAGGTACTCATCATTTTAATCCTATATATACATTGAAAATTGCTTTAGTAAATTATTTTTGTTAGATGATATATCCATATTCATTTAATGAGATGATTATTATTAAGGTTTTTCAAAATCAAATAACAAGAATATAAAATTAAAAAAAAAAAAACTAGTCTTAAAGGAAGGAAGAACTCACAACTTATCCTTATTATATGATCGGGTGATCTAAAATTAACTATTCAATTTTCTCTCAAAAGATGTGGTAACTTGAGCATTGCTCGTATCATATATGTTTTTTTATAAATCTTTGCAATTGGTTTTCATTCCTTCAGTAAGCATGGCTGCTAAAATATTCAAATTAATACGCCCTTCCTATATGACAATAACTAATTAATTAGTGGTAAAAGACGATGTTCTTCGTGTGAGAGGTCGCTGGTTCGAAGTCCGGATTAAATCATTTGTGAATATTGGAATTTAAAATGTTAAACCTCAATTTTTTCTCAAAATTAGAAACTCTAGCTTCAGTTAAAATTTACTGGAATTAGTGTATAGAAAAATGGGGAAAGATTGATATAAGGCAAAGAATTCTACCAGTAGGTGATTGAAAAGATTTCAGATTTAAATTATAAAAACCAGGGACCATCAAACAAATAATAGTATCCATATTATGTTGACAAAAGTGGCAAAGTTGAGATAATATCATCCTGAACATACTACTTAAAGTGAAATACATTATCAGTATAAAAAAAAAAAAACAATAATCAAGAAAAATAGCTAGCTAGCTTGAATGCATATTTTTGTCTAGGCTATTTGATTTCCATCTCCATCTAATAATCACTTAATTATACTAATTAATGCTTTAGTAACTATGATCACTTTATCCAGAGGAGGAAATATTCACATTCAAAAATGAGCTAAACAATTTTAGAACCCCATAAGTGATAGCCATAGCCAGCCATCCTCCAATAAAAACCCTAATTGCACCTCTATACGGTTTGGCACCACCGAGAAGCGCCCCGATTGCACCAAAAACGACCAACCCGAGACTAGTTATGGCACAAACGACACCCAGCCTCACACTCGAAGAATTGATGAATGCCCCGGCAAGCAACGGAAGCAAACCTCCGATTGAAAACGAGAGAGCCGATGCACCGGCAGCAAGCCAAGGATTCGCTAATGGTTCCTTGTTTTCATCGCCATCATATGTGTTTCCTTGCTCGATCACGGTTTTTTCTATGTCGTATTGAGCATAGACCGACACAAATTCGCCGATGGCCATGCTACATGCACCGGCTACCAGACCGGCAAGGCCAGATACCAGCATGGCCTTGACAGTTGAACTGGCTGCACCGACACCTATCATCAGGGATGCCACCGATACAAGCCCGTCATTGGCCCCTAGGACCGAGGCCCGAAGCCACTGGGCCCGTTTCATGTAATCGATCGTGTGATCGGGTTTGCCGAGCTCAAGGTCCTTGTTTTGAGTTGTTGAATTTACCGGTGGAGGAGATTGAGCATGCACAACAGAATTCATTAGAAAAGACATGTTTATATATTGTGTTTAATTGTATGGAGAGCACACGCTCAATGGTTCTCTATTTATAGACTAATTCTAAAATTGATAGGAGGTAAGAAACAAAAGGAGGTCACCATCAAACTGGTAATATACAATTAGTGGGGTAAGGTACATTGTATTTAATTATTATTACGAAGTTATGCTGTTAAAATGGTGCATTATTTAATTGATTGTAGGCGTAGGTGGAATCAGAGTCATGCAGATCTCAAAATTCTTTAATAGATTTCATTTATATAGTGTAGAATTAAAGGATGTAAATCTGCTGTGATTTGAAAAGAATCAGGATTCTTTGATTTCAAATTTGCTCCTTTCTTTTTGGAATGCACGAATCTCAATAATACTTATTTTTTATGCACAAATCTCCAAACAGATAAATGGATGGATTTAGAATAACAGAATCTGTGATTCCAAAGAATCACAGCATATTTGTATCCAGAATTAAAGGCCTGGAAGGCTGGAAGCGTACTAAAAATTAGTTGGATAATATTCTCATTTTTTTTTTTCAATCAAAGTTTTAATTTTAACAATTATATAATTAAGCTGTTACCAAGTTCCAAGTAGCACATAGTATCTACACTATCCTTAGAATATTGAATCGGCAAATAACAAATTTTCTACTTTATTCCAGTTGTATTTCGCCTGAGTCGGATCAGCCAATTAAATTCAAATGATATGAATTGTGTTTCTTTCTTCTAACATTTCTATATAAATATCTCTCTTCTGAGAGGGTTTAACATGTAAAATTTGTTTAGATGCACAATTTTTTCATTTTATTTTACTCCACATGATTTAATAAATGTTTGGAAGCTGATAACAGTACCCGCGCTACAGTACCTACACTGTACCCATATCATAACTACCATAATTATCTGGGGGACCGCAAAAACTCCAACACATAATTTCTTTTCTAATGTATTAATACATATACAATGAAATATTTATACTTATGCATGGAAGTATTTGTGCTTATGAGGTAGATAATTTTTACGTAAATAATTGTCTCCCCAACCAAATTTTCCAGATGTACCCGCACCATAAATATCTATGTGGGACTACTCAAACTACATGGGGGACCATATACGTTTTTAGAGGTGGATTTTTTTTTCTCCGTTCAATCTCGTCCATATTTCTGACGATCGGTGAGGAATTTAGCGAATCTAAAACCACTAACGTCTTCTACGCAATTTTCTCTTTCAAATGAGATCCATGATGACGTACTTTCAGGCTCATCGCTACATAAGTATTTATACCTCGGCGTGCAAGTATTTATTCCTATACTTGCAAGTATTTTTTACATATGACACTAGATGACGTCTGAAAGTATTAATATCCAGTACTGCAAGTATTTATACCTCTGCACTGAAGTATTTATACCTATGTGGTCAACTATTTTTGTTAGATGAAGGTTGACGTGGAGACGATTGGGTAAGGTTGATGCAGTGATACGGGGTCCCCACTACTTCATTAGAGGAAGGTTGACACGGGGATGATTGAGGGACTGGAAAAGGGATGAGTATAACAAGTTACGTATCAAAGTATTAATATCTTATTTTTCAAGTGTTAATATCTTATTTTCTAAGTATTTATATCGATGAAAGTTGACGCGGGGACGAGTGCGGGGACTGAGAAAGGGGGACCGTATAATTAGTGAAGATTATAGAGGACGAGTGTTGCAGGGATTTTAGAATAATAATTAGTGAGGATCATATAATATCTTTTTATAATAATAATTAGTGAGGATACTCAAATAATTATTCTAAATATTTTTATAAACACTGCACAATTTAATCTACAATTCCACATTTAGCTTCCAGTAGTCTATGTAAAGTTGAAATGATATGTTTAAATTAAATCCCACCAGAGAAGCTTGGTAATTTCATCAGAGCCTACAAGATGAGAAGGCGTCTTAATTAATTAGTGCAGGGCTTATCAAAACCATTCGATCGGCATCAGGATTTGTACGCGTATGATCACAAATAGACGGCCGTGAATCATTTTGGTAGGCAACGGATCAGACAAAATAAAGTCGTTTTTCGCATATTGATCAGCTGTGTTTTTTCAATGCAAAATTATATGTTAAGATATTTAGATAATATATTTGTACTGGGGATATATATTTAAATTAATTAGGATAGTCATAGCATATATATAATTTATTTTACTTCTAATTGATATCTTAAAAAATATTTTTTTAGTTAATAAAGTTATGCCTATTTTTTTTTCACTTAAATAGCACGTATTTTATATTAAATTTGAGAACGAAGTAGGTCCGATATCCATTTGACCAAATTTGAGTTCGATGGAAAGCGCTTACGTCTGATCAGCTTCAAGATACGTACGTCCGCTTCAACACCATGTGGATCAAGCGTGCACGCATCTTGAAGTAGATCGAACGAAAGCACTACCTATCAAATTCAAATTTGAGTCCGATAGACATTGAACTTACCATTTTCCCATTAATTTAAGTAGATTTAAAAGAATTTTAGCCATTTATTAAAAAATAAAATTGACGACAAAGTTTTGATAATTTTATAATGAAATGACCAATTAAATATCAAATTTGACTTAGAAGTAATACATGCCCTATCAAATAGTTGAGAATATATTTATAATATTTTACATTGAAGAATCTTGAAATGGAAAGTCAAACGAAAATTATGAAATAGATGAAAGGTACAACCTAGTATAATTAACAACAAAATCTATGAGACCATTTGTTCTCTCATCTGTTTTTTAATGGGGGCCGACATTTTTATTAATATCCAAAGTTAATTAGAAATTAATATTTATGCTCAGAATTCTCCAGTTTCGCCAAAAATGTCTAAACCGGCCATAAAATGGCCGGTTTTCTCTTCTTTTTTTTTTTAAGAGACACTATAAAGAATAATGAAATCTAACACTGAAAAGTCAAATTTTTTGTTTAAATTATTTGTTAGATTACTTCTTTTGATTTATAATTAGCATATTTATACTAAAATACACTAGATTACTTGAAATTATGTTGAATTACACTATATTACATTAAATTATACTAAATTATGTTAAATTATGCTAAAATACGGTAAATTCCGGTAAATTACTATGTGTCTTCATAGTGATGTATAATTAGAAACTATTTTTTGTTTCTGTTTTATCTTCATAGTGATTTATAATTAGAAACTATTTTTTTTTAAGAGACACTATGAAGAGCAAGATAATAAAATCTAACACTGAAAAATTGAATGTTTTGTTTAAATTTTTTGTTAGATTACTTCTTTTGATGTATAATTAGCATATTTATACTAAAATACGCTTAAATTACTTGAAATTATATTGAATTATAGTATATTACGTTAAATTACGCTAAATTACATTACATTACGCTAAAATACGCTAAATTACATATGCATAGGGACGATATCTTCACCGAAAATGTGAAAAACGACGACGAAACTTCAAACGGCCATAAAACGGCGCTCAAGTGTCCGATTTCAGCCAATGACCACTTTTCGGAAAGCTTGCGAAAATACGCATGCGTCCGTACTAGCAATGCCGGATTTCAAAATTCAGAATTGCCAAAAAATAAAGAAAAGAGTCTCAAAACTTGACTTGAAGTTTCCGATTAAGATTTTCATTTCTATTATTCAATCCAAGTAGCTCAATAAATTAGTTATGAACTTGTAGAATACCAATTTTTACTATTTTTGGAATTTTTTTACTATATTTATGATTAATGAAATATAGCACCAATCGATCTACTTTAGCGTAATTTTGCGTTGTTTAGCGTAATTTACCACATTTTTATCAATTAGCGAAGTTATTGTAATTTCGTGTAATTTAACGTAATTTAGTGTAATTAAACATAATTTATTGTAATATAGTGTAATTCAACGTAATTTCAAGTAATCTAGTGTATTTTAGTATAAATATGCTAATTATAAATCAAAAGAAGTAATCTAACAAATAATTTAAACAAAAATTTCGAATTTTCAGTGTTAGATTTCATTATCTTGCTCTTCATAGTGTCTATAATAAAAAAAAAAAAAGAGGAATGGCCGGTTTGAGCATTTTTGGCGAAACTGAAAAATTGGCATAAATATTAATTTCTAATTAACTTTGGATATTAATAAAAATGTCGGATGGGGGCCGGTTAACAAATGTTATTTGGAAGGTACAACTTGTTGAAATGACAGATGTTACTGATGTATACTGTTGACTTTTGGCAAGATAGAAAAAATGCAAGACAGTTCATTTCAGGCCGAATCAAGATTTTAATAGGGTAGACAAAATATTAAAATATTAAAATAAGACATAATTTATAATTATTTTAAATATTAAGTACATTTTTAAAAATAATTTATAGAAGTGTAAGTATATTTCGGGGACAGATTTATTACGAGGTATATAGTTATTTTAATTTTAAATATATTTTTATATTTTTTGTTGATTTTTGTAGAAATAGAATATATTGAAATTATTTTCAAGTACCTCTGCTGACTTTACATGGCTTTGTTCCTGGTTTATTTTTTTACCGCTTCATTTATACTAACTTAATTTGAAAATTTATAAATTTTGTATATAAACACATCACTTGTAAAGTAGATTGATTTCAGTAATTTGAATTCGTTGTTGGAAATCAAATCACTCAATCTGATAGATTTGAAATTGAGCTCGCCAAGGACTTGGTGAACTTAAAAACACCCTGATTCTACTATGCATATATTACTATCAGAATGATTAAAAATTATTATATATAATTTTGTATCTATTAATTATATATGAAATAACATATGTAAAATAAATTGTACTCAAATATTTATGGAACAAGTTGATTAAGCAATATTTTTATTTATTTATATCTGTACGTAACTAATAATTTAAATAAAAATAATAATTATTTGTCAAATATGATATGCTATAATATGGACTAGATCAACAAGTTAATGACACAGCAACATACTAATCAATATACAGATAACATCCGTAAGTTAAAAGTCATGCACATTTTCCACGAATTAATACGAAATAGCCTATTTAATTACACGTCTCTATGGTAAATAAACATTAAAAACAAATTTTCATGTTGAATTAAGAGCAATATATATTGTCTTGCCTTGTCTTAATATATTCATCCCATGTTTAGTTGCCATCAACTAGAGCTTCTAAAGCTATCTACCAAGCTAGTATTGGGAATTTGGGATATTAACCAAACCTAAGATTAGTTCAAACTTCTCACTTTTCTTTTCCTAATTAGGACATATCATGAACAAAAGGTACTAAAATTTAGCTAGATAACAAGGTAATCTTGGAAGATAATATTAATTAAGTCTCAATTTGGAGATTCCCCACATTTCATTCCAAATTTGAAGCTGACTTTAATTAGATTTAATTAGGAGTGGCCAACAAACAGGTGCTAACGTCTCAAGTTAGTTTTGCTAGCATTATTCAAAATTTCCCCACTTTTTCTTTCCGATTTGATGCTTGTAGTGTAGAGGTGGATTTAAAATTCATGTCTTCTGCAATAATTTAAATTGGATTCCATTTATATTGGGTCAATCTACATTGGTTGAGATTTCTTTTACACCTTGTTTGGATGGAGAGTAGAGGAAGGGAGGGAATGGAAAGAAAAGAAAACTTTCCGTCGAATCGTGTTTGGTTGACAAAATTATGTCGGAGGTGAAGGGTACAAGAAGTGAAAGGTTTAACCTTGTATCATTATAATCAATAGAATCGGTTTCCCTCCCGATTTGGAGTGTAATGGATGGAAAGAAATTTTGTTGCAAATATTTTTAGAACAAAAACACAAATGTCTAACCCTATATCTTACCTATATAATTCTCATACAAATTTTTTGTCACAAACCTACAACAACCACCGAATTTCTCATTAACCTTCTAAATTTTAATCAACAAACAAGAAATAAGACGGAAAGAAAATTTAAATTTATTTTTTCTCATTAATCATCCAAACACAAAGAAGTTAAATATGTTAATTTTCCTTTCTATTCCATTTCATTCTCTTTTATTTTTCACCTCCCTTTCCTTCCTCTGCTCTCCATCCAAACAAGGTGTTACATGCATGCACATATGTCTTCTCTACTTTCCTGTTGGTATTATAACAGTCTTTTATTTAGAGATCAGGTGGCAACCATTAATTGTTGAACTTCTCACCTAACAAACACAATTTCCTAATTGGTTAGAGAAAAAAAAAGGTTCATCAAGAGGTATACTATCATACTGTATATATGAAGAGATGGTTAATAGGAAATTCTACTTTAGGTGATCCCGTTATAATGGTAAAAGATGATAATTAAAGGGGAGTGCTATACTAAGTGCAGAGATTGTGATTCTGAGAGCTGAAATTTTAAATACCGATTTTGACCTTCACTTTTCTCTCTCTAGTCCATTTAATAATTATATCAACAGTCAAAGTCCGATCTCACGTAAGGAAAGAACTGGCTCTCTTTCTCTCCATTCTTGACCCATTTAATAATGCACTCGCGACCCCCTCAGCGGCCTCCGCCTGAGCTTCCCTCTGCACGCTCTCTCTATCTCCTCACCCCACCCGCCTCCGCCTTCCACACTGCTTAGACGATCTCCGTCGCGTTACTGCTCAGCCTCGCCCCGCTCTCTACGCGCCTTGCCTCTCGCTCGCGACCTTTTTTATTGGACTTCTCTTCCCGCTTCGACCACGCCTCTCTCTCCAGTACTGGAAATTGAGCATGCAGCTCTACAGAGGCGTGATTCAAAACTGTACATTCATGGCATTCTTCTCTCCATGGCATTATCTGAAGTACGAACTAAAAGAAAAATAAAAGCATTGGATGATCTTTTTTTGTCAGGATATATATATATATATTTTTTTTTTTTTAACTTTTGTAGATATGACAGATGAGCCTTTCCCATCTCTTTCTGTAGCGCTCAATTGCAAAGATTGAATTTGAGAGAAAGAAAGTCTCTCAAGCTTTTGCTTTTTGCCATCGTCTTATCACATATGTAGTAATTAACCTGTGCATCCTTTGACATTATTAGTGGTTAATACCTTGAAACAACACTTCCAAAAATTTCTACTTTCATTTCTAACTGTTACACTAGTTCTTTTGGTACCCAAAGATTACACCTGGGCTCAGCCAGTTAATATGGGTGATACCTCGCATATTTAGTCTATTTTAGGCCTGTTTTAGTACCAGATTCGTGCCATAATTCACCAGAATCATGTGCATCTCATTGTTATATCTTTAGAATTTGGTACTGCTGAGTGTTTGTTTGTTTTCTGCAGGTTTGGAGCAAAACACACGAAGAAATGGCGATTCACATGATGAGGTACGGCCCTTACCAGGCTTGGTACGGGTCGGACCTTACTTAGCCATTTTCAGCTCTTCACGCCTGGTACGGCCAGGCCGTACCAAATTGGTACGGGCCGTACATGAAGGCGTCCTGACAGATTCAAATTTGGGCAGGGGCTATTTAAGGCGGGGAACTCTCCAATTTCGATATCAATTCCATTCCAGATCGATTTGAGAGCACAGTAAGAGAGAGAAAGAGAGCTAAGGAGCTAGGAGCAAGAAGGAAGGAAGAGGAAAGAGGCGAAACTCGACGGATCTAGCTTCCTCCTCTCGATCCCTTCGATCCATGGCTATCTCTCTCCCTTTTATTGTATTTTTAGATATTATCATGTGCTGTGAGTAGTTCTTTTAGTTTCTAGGGTTAGAGATTGATTCTTGATTTGTTTTGACTTTCTTTGACTTGTACTTTGTATGAACTCTTTAGTTTGATTGATTGTGATCTTATTTGCTATCTTTTGCTTTGCTTGCTGTGATTGTTGTATGATGTCCCTTTAGGTTTAGATCGAACCTATCAAGGTCATGTGATCATCTCAATCTCTCATCCAAATCAAATGCTTAGGGTAGAATAGTTCGAATTGAAGCCGAGAGGTTGAATTCTCCTCTAATCGACAGATTAGAGGGTGCCTTAGACCTCCAATCAACCAGCTAGGGTAGATCTGTACCAACACACGAGAGTTGAGGTGTAGAAATCCCTAAAAGGCAATCAATTGCATTCCAACCTAGATCTTGATCCAACAAACGATGGTTGAGGGTTAGGAACCTTAGGTATGGTCAATTGAACCTTTCTAAAGAGTTTAGCACAAGGTACCAGCAAGGAAATGCATTCACTCGAACTGGTAGGTTCTGTTCTGGGAAGCCAGTACGGGTCTTACCAGGGTGGTACGGCCTTGCCTTACCAAGTGAAGTACGGCCTAGCCGTACCACTAGAGGCAGATCAGAGATGAAGTCTGAAACCCTGGAAACGCCTTTTATCCATAATCAAAACACAATTTACATTTCTTCTAGCATTTTATTACATCTTCTTGAATTGTTTGATCTGACCCTTTAGGAAATTAAACACCAAACCAAACCTTTTTCACTTCTAGTTTTTGATTGAGTTTGATAGAATCTAACCTCGCAATTAACCGTTCCTGTGGATCGATACCCGAATATACTACACGATAGGGGTTGTGCACTTGCATCCCTTACTCGTGGAGTGTAAACGCGGTTTTAAAAGGTACGCCCTCAAGCGTACCGAAACTTGCGTTGCGCTTCTGCGCGAACAAGTTTTTGGCGCCGTTGCCGGGGACGGTAACCAATTGCCTAGTTAGATTTTACCTTACTTAGTTAATCTAGATTTTATCTTGTATCTTTCTTGCTTTTTCTTATTCAAAATCACTAAAAACTGGCTTTTGAACCCCCCCCTGCAGGAAAATACAGGTTGAAGTACAATCTGAGAAGCAAGGGCCCACTGTTCGATCAAACTCCTCCAGACTCAGCCGAGACTGCTCAGCCACCCTCTGGTACGGCCAGGCCGCACCAATCTAGTCCGACCCGTACCGATTCAGGCACGGCCAGGCCGCACCAATCTGGTCCGACCCGTACCAAAGCACCTGAACCTGAAGAGATGGCTGGGGCAGAGGACGAAGCTCGATTCAGAATGGAGGCAGAGGCCAGGGAAAGAGAAAGGCGAGAAGAAGAAGGCCGACTGACAGACGATGATGAGGATGTTTTCATGCCTCGAACGCTGCGAGAGTTCAACGTGCCGAGAGCTGGAGACGTGCGAGGTGCAATCCGGCTGCCACACATTCCAGGACAGCAACCGAACTTCAATCCGGGGGTTGTCAACATGGTGCAGCAGAACACCTTCCACGGACTCGACCACGAGGACCCGCACGCTCACCTCCAGACCTTCCTCGAGTGCATCACGACCATCAAAACCAACGGTGAGAATGCTGATTACACCAAGCTTGCTCTATTTCCTTTCACTCTTAGGGATAAGGCCAAGAAATGGTTAGGATCTTTGCCTAGGGACTCTGTTAGAACTTGGAGGGACTTGTCCAAATTGTTTCTGACCAGATTTTTCCCTCACAAGAGGACAGCCAAGGTAAGACATGACCTGACCAGCTTTAGGCAAATTTTTGATGAACCCCTGAATGAGGCTTGGGAAAGGTTTAGAGAATTGCAGTACTCTTGTCCACACCACGGTATACCCGACTGGCTTTTAATTCAAACGTTTTACGACGGCCTGAGCGAGAGCACACGTGCTTACGTGGACGCTGTTGCGGGAGGCGCGCTGATGTCAATGGAGCCTTTAGAGGCTATGAACTTGATCGACAGCATGGCGCAGAACCAGCAGTGGTCCGGCCGTGACACGTCGCGCCAGCGAGGAGGCCAAGGAGGTAGCCAAGGAGGTGGCAAGTACGAGCTCGATCACATCACGGCTCTCACCGCCAAGATGGACGCCATGCAGCGGGCGATGGACAAGCTCAGTGTCAAGGCAGTCGAACAGCAACCCCAAGTCTGCGTCATATGCGGAGACGAGAGGCACGCATACGAGCAATGCCCGCTGGTGCAACAAGACGAGGAAAGTGAGCAAGTCAACTCTCTCAACAACGAGCCTTCCTTCTTCCCACGACCTCCCTTCAGCCGATCCTACTCCAAGGATCCGGTTGAGCAGCAGCACTGGAGGCCGAACCAGAACAACCCTGCGCCTTTCAACAACTCTTCGTTCAGACCCCCCTTCCACAACAACAGCTTCCAAAGGCCGCAATACAACAACAACAACAACTGGAACAATCGGACGAACAACAATGGAAACTACCCCCCTCAAAGCAACAACGATTGGAGAACCCAAGCTTCGAGCAGCAACAGCAACAATGGCAACAGGAGCTTCTACCAGAACGCTTCCTTTCCCAATCACGGCAACCGAGCAGCTCCCTCTGACCCCTCAAAGTCAATTGCGCCTGCCGAAGTGAACAACTTCACTCACGAGCAGGGCAAGATGAATCAGATGATGTGGGAGCAGATGCAGAGCATGACCACTCAAATGGCTGCCCAAAGCAAGTTGCTGGAGCAGCTGAGCCAGATTGTCACCTCAAGCCACTCTCAACCCGGGAAGCTTCCGTCTCAACCCGAACCAAATCCAAGAGAAGAGGCTAAGGCGATCACTCTGAGAAGCGGGACCCAATACGACGAGCCACCGATGCCAAGTGAGGGCACAGTTGATCCGATTCTCGATGCGACACCTGACGCGACCCCGACCCCTGTGTCAATTCCACTGAAGGAGGTTAATCCAGAACGAGCTGAGGTCATCCAACCTCAAGTGAGTGCAGACTGCACTAGCTCGGCAAGACCTGCACAACCTCCATCCGAAGCGTCAGGTAGTCAAAAGAAGAAAGGTGCCGAGAAACCACCTCCATACCGGCCACCTGTTCCATTCCCCCAGAGATTAGCTGAGACGAGACTGAACGAGCAATTTGCCAACTTCGCAAACGTCATCAAGCAGCTGCAGATCACCATCCCTTTCACCGACGCTTTGACCCAAATGCCCACCTATGCCAAGTTTCTGAAGGACATCCTTTCCAACAAGAGAAGCTTAGAGGGGCACGCGACAGTCAAGCTGACGGAACAATGCAGCGCAATTTTGAAAAGCGAGCTACCCCCCAAATTGGACGATCCTGGAAAGTTTTCCATTCCATGCACTATTGGGAAGGCGACAATCAAGAAAGCCCTGTGTGATCTAGGAGCGAGTGTGAGTCTCATGCCACGCACCATCTATGATCGCATAGGAGTGGGGGAGCTCAAGCCCACAAGGATGACATTGCAGTTGGCGGATTCTTCAGTCCGACTTCCACTTGGTGTGGTGGAGGATCTGCCAGTTCGAGTCGGGAAGTTCTTCGTGCCCGTCGATTTCGTCGTCATGGAGATGGAAGAAGATAAGGAAGTCCCAATCATCTTGGGGCGACCTTTTCTGAGTACAGCTGGCGCGATAATTGACGTGAAGCAAGGCATCCTGACTTTGAACTTTGGAGGAGAGAAGGTGAAGTTCCAAATCGACCGCGCCATGAGATATCCGTCACGATCCGAGACGTGCTTCCGGGTTGACAGGACAGAGGAGTACTTGGCCGATCTGGTCCAAGACTACCTTCTTGAACAAGTCAACAACTCGCTGCGCCAAGACGCTGAATTCCTCTCCAAGTTGCCAAGCGAGGCGAGCGAGTCGATTTGTGCAGCGGATGCGATTCCTGAGGATCTGGAGGATCGTACATCACACTCTGAGACGAGGAGTGGAGCGGAGCCTGCCAAGGCCGATGTCTCGACAGCACACGAGTCAGATCGCCCAGATGCGACTCGTGTCAATGATCAGCCTGAGCGTCCGATTCCCGAACTCAAACCTCTTCCAACCAATCTCCGATACGAGTTCCTCGATCCAGAAAAGTCTTGTCCTGTGATCGTCAATGCGAATCTGAACCCCGATCAAACCGCCAAACTGCTTGAGAAGCTGAGATTTCACAAGGGCGCGATTGGGTACTCGATCAAGGACTTGAAAGGGATCAACCCAGCTATCTGCTCACACCGGATTCTTCTTGAGGATGATCACAAGCCGTCTGTGGAGCACCAGCGGCGACTCAACCCCAACCTGAAAGAGGTGGTGAAAAAGGAAATTCTCAAACTCCTGGATGCAGGCATCATCTATCCCATCTCTGACAGCAAGTGGGTGAGTCCCGTTCACGTGGTGCCCAAGAAGGGAGGCACGACAGTGGTGAGGAATGAGAAAGACGAGCTAGTCCCTACTCGTGTGGTGTCTGGGTACCGCATGTGTATTGACTACAGGAAGCTCAACAATGCCACGCGCAAGGATCACTTCCCACTTCCGTTTGTCGACCAACTCCTTGAAAGGCTGGCGACTCATTCTCATTTTTGCTACCTTGACGGGTATTCAGGATTCTTTCAGATCCCCATTCACCCGAACGACCAAGACAAGACCACTTTCACATGTCCCTACGGTACATTCGCATACCGTAGGATGCCATTTGGTCTGTGCAATGCACCTGCCACCTTCCAAAGAGCCATGATGGCTATCTTCTCCGATTTCGTCGAGAAAGAGGTTGAGGTCTTCATGGACGACTTCTCTGTCTATGGGACCAGCTTTGACTCATGTCTAGCCAACCTCTGCAAAATCTTGGAGAAGTGCGAAGAAGTCAACCTAATCCTCAACTGGGAGAAGTGTCACTTCATGGTCCAAGAGGGAGTCGTCCTTGGACATGTGGTGACCTCAAAAGGGATCGAGGTTGACAAAGCTAAGGTGGAGGTGATCGAGAAGCTGGAGATCCCAACAAACGTCAAAGCTGTGCGAAGCTTTCTGGGACACGCTGGCTTCTACCGCCGATTCATCAAGGACTTCTCGAAAATCGCGAAACCATTGACCAACCTGCTCATCAAGGACTCTGATTTCATCTTCACGCAGGAGTGTGTCGATTCATTTTGCCGATTGAAAGAAGCCCTTGTCTCAGCACCCATCCTGCAGCCTCCAGACTGGACCTTGCCATTCGAGTTGATGTGCGATGCGAGTGATTACGCTGTGGGAGCGGTTCTTGGGCAGCGGAAGGAGAACAAGCCATGTGCTATCTACTACGCTAGCAAGGTGCTAGACCCTGCCCAGATGAACTACACAACAACCGAAAAGGAGCTTTTGGCTGTTGTGTTCGCTCTCGACAAGTTTAGATCCTATCTGGTTGGTTCCAAGATAGTGATCTACACTGACCACGCCGCACTCAAGTATCTGTTGAGCAAGCAGGATGCCAAACCTCGCTTGATTAGGTGGATTCTCCTCCTGCAGGAGTTTGACATCGAAATCAGGGACAAGAAAGGAGTCGAAAACACCGTGGCTGACCATCTGTCCCGGCTTCGCTGGGAAGATGAGGGCTCTGGTAGCCTGCCAATTGATGACTCGTTCCCTGATGACCAATTCCATTCGATTTCTGCCATGGAGGAGATCCACTCGGTTGGTACACCGATGCACGCGACTCATGCGGTGCAAGATCGAACGTTCCATGCAACTGACCGAGTGAACACCAAGTCAGCGCCCTGGTATGCAGACATTGCGAACTTTCTCGCCTCAGGAGTGCTTCCTCCTACCATGTCATACCAGCAGAAGAAGAAGCTGCGATCGGACGCCAAGTTCTACTTCTGGGACGACCCCTACCTCTTCAAGATTGGCGTTGATGGTATCTACCGACGATGTGTGCCATACGATGAGACGCGCTCCATTCTTGAGCACTGCCACTCCTCAGCCTACGGAGGACACGCTTCATCCTCCAAGACTGCTTCAAAGGTCCTGCAATCCGGCTTCTTCTGGCCTTCACTTTTCAGAGATGCTAGGATCTTCGTTGCAGCTTGTGACAGGTGTCAGCGCACCGGGAACATCTCCAAGAGGAATGAAATGCCTCTCCACTCTATTCTAGAGGTAGACATCTTTGATGTCTGGGGCATTGACTTCATGGGACCGTTTCCACCCTCTTGTGGGAACGAGTACATCCTGGTGGCTGTTGACTACGTCTCCAAGTGGGTGGAGGCAGTGGCGTGCAAGAATGCGGACTCCAATGCAGTGAAAAGACTGTTCACTGACATCATCTTCCCTCGCTTTGGAGTTCCAAGAGCCGTCATCAGTGATGGTGGCAAGCACTTCATCAACCGCCAGTTCGACAATCTCCTAAGTCGCCATGGAGTCACTCACAAGGTGACCACTTCCTACCATCCTCAAGCCAACGGTCAAGCCGAGATTTCCAACAGGGAGATCAAGTCTATCCTGGAAAAGACCGTGGCTCGAACGAGAAAGGATTGGTCGTTCAAGCTGAGTGACGCACTTTGGGCCTACCGTACAGCCTTCAAAACTCCGATTGGGATGAGCCCTTTCAAACTGGTGTACGGAAAGTCCTGCCACTTGCCCGTGGAAATTGAGCACAAGGCATACTGGGCCACACGGGCCATCAACATGGACTTGCTCTCAGCTGGAGAGAAACGCATCCTTGACTTGCATGAGTTAGAGGAGATGCGTCTCAATGCCTACGAGAACGCGAGAATCTACAAGGAAAGGACCAAACAGGTTCACGACAAGCGCATCATGCCTCGTGAGTTCCACGAGGGAGATCTGGTCCTCTTGTTCAATTCTCGACTTAGGCTCTTTCCAGGAAAGCTGAAGTCCAGGTGGTCCGGTCCATTCCGGGTGAGGGCAGTGTTCCCATTTGGCGCCGTGGAATTGGAAAGCAAGGAGGGGCAGACTTTCAAAGTCAATGGTCAGCGTCTTAAGCACTACATTGCTGACCATCCCCAAGAATTGCGAGTGAGCTTGGATCTCTCCGATCCATCTCAAACCAAAGCCTGAAGAGAGAAGGTCGAGCTCGAGACCTAAAACGAGCGCTCCTTGGGAGGCAGCCCAAGCCATTTTTACCTGTTTTGCATCTTAGGAACAGATAGACATGCATTCATTCTTCTGCATTGCATCACGAGCGGCTTGAGAAGTCACGAGAAAGAGAAACCAAAAAAATTTGAGGTTGGTTCGGCTAGGCCATACCACATTGGTACGGCCTGAAAATTGAATGGTTGGTACGGCCCGTACCAATTTGGTACGGCCAGGCCGTACCTAGGTCAGGGACGCGAACCGATGCCATAACTGCCGCCTTTTTCTTTTTACACCCCCGAACCCGCACCCCTTCCCTTCCTCTTTCTTCCCAGCCGTACCTCTCTCCTTCTCTCTCCTTCTCTCTTCTCTCTCTTCTCTCCCACTCCATCTACCTCTCCTTCCACCCTAACCGAGCACAAGAAGCACAGGAGCACCGGAGATCAGCGCACCACCAGCACCTCTTCGGTCCGACCCGCACACCTCTTCGGTCCGACCCGCACACCTCTTCGGTCCGACCCGCACACCTCTTCGGTCCGACCCGCACCTCCTTGCCCTCGGTTAGTGCATTTCTTCAATTTTCTTTGTTTTCACCCATTTTTCGTGCATCCCTCTCTTCTTCTCTCGGTTCCACCCTTGATCTGTCAAACCCTAGCTTGGTACGGCCCACCCGTACCAAGTAGGTCCGGCCCGTACCAGCCAACACCAAAACCCTAAGTTAGGTACGGCCCGTACCAACTTGGTCAGACCAGGCCGTACCTACCCAGTCCCACCCTTACCACCCAACGTCACGAACGTCTGCACGCGATGAGTCGACATTCCTCTCGCGCCTCCGCACCCTCTGACGACACCATCCCTTCCATCACTGGCCAGCCAGACGACGTCCCTCCTACCGCCGCCCCCACGTCATCTCATCACTCCCACCGGAGTGCGTCCAGGAGTGGCTCGAGCGCTTCTCGCTACTCCAGGGAGAGTGCAGTCAGGTCTGGCTCTCGCCAGAGTTCTTCACTTCGGGACGCGATGGAGCCCATCTACTACGAGGGTGAGACCACCTCCAGTGGCCATCAGTCCGTCTACCGGAGCCCACAGCAGAGCCCCTCCTACCATCCATCTGCCGATCAGGACCAGGGCTCTGACGAGGCCTCTGACCAGGCCTCCGTTCCCGGCTCCGATCACAGCTCCGATCACAGCTCCGACCACGCCTCTGACTCCATGGGCACCGATACGGCCCTCTCTGATGCCACTCAGCGTGCCGACGCATACGCCGAGCGGTACTTCCTCATTTCGACCCGTCGGCAGCTCAAGAACTTCGAAACCTTGCTGACGAAGACGATCAACAATACGAGGATTGTTGACTTCTCTGCTCTTCAGACACTGGGACTGGAGGATGAGTTCCGCCGCATCACCACCCGGGTCGGGATCACTCCAGCCTTTTGGGAGATCGCCCAGAGGGGATACAAGAAGCTCACCATGGAGTTTCTTTCCTCTCTGGAGCTCAAGTACTCGCGGAACGACAACCCGTTCATCAGGTTCCGCATGCTGAGTGAGACCCACCGAGTATGGCTGTCTGACTTGAGGGAGTGGTTTGGCTTTGAGCCGAACCCGACTACTGATTCCCTTTCTTTCTCTGGGGAGTTGACGCGCGACACCTTCTGGCAGCTGATCTCTGGCGCCCCAGCCGGGTCAGCTTTCAACAAGGAGTACAAGCAGCTCAATGTCCCACATCCAGTCATCCGGGTCCTGCTGCGTATCCTCGGTTGCACCATCTTTGCGCGTGGCGAGACGTTCGCCCGCGCTAATGTTGAGGATCTGCAGCTGGTGGATCATATGCTGCGCCCTGACAGCACTCTCGAGCGGCCCGATCTGATGCTCGCCATGATCCACCACTGGATCGACATCCAGAGACAGCCCAAGCCGGGTGGCACTGTCTACATCTCTGCCTACGTCACTCTGATCGCCGAGCACTTACACCTCCAGATTATCGGCGACGAGGAGTGCAGGAGCTCCCGATCTCTCTCTCTCTCTCAGTTCTGCACCTACAAGTTCATCGAGTCAGCAGCAGGACGCGATGGGCGAGGTGCTTGGGCTTGGCGCATGCCTGACCAGCATACCAGATATGTCATGCCTTTCCCGGTCACTCTCTCCTTCACTGACCGGAGCACTTGGTTTTTCCGCCGTCCGCCCCGCGTGCAGCCTGCCCCTGTAGCCCCACCTCCACCTCCTCCACCACCACCGCAGGGCGATGAGGACATGATCGATGCCACCTCCTCTCCAGTCCAGGCTCCGTTTGAGCCGCTGCATCCTCTCTCTCCTCATGTGCCACCTTTCCCCAGCCCGGCTCCCCCCTTCTTCGAGCAGGTACATCCTTCACCCTTTGGTGCAGGTACCTCATTCTATGGAGCTGGCCCATCCACCTCCGCCTACGCTGCTGGCCCATCCACCTCCGCCTACGCTGCCGGCCCATCCACCTCCTACAGTAGACCTGTGTACCCTCCTCCTCTCTCTGAGCCCACCATCCAGGATGTCTACCACCTGATGTACGGCATGCGTCAGGAGCAGGGTGTTGCACTCTATGAGCAGGGTGCTGCCATTCGTGAGCAGGGCGCCATACTCCATGATCTCCAGCAGCGCGTGACTGGGATAGAGGAGCGGTTTAGCGACTGGCTCTGGTACGACCACCCTGAGGACTGATCAGGTTCGCTCTCTTTTCCCCGAGCTTCTTTTATCTCTTTTATCTCATAGTCTTGAAGCATTGAGGACAATGCTCAGGCTAAGCTTGGGGGGATTGCATTTGCATTTAGGTCATATTTACTTTATCGTTATTTTTCTTACATTTTTTCGTATTTTCGTGCATTGTTAGGTGAAAATTTGCGTGAATTGCTAGAATTGAGAATAACTTTGAAACAATTTGGTTGTGATTAGGATAGACCTGAGTGAATTGGAACTAACCCATGATTGGTTATTGAACTACTTAGGTTGAGATGTTTTTAATAATGGAAAAGATGAAACAAACTTAGAATTGAATCGAACGAGATTATTCGAAAAAACTGAATTGTGCCTTTAGGAATTGAGATTTTCAAATTAAGAAAGTTTGGAATATCCATTAGTATGAATGAATACCAATGGATGTGTGTATTCATGGTGTGAGCAAACCAAAAAAAGAAAAGAAAAAGAAAAAAAATAAAAAAAAAAAAAATGATGAGAAAAAGAAAAAGAGAAAACAAAAGAGAAAAGATGGAGAAAATAAGAGTACTGGCAATAAGCCTCGAATGGGCGCCTTTGAGCTCGTCTCCCAATTAGAAATAAAGAAAGAAAATTTTGCTCATACCAACACACTTCGTTCGCAACTTTCTTACCCTTAAGCTTGATTCAAGCTTGGGGGAGGGCAAATGCAAAGAAAAATCACTTTGAATAAAAGCAATAATTCGGAAAAAGAATGAAATTGATTCGATCAAACCTAGGTAATTAGTCTTTCCATTGTTAGAAGCATCTCAAAATAAGAAGTTCAATTGACTAATTGTTGGAGTGAATCAAGGTTTACAAAGGAATGTTTGAATTACAACCGAATCGATTCTAGAAATTCTTGACTATAGCACACTCACGTAGGTTTTCACATTTAGACTTGTATCTGCATTTAGATTTAGTTTTCCAGCACTTTCACCCGAGTTTGAAACTTTTTGCTTGAGGACAAGCAAAGGTTCAGCTTGGGGGAATTTGATACCTCGCATATTTAGTCTATTTTAGGCCTGTTTTAGTACCAGATTCGTGCCATAATTCACCAGAATCATGTGCATCTCATTGTTATATCTTTAGAATTTGGTACTGCTGAGTGTTTGTTTGTTTTCTGCAGGTTTGGAGCAAAACACACGAAGAAATGGCGATTCACATGATGAGGTACGGCCCTTACCAGGCTTGGTACGGGTCGGACCTTACTTAGCCATTTTCAGCTCTTCACGCCTGGTACGGCCAGGCCGTACCAAATTGGTACGGGCCGTACATGAAGGCGTCCTGACAGATTCAAATTTGGGCAGGGGCTATTTAAGGCGGGGAACTCTCCAATTTCGATATCAATTCCATTCCAGATCGATTTGAGAGCACAGTAAGAGAGAGAAAGAGAGCTAAGGAGCTAGGAGCAAGAAGGAAGGAAGAGGAAAGAGGCGAAACTCGACGGATCTAGCTTCCTCCTCTCGATCCCTTCGATCCATGGCTATCTCTCTCCCTTTTATTGTATTTTTAGATATTATCATGTGCTGTGAGTAGTTCTTTTAGTTTCTAGGGTTAGAGATTGATTCTTGATTTGTTTTGACTTTCTTTGACTTGTACTTTGTATGAACTCTTTAGTTTGATTGATTGTGATCTTATTTGCTATCTTTTGCTTTGCTTGCTGTGATTGTTGTATGATGTCCCTTTAGGTTTAGATCGAACCTATCAAGGTCATGTGATCATCTCAATCTCTCATCCAAATCAAATGCTTAGGGTAGAATAGTTCGAATTGAAGCCGAGAGGTTGAATTCTCCTCTAATCGACAGATTAGAGGGTGCCTTAGACCTCCAATCAACCAGCTAGGGTAGATCTGTACCAACACACGAGAGTTGAGGTGTAGAAATCCCTAAAAGGCAATCAATTGCATTCCAACCTAGATCTTGATCCAACAAACGATGGTTGAGGGTTAGGAACCTTAGGTATGGTCAATTGAACCTTTCTAAAGAGTTTAGCACAAGGTACCAGCAAGGAAATGCATTCACTCGAACTGGTAGGTTCTGTTCTGGGAAGCCAGTACGGGTCTTACCAGGGTGGTACGGCCTTGCCTTACCAAGTGAAGTACGGCCTAGCCGTACCAAATTGGTACGGGCCGTACCACTAGAGGCAGATCAGAGATGAAGTCTGAAACCCTGGAAACGCCTTTTATCCATAATCAAAACACAATTTACATTTCTTCTAGCATTTTATTACATCTTCTTGAATTGTTTGATCTGACCCTTTAGGAAATTAAACACCAAACCAAACCTTTTTCACTTCTAGTTTTTGATTGAGTTTGATAGAATCTAACCTCGCAATTAACCGTTCCTGTGGATCGATACCCGAATATACTACACGATAGGGGTTGTGCACTTGCATCCCTTACTCGTGGAGTGTAAACGCGGTTTTAAAAGGTACGCCCTCAAGCGTACCGAAACTTGCGTTGCGCTTCTGCGCGAACAATGGGCTATCTCGAGTCAAGTACCAGTCTGGTAAATGAGGCTTTTTGTTCTTGTGGTGCCTTTGGAAGGCGAGAAACGAAGAGGTTTTTACGGGCAAGAAAGAAGATCCCCACACGGTTCTAGCCAGAGCAATGCAAGTCACAACCACGCCACCGAGATTAAGGCAACCAATGGAGACACTGGCACTAACTATTGTGCTAAGAGGTACGTCAGTTATGTTAATTGATAGTGTTAGAAATGTACTAATAGGTCAGAATATTATGGGCCATATTAATAATTAATATGGGTCATTTCTTATTGGGCTAGGCCGGAATTTTCTGTTCTCATCTGATCTGATCAGATCAGATAAGTCTTCTGAAAGGGCTCAACGAATTGGTGCCATGAATAGGCTCGAACGAACTGGTGCATATGTTTTATAAATATGCAATGATCTGTTCAGAATTCGGTTAGCCATTCTATTCCATTTTTCAGAAAACGAAAGAGAGACAGAACGAAAGAAAGGGGCTGTCAATTCGGTACTAGCATACCGAATTACAGTAGTTGCTCAACCTGTTCGTGTGGATACTGATAGAGGCGTGACTGCTGGGCTGTTGCGTGAATCCGACACGAGAAGGAAAGGAGAAGAAGGCTACTGCTAGACTAGAATTGACGTTTCCGCTGCACTGCGCGTCTAGTGGTAAATTCTTTATTAATCTTGGAATTAGTTTTATACATGGATTCTGGTTTTCGGGTAGGGAACAAATCATGAAATGACAGAATTGTTGCACCATTAACCTACCCGAAACCCAACAGTGGTATCAGAGCCACTTGTGTAGAATTAATTCTGGATTATTGATTGTTAATTAGATTAACGTCTGAATTGAATCAATTGGATTGATTAAATTATACGAATTAATATGGCGGTTTTTCTGTGGGTTATGGAATTAATAAATAATCATATCAATTGGATTGTTCTGACAGAATTGAATCAATTGGATTGGTTCGAATTTTTGATTAATTGGATTTAATTCGAAAAATACTGTTTATGGAAACTGAATCAATTAGATTGGTTCTCTTATATGATTATTTTATGAAATCTGAAGAAGAATTGTTTCACGTATTATAGTATTACTGAAAAAGGGCAAGTAACCCCTTTCGTATCGTCTTATACATGAGCCCATATTTAGAATTGGATTCTATCTAACTTTGTTTTGCAGTTACAGAATATGTGAATAGTATGATCCCGTTGCCTTGTGTGATATGTTGTAATGAATGCATGAATGATGTATGTAATTGCGGCCTATGGTGCCCCGTGAATTAATTTAATTTATAATTAAAGAGTGACTTGCATGTCACTTATTGTGTATCATTTATGCGGTCTGCGAGCCGTTATTATTAGGACATGATTGTATTTTCTTTATTGCTACTAGAGTAGTTATATGGTTAGTATAAAGAAGATTACATGAAGGATGAATGGTGGCTATTGTCAAGTGGAATCTTACAATGAAGAATATCATGCCATGGATCATACTATTCCACTTATACATTGGGCTCATGTTATTTAATTTAATTGTTTATTTGCATGTTTTTAAAATAAACAACAAAGTCCCTTAAAGAAAAATTAAGTTTTCATGCCTTTCCAAAATCTCTAACCTATCAAGGTTTCGATCGCTAATTGATGGGCTTGCCAAAGCAAGGTATCGTTAGTTATCTTAATGAGATAGGATATGAGTGTTGGACACTTATATTTAGAGAATTGGTTTCACTTAACTAGGCTATCAAAACGTCTTTGGGCCTTGAGGCATAGGTTTGAGGAGTCGGAACATGGGATGTACCTCGAACAAATCGAGAGTTATATTAGATATAATTAGCAATAGTATGCTTACCTAAATAACTAAATTCAAGCAGTGATGCCAAAGCTCACTTGGATTTAGTGAAATATGGATCTTGATCCGCTATGTGGTTTTATAGGGGACATCGGTTTTTAAAACACATAGTGGGAGTCAACTTTTATTTAAAGGTTTTTCTAAAAACATAAACTTTAAGTCTAAATTTCTGCATATTTGTTTTGTTGTAGATAATGGCAAATACATCTACTTTTACGTTGCGATCTGCTATTGAAAAAGAAAGTGCAAAACTCACTGGTCCAAACTTTTTGGACTGGTATAGAAACTTACGCATTATCCTCAAACAAGAGAAAAAGGAATACGTTCTAGAGAAACCCCTTCCTGAAAAACCAAAAGCTAATGACAAAGGTGAAATTTCTGCTGAGGATCAACAGAAATATGATAAGCATGTGAATGATGATCTTGATGTCACTTGTCTCATGCTCACGATAATGAATTCTGAGCTTCAAAAGCAGCTTGAGAAATTAAGTGCTTATGACATAATTGTGCAGCTTCGTGAACTTTTTCAAGTTCAAGCTCGCACTGAGAGATATGAGACATCAAAGGCGTTGTATCAATGCAAATTGGCAGAAGGAAGCCCGGTTAGTCCTCATGTACTCAAGATGATAGGGTATATTGAGAATCTGAACCGATTGGGCTATCCCCTCAGTAAAGAGTTGTCTACTGACATTATTCTCCAGTCCTTACCTCCAAGTTACCATCAATTTATTCTGAATTTTAACATGAATGGGCTGGAGAAGTCAATGACAGAAATGCATGGGATGCTAAAGACAGCTGAGCAAAACTTTAGGAAACCTAATGATGTCTTGTTGGTTAAGAAGGAAACGAACTTCAAAAATAAAGGCAAAGGAAAGGCCAAAGGCAAAGGCAAAGGCAAAGGCAAAGGCAAAGGCAAAGGAAAAGGCAAAGACAAAGTTCAAGTTGGGAACTCGAACAAAGGAAAGTCTGTAGCCAGTGCCGCCGAGTCGCAATGTTTCTATTGCAATGAGATAGGTCATTGGAAGAGAGACTGCAAGAAGTTCAAAGAAGATCAAAAGAAGGGAAGTGGGACTTCCGCTTCAGGTATATTTGTTATAGAAATTAACATTTCTACTTATCAAACTGATTCATGGGTATTAGATACCGGTTCAGGAGCTCATATTTGTTCAAATATGCAGGTGCTCGCAAATAGTAGAATGTTGAATAAAGGAGAGGTACAGCTACGTGTCGGCAATGGAGCACGGGTTGCTGCTTTGGCAATAGGCACTGTATCATTAGCTCTACCTTCCGGGATGATCTTAGAATTAAATAATTGTTATTATGTACTTGCCATAAGTAGAAACATTATCTCTATTTTGTGTTTAGATATGTTTGGATTTGAATTTAAATTTAAGAACAATGGTTGTTGCTTTTATTTGAATGATATATATTATGGCAAAGCTTCATTACATAATGGACTTTATATTCTAGATCTTGATGTTCCTGTTTATAACATACAAACCAAAAGACTCAAGTCAAATGATTTGAATCCCACTCTTTTATGGCATTGTCGTTTAGGACACATAAGTGAGAAACGCATAAAGAAGCTTCATAAGGATGGACTTCTAGATTCATTTGATTTGGAATCACTTGAAACATGCGAAGCTTGTTTGTTGGGAAAAATGACTAAAGCACCTTTCACTGGAATAAATGAAAGGGCGAATGACCTATTGGTACTTATACATTCTGATGTATGTGGACCGTTTAGTTCCGTCGCAAGAGGTGGTTTTCAGTACTTCATCACATTTACCGATGATTTTAGTAGATTTGGATATATCTATTTAATGAGACATAAATCAGAAGCATTTGAGAAATTCAAGGAATTTCAGAATGAAGTACAGAATCAACTTGGCAAGACAATTAAAGCTCTTCGATCAGATCGAGGAGGCGAATATTTGAGTCAGGAATTTGGCGATCATTTAAAGCAATTTGGAATTGTTTCACAACTTACTCCTCCGGGAACATCACAATGGAATGGTGTGTCTGAACGGAGGAATCGAACTTTGTTGGACATGGTTCGTTCAATGATGAGTCAAGTTGATCTTCCATTATCATTTTGGGGGTATGCTCTAGAGACTGCAGCTTTCACACTAAATAGGGTTCCATCAAAGGCAGTTGAAAAGACACCATTTGAGATATGGACTGGGAAACGTCCTAGTATGTCTTTTCTTAAGATTTGGGGTTGTGAGGCTTATGTAAAACGATTGATATCTGATAAGCTCACACCTAAGTCAGATAAATGTTTCTTTGTTGGATATCCAAAGCAAACCAAGGGATTCTATTTTTATAATAGGGTTGAGAACAAAGTATTTGTTGCTCGAAGTGGTATCTTTTTGGAGAAAGAGTTTCTTTCCAAAGGAGTTAGTGGGAGTAATGTGCATCTCGAAGAAATTCGAGATATACAAGAGAATACTCCTATAACTCAACAGGAACCACAAGATATTGTGGAACCTATACAAGAGACACTACCGCTTCGAAGGTCTAATTGGGAACGTCGTATGCCTCAGAGGTATTTGTTGCTCATGACAGAACAACGCGACATATTGTTGTTGGACAATGATGAGCCTACGACGTTTCATGAAGCGATGGTGAGCCCGGACTCTGATAAGTGGCTTGAAGCCATGAAATCCGAAATGCAATCCATGGAAGACAATCAAGTTTGGAGCTTGGTTAATTTACCTAATGGCGTAAGAACCATTGAGTGTAAATGGGTCTTTAAGAAGAAAATTGACATGGATGGGAATGTTCACATTCACAAAGCACGCTTGGTGGCAAAAGGTTTCAAGCAAATTCATGGTATTGACTATGATGAAACTTTTTCACCAGTTGCGATGCTTAAGTCAATTCGGATAATTCTAGCAATTGCCGCATACTATGATTATGAAATTTGGCAAATGGATGTCAAAACCGCTTTCCTTAACGGAAACTTAAACGAGGATGTGTACATGACACAACCCGAAGGTTTTGTCGATCCAAAGAATGCTAGAAAGGTATGCAAACTTCGAAAATCTATTTATGGATTGAAGCAAGCATCTCGGAGTTGGAATATTCGTTTTGATGAAGTGGTCAAGAAATTTGGATTCATCAAGAACGAAGAAGAACCTTGTGTTTACAAAAAGACTAGTGGGAGCGCACTTGTTTTTCTTGTTTTATATGTGGATGACATTCTGTTGATTGGAAATGACATTCGGTTACTTGAATCAGTTAAAACTTCGCTGAAAAATAGTTTTTCAATGAAAGATTTAGGTGAAGCGACTTACATATTGGGAATAAGGATCTACAGGAATAGATCAAAAAGGCTAATTGGATTGAGCCAAAATACGTACATTGACAAGGTGTTGAAAAGATTCAACATGCAGGATTCAAAGAGAGGTTCCTTACCTATGTCAAGTGGCATAAGTCTTTGCAAAAATCAGTGTCCTTCGACACAAGTTGAGCGAGACCGCATGAGTAAGATTCCATATGCCTCGGCAATTGGATCTATCATGTATGCTATGATTTGTACACGTCCCGATGTTTCGTATGCTCTAAGTGTCACTAGTAGATACCAATCAGATCCAGGTGAGAGTCACTGGATAGCAGTAAAGAATATCCTTAAGTACTTGAGAAAGACTAAGGATGTGTTTCTTGTTTATGGAGGTGAGGAAGAGCTTGTTGTAAATGGTTACACGGATGCAAGCTTTCAAACCGACAAAGATGATTTTAGATCGCAATCTGGATTTGTATTTTGCCTTAATGGAGGAGCTGTTAGCAGGAAGAGTTCCAAGCAGGAGACAGTTGCCGATTCTACCACAGAAGCTGAATATATTGCTGCTTCGGAAGCAGCAAAAGAAGTTGTTTGGATAAGGAAGTTCATTACTGAACTTGGTGTGATTAAAAGTATTGAAAATTCAGTGGATCTCTATTGTGACAATAATGGAGCAATCGCACAGGCTAAGGAGCCAAGGTCACACCAAAAGTCCAAACACATACTTCGACGTTTTCACCTTATTCGAGAGATTGTGAATAGAGGTGATGTGAAAATATGCAAGATAGGAACGGATGCAAATGTAGCAGATCCGTTGACTAAAAATCTTCCGCAAGTTAAGCATGATTTACATACTAGAGCTATAGGTATTAGATACATGAGTGATTGGCTCTAGTGATTGCTACAGAGGTTGATTATTTAGATGATTGTTTGTATGTTTATGTTTTATGAATAATATGTTGTAATGTTCCTTGAATAAATTATTGCTTATTATTTATAATCAATTCGATGAATTGGATCGTAAAACTTTATAATAGGATGCAATATTATTCTAAATAGTCCCTAGTCTTTTATTATTAGTCGGAACACTAAATAATTATATGGACTAGTATGTGGATTGATTGTTGATGATCATGTTTTACGGATTATCGATATGGGATATCCAATGCAATCACATGGATACATGTTTTGATAAACATGGTATTGGACAGACCCGCTATAAAATACTGTATGGATTAGTATGTGTCATCAGTTTATTTTATACAATAATTTTTGTTGAATCCTTTGACCTGAGATCATCATTGATTAATTCAATGAGAATTATATACTTTGATTCTATCAAACGTTAGCCCTAACCAGGTAACTATAAAGATTGAAATTGGGTATACTATGAATCATGTGGAGAAATATGAATGATCAAGATGGAATTTATCCCTCTCATATAATGAGAGCATGATGTCTCTGGGCCCCTCTAGAAAGATAGATTGAAAAATGCATGGCCGTGCTATAGTTGATAGTCAACCTTATGAAAGTCAATCTAACTTTGGTATGAGAAATCAAAGATTGTACTACACAAAGATGGCACATATCCTGCTTTGAGTACAATCAAGATGTCAAGTGATAAAAGGATTAACATAAATAATTGTGAGGTAATTGTCGGATATTAACATTCATGTAATTTGGGTAGTCATAATGCCCTGCTAGGGACCGCTTATGATTTGTGTGCTGAAAAAGATTTTCAGCTCACTGCCAACATTATATGAACCTATTGGGTCACACACAAGAACAAGGTTGAAAACAAGTTTAAAATATTTGGCTTTAGTACAAGTGGGAGACTGTTAGAAATGTACTAATAGGTCAGAATATTATGGGCCATATTAATAATTAATATGGGTCATTTCTTATTGGGCTAGGCCGGAATTTTCTGTTCTCATCTGATCTGATCAGATCAGATAAGTCTTCTGAAAGGGCTCAACGAATTGGTGCCATGAATAGGCTCGAACGAACTGGTGCATATGTTTTATAAATATGCAATGATCTGTTCAGAATTCGGTTAGCCATTCTATTCCATTTTTCAGAAAACGAAAGAGAGACAGAACGAAAGAAAGGGGCTGTCAATTCGGTACTAGCATACCGAATTACAGTAGTTGCTCAACCTGTTCGTGTGGATACTGATAGAGGCGTGACTGCTGGGCTGTTGCGTGAATCCGACACGAGAAGGAAAGGAGAAGAAGGCTACTGCTAGACTAGAATTGACGTTTCCGCTGCACTGCGCGTCTGGTGGTAAATTCTTTATTAATCTTGGAATTAGTTTTATACATGGATTCTGGTTTTCGGGTAGTGAACAAATCATGAAATGACAGAATTGTTGCACTATTAACCTACCCGAAACCCAACAGATAGGTCCTGGAAAAACTCTGGAAAAGCAGGCTTAGGGGGATAAAATTTGATTAAACGAGGATGTTGATTGGGGCACAGGAGCGGAGAGAGCAATAGGTGTTGATAATCCATTAGAGACATAAGCATTTGCCCTGCTTTACATGCTTGAATACATCTTCGCAAATTCTGAGCGAGGATAATGGGTCGTATACTCGGATTGCACGGACCTGGTGGATGCAATTAATTCGGGCACTATAGAAGGTTTATCATATTGGAGGTCTACACACACGGTGGTGCAGTGCTTAATCAAATACCGGTTGGTTGCAAGCAGGGTACAGATCAAATACATTACCAGAAGGAAGCTCTAACAACTGCACTTACTGGCAAACTGGGCACAACGCACGGATGGAGTTTAATGGAATGCCAAGAAACGGTTTAGAGGAGAACTGCAGCTTCATCCATAGACAATAATGCATTTGTATTAGTCATTTGATTGTTGTAGGGTAAATTTTCTTTTCGTTTTCTGATTTAAGTTTAGACAGCTTATTCCTCCTCTCTCCCTGACTCTGGTGGAGACGGTTGCCTAGGGTTTGCGCCACCTCTAACTCTCCAGCCGAAAACCCTAACCCTTTATCCAGCGCCACCATAGTACGACGTCGTATCTCTTTTTCGAAGATACAGAGGTATATGAGGAGTCGGAAGTGGAGGAGGATGAAGAAGGTGATGTTTGTCGGATCTGTCGGAATCCAGGAGAGGGACCGAGCTGGAGGGGGTCAAATTATTATTCACAGGATAAGAACTTTCATAATGTCGCGTTCTCAATCTCAAATCAGTATAATAGAGAAGAGGAACACGAGAAATCAAACAAAAACGAGTTTAATTTCTCCTCCTTGGACCAAGTCAAATTAAAATTAATTACCCCCAATTCCATTCCAGTTTCTGACACATAACCATGTTATCTGGGATTTCTTTAGAATATTTTAGCTCTTGGTACTGTGAGGTATAAAATCTCCTTGATCAATTCTGCTATTGGATGGTGATTCAAGAAATTTTCAGAAGGGAACATCTTTTGATAGAAACAAATTGCTCTTCTTACTTTTTATCTCTAATTAAATGAAAAGGAACAAAAATGCAAGACAGTTCATCTTGCTGATTCCCTTTGGTTTTTTTTCCAAAGCTTTAGCTACACCGATAATTCGATTTAATTTTTTTTCCAATGCATTTGTCTCATGCCCGGCGCTTTCAGAATACTTTTCAGAAACTGTTAGACATATTCAGAAACAATGCATCATTCATGGATATTGTTGAATAATTATTATTTTCATTGGTCTATTTTTTTTTTAAATATGTTATTTTTTTATGAGAATTTTTTTGTTTTCTTATAATATGTTCCCGTTGCAACGCACTGGCACGATACTAGTATACAATCAAATATTTATTTCAACATTTTATAATTATTTCGGTGCATAGTTATGAGTATGAGTTCTCCTAAATTAATTTGTGAATTTCTATAAATAATTGAAGTAATTTTTCGTATAAATTTGTGACAATGAAACAACCTGAGAGATGGTCAATAGGGAACCTTACTTTAGGCGTGATCCCTCAATCATGATAGAAGACAATAAAAAATTACACCTACAGGGTACATTTCACAACTCACCAGTATTTGAGAAATAATTTATTCTTAAATATAATTATAATTTTTTAAACATCTTTCATAATATATTTTTATAATATAAATTAAAAGCTACTCAAAATAGAAATTATGCTATTGCTCTCGTTCATAGTAATACAATATAACATGCTACATAACAAAATAAAAATAATAATCCTAAATTAACTTGTAATATATCTAAATAAAAAAAATACTATCCTATTGATTCAACATTTGCAAGTACATTATCGCAATTATTATTTTGCCAATCACTATAACAAATGAAGGAATTAAATATTATTGTATGATATGGTATTATGATTTGTTTTTTAAAAAAATGGTAAAGATGGTTATCTTTTCATAGTTATTAATCTATGTTTTTATATTAACTAATTATACAAAATGTATTAGCATTGTATCTGGTATTTATATGGGTATCGGGTCGGATTCGGTTATAGGTCTGGATAATTAAATCAAAGTCATATCCTATACATTACAATATCGATTCCGGTTCGGATCTGAATTGGATATTAAAGTGTTAATTTTGTAACTATACCCATAATTTAACCAGTTATATTTTTTTCACCATATCATATTCAAATTAATCGGATCCGGATCAATTCCAGTTCGGATCTGATTCTGTTCCGAATCGAGTAATTGAGTAAAAGTAGCACCTCTTGTTGCACCTAAAAGAATAAAATATGAGAATAAAAAAAATATACTTGTAGGTTTTTTATTTTAGGAAAACTTCTAGGTAAGTTAATGTGTCTATACATAAATGACAAGGTAAATGTAAGATTTATTGCGTTTCTATTTTGTACTCGCCTTTTCTTAATTATGGTTTGTACTTTACTTCTGTACTTAAGTAATTTTTACTCGCCTTTAAAATTTTGTGCTTTAAAAATTTTAGTGTAAAGCATTGATTAAGAACTTATAAGTGCTTTACTTAACAGTTATTTTTACTCACCTTTTTTAAATGTTATGGATATAGTAAAATTAACCACATACTTTTTTTTTTTTTTAAAACCTGACAGTAGCTGCCATGTATGACTTTATTGAATAAATTAGAGTACAAGAGATTAGGCTCAGGTAGGGCCTCAAAAGTCCGCCACCCCCTTACTTCCTATACAGCATTGCACTACCCATCTAAAGTGGAGTTAATAGTATAGATAATGTCAGCAAAACTGTAGCCACTCCCGCATGTGATGAACACATCTGTAGGCCAAATTCTTTGCGTCTATGCCGTGATTCCTGAATACCAACTCATTCCTATTCTCCGAAATTTTTATTTTTAACATTTTAAATAAATTAATTAATAAAATAACCATCGTTTCTGGTCAATTCTATATTTAACACGGCCGCAGAACACCGGAGCGGACCCATTTGGGGAAGGCCGCAGAATGCCGAAGCGGACCCCCATATGGGGCCGCACTATGCCGGAGCGGACCCTGGTCTTTATATCCCGAAAATGACAGGAACATTTCATTCCACACTCTCACACCTTCTCTCTCCTGAGTTAGCTCTGATCTGTAAGTTTTTTCTCTCTTCTTTTAAATTTTTTATTTTTATTTCAGTAGATTAAAAATTTAATTAGAATAATTAATTTAGCAATAATTTAAATTAATTAATTTAGTTAATTTTTAATTGTAGGTTTCTTCTGTATTGAATTGGAAAATGGCTCTTATGGTATCCATCTACACTGGTGGGGATGTATTAACAGGTCCTAATGGGGTTTACTACATTATTGGACCCGTTACTGTGATCCCGGTATTGCCAGGTACGGATTATTTGGGACTTAAATCAAGTATATGTGGGAATTTGGGGTTGGATCAGGGTCAGTATGACCTTAAAATTGATGCCAAAATTAGCATGCCGACTAGTTCGGCACAAACCTGGTTCCAACTATTTCCAATTCAGAATGAGGGAGTCTGGCAGGTATTGTATAACCAAACCATGAGTTTTTCTGGGGGTGCATACAATGAGGTCCGATAAAATGAAGACGCTGGGGGGCTTTGGAAACAACAACGAGTTCGAGGTAACCGCCACACAGGAGAGAGTTCACGCTTTCATACCTGACGATTCTGGTCGGTTTACCAAGGCCAATTACAAATACACGGTGATAATCGGGGATGATCACACGGTAACTTGCACGTGCCAGAAGCCTCAATTGGAGAGAATACCGTGCTCTCATGTTCTGTCCGTGTGTCGTCTCCGAGGCATCGACCCTGGCGTATTTGTAAGTCACTATTATCACATCCATACACTGATCAACACATGGAGCGCACAATGGCATGTTTATGGAAATCAGTCGGAATGGCCTCCACACGATGGCCCGGTCCTTGTTCCAGAGAAAAAAAATATTGCTGTGGGCAGAAGACAGCACGACAGAATTCCGATGTGGATGGATGTTCTACATAATAGGAGAAGAGGACACCAAGCCGGCCGAGATACGCAAGAAAGACAAAACAGAGCTGCTCGGGCTGCACGAGATTGAGAGTTAATGTTGTTTTTCTAATTGTACTTGTAAAACTATTGTTTATTTTCGGTTAATTAGACGTATTTGTAATTTCCGATAACATTCGCATGTTCTATTGTATGCTTCTTTATATGGCTCCTTGTTCTATTGTAATGTTTCTTTTGATCAAACAAACGACGAACAACAATTTCAGATTAAACGACATTTCAAATATAAGTAATTATACACAACTTCCAGAAAAACGTTACATTTTTGATAAAAATTTCCAAAACAAAACCATAATCAAATTCAGAATCAGAAAAAAAAAAAGACCGGGTCCGCTCCGGCATAGTGCGGACCCGGGTCCGCTCCGGCATAGTGCGGCCCCATATGGGGGTCCGCTCCGGCATTCTGCGGCGGTCCCCAAATGGGTCCGCTTCGGTGTTCTGCGGCCGTGTTAAATATGAAATTGACCAGAAACGGTGGTTATTTTATTAATTTAATTCTTTAAAATGTTAAAAATAAAAATTTCGGTCCTATTCTTCCACAAGTGCCAGCAAACACAAATGAAAATTTTATATGAAATTAACCACATACTTAATATGAAAATTTTATAGAATTAATTTCCAATATTTATTTGACTCTCATAATTTAATTTAAAAGTATAACTATTAACTCCAAAAAAATTTATATGATTAACCTCAAACATTAATTCATCATCACATGATATTAACTATTTAACTTCCACGTTGCTTACTGTGCCTTAACTTTCTTTAAGGAGGGACGACCTTTCGTGCTAGAATTCCATCCACAATTGAAATATTTTATTTTATAAAGAAGAACTGAGATTTCAAAAAGTTCGAATTAAATAACTAAATAAATGAGACATTAAAGAATTAAAAAAGGTAAGTGCGTGCGCGTGGCTACCACTCGAAGGGTATGCTCGCTGACTCTTCTAGAACGGTTATAAAAAAGAATTAGAGCAACGAATAATAAATGGCACTAAATAAGCATATGTGTTAAGCCGACATTTTTATTAATACCAAAGTTAATTACAAATTAATAAATATACACAGATCAGTGGGTATTTCGAAAAATGTCCAAACCAGTCAGATTCTGGCCGGTTTCCTCTTCCCCCAGAAGCCGGCCAGAATCTAGCCGGCTTCCTCAATTTTTTTTTAATTTTTTTTGTTTAGATTTTATGTTGTACTATTACTGTTATTTTTGAAATTTGGATATTTTCGAAATTATTTTATGTTTAGATTTCTGTTCAAAATTTGACCGATTTGGACATTTTTCAAAATTTTCACTAATTCTGGATTTATTTTTTAATTTGTAATTAACTTTAAATATTATTAAAAATGTCGGTGATATGGTAGTACACTCCTAAAGTTTACTGGCCAACTATGTTTAAATTTTTTTTCTTATCTTCTGTACATTTCTGTACAATATATATATTCACACATCTTAAAAAAATGTATGGTTAGAGTTAATATTTCCGTAAAAAACTTGGCACGAATCAAAGGGCATCTTTTGACTTTCTGAATATTATGCATCGAGTAATGAAATTATGACTACTCCAGATCAGGACTAGAAAATTTAAATAGAAGTATTAAAATTTAAAAATAAATAATGTATAGTTAGAGTTTGAACTTTAAGTCTTCACAATAATAAATTAAAATTTCAATTATTAAGTTACAAACACGAATATAATAATTGATGAAGGAAGGCTGAATTATATAAAATTTTAAAAAAATAATTAAATTTCAATATATATAGTTAAAAAAATTAAAATTATAAGAATAACTTAACTATTCCCTAGTATAAATCTATTTTATAATTAAGCATATGGGAACCAGTAGTGTGCCGAGCAGATATTTATAATCCATATATCAGTTAAGGATTAATTTTTTTTCTTGTATTAGAAATTGAAAAAGGAAATTTGTTTTCAGTTCTATTTCTTTTTTCTCTTGCTGTTTGAAACTTTGGATTAATGGTTGTGGAAATTTTAAGATAAGAGGAATTTACTTATCGGAACAAATCGCCAAAATCTAATCGAGAGACGCTGATATAAATTTTAATGCACAGAACAAAATAAACTATGCATATTCAAAGAGTGAATATTACATAAATTGTGAAGCAAAAAAACTATATATTCTTTATTGTACGAAAGAAATGAAATTTTCTAAATTATAATTAGCACTCTTCTTATAATAAAATAATGATACTATAATATAAAAGCCAAAAATTTTAAATTTACCATTCATTAAAAAGATAAACCAATAAACTACAATTTGAGTAGAATTTTATTTTTGACACGAACGCAATGTAAAATTACGGCTAGAAATTGAGTAGCTGTAACTTCACCTAACATCCACAACTCTTTTATTTCACGTTGCAGTTTCACCAAACCAATCAAAACACTTGATAAGTAGTGATTTTGGTCAAAGTTGAAAATAAAAATAAAAGTAAAGGTTGTGGACGCATCGTGAAGTTACTGCCACTCAACTTCTGACCACAATTTTACATTGTGTCCGTATCAAAAAAAATATAATTTTTCATATTTGTGATTTTTTGATTTATCATTTCTTTTTGAATGGTAAAAATAAAAATTTCGGATATAAAAGAAATCAAAGGAATGAGTTGGTAGTTAACCAACTTTTTTTTTTGGAAGAACGGTGGAATCTAAGTTATCAAACATTTTAATATATACAGAAGATCTTTGAAACATACAACTACCCAAAAAAATATATTATAAGAGCAGTCCGACTCGTATGGCATCGGTGTCATATGACACCAACAATTAATTAGATAGACTTCAAACGATTAATTCAAACCGTTCAAACCAATTTACTTTATAAGTGATGCGTTCACATGCGAAAATTTTATATTTTCTAGTTATTTTAGTACCAAATTAAGCGGTAAAGATATTAAAAAATGAATGCATTAAAATTAACTTAAAAACTCACACATTTGACAGCTTGACTTGATACTAAATAAATTCGAAAAATTATAAATTTTGCATGTAAACGCAAATATTATAAGTTCTTTGTATTAGATCAAGAACTGATTTTTTTTCATTTTATTTTTCGTCTTTTTATTATAATGAGGAAGTTAGAGGAGAGCTCGCTTTAGTATTCTTCTCGGAACACGAGTGACAGCACTAAGTACCTCTATTGTTAGAAAGTCATTAATTGAAGTCAAAGAGGTGTTTGAGGCTTTGAGCTCACTCACGTGTTGGCAAAATCTCACCGTCACCGAATGTATTCTGTTGTTAGTTATCTGTCCTATCGGTCTGTAGACCAGTTGTCTGTATATTATTATTTAAGAGTTAGAACCATTTTGTAAATAACGGTATGTAAGTCGTCGGATGGACATGGTCTAATCGAGAATAATTGAAAATATTTGGTTATAATTGAGAATAATTGACTGATTAGTTGGAAAAATTCATGCCGGTTTGAATACCGCCAACGACTAATCGGTCGATGAATCGTTTTTTACAACACTAGTTAGAACGGGTCAAATAACTCTATCTTGATATCGGTTTCGAAAAAGTTGGAAATTAGTTTGTTTGATTTTGACTTGATTCGTTATCAACGTGTTCAAACCAATGTAATAAAAAATGTCCATTTGGCCGATTAATCGACCGATTAGTAGTTGGCGGTGACCAAACCGTTAAGAAATTTTTCGATTAATCAGCCGATTTTTTTTTATTATGGTTGATTATTCCCAATTGTTTCCGATTAATCGTTTGGCGGTACTGTCACACCCCAGGACAACCCGCCGCGCATTTATGCGCCAGGCGTTAAGCACATCACATACATTATCAATAACACAACTAAATAAGCCACTATATTAAAAATAAACAAGGTTCATAAACAAACAAAGGGGAAAATATGTCAGACATGGCTAGTCAAACAGTTACCGCCATATCTGCATCATATATGATTCATACAAATATAAATTAAAAACAAATAGTGGCTACTCTTAATAGTTTCCTCTAAATTTTCTCACTCACGGCCTTCCTCCATGTCTCCTTCTTCATTCCCTGGAACCCACATAAAAGTGGAAACAAAACGGGTGAGAGATCGAACTATCTCTCAGTGCGGGATTTAGTTCCAGCCCGGTGCTTTTACAAATGAATGCATTAAATACCCAAATAACATAAAAGTAAAGGTTTTGAAATAACCCCCAATTTTCCTATCAATTCGGACATGCAATCTTTTCAAACATTCTCAGTTCTGTTCCTGTTTCTCTTTAAAATTCTCACACTCCGGGTTCGCCACACACGGACAATCCGGCCTTTCTCCCTTGGGAATCCATGCCCGTACATGAAAACTTAGAGAGTCGTCACACGAGGACGAGCTGTTCTGTTCTGTTCTGTTCTGTTCTTACTCCGGATCACCACACACGGATAATCCGGCCTTTCTCTCTGAGAACCCATGCCCATGCAGGATAGCCCAAAGAGTCGCCACACGAGGACGAATCTGGAAGGGTCGTTGCGGGGACCCAACCGGCAGATCGCCACACACGGACGATCCGATTTTCGAAAACACATGCAGAACCGCCACACAGGGACGGCCCCAATTTAAAACAGTTCATTAAAAGCTTTCTTTGTTCACATTCACACTATCCTGTCAGTTCAAATCGATGCATCCAAAAAGTTCCTAACATGCAATTCTACACAAAACAAAAGAGAATTCGACATTCTCAACATGCAGTTCATCTACCAGATTGGGAAAAAGGATTACCTACCTTAATCCATGCATTTCTTATTATTTGTAAAAAGACCAGGAACCCGCACCTGTATTCTCGGTAACTGCTGTTATGCGTGAGTTGGAACCCTGCGTATTCTCAGCGTCTTCTAGCGTCGCGTGATTTACTCCTAGGTTTTAAATACACTTAATTAGGTTCTTATTTTTAATTGTATCTAAGGACTTTGTCATTTAACAGATATGCCCAAGTATTTAATTCACCTTAATTCCAATATACTTCTCAATTCCTATCTACCAACCCATTTCCCCACAATTCAAGTAAATTAATAAACTATCACCTTCAATTCTTCCCACAATTCAATTTGGCAATTAAATTTGAGTAATGACCATGATTTCTTGTATAACTAGGCAAACTCTAAATTAAAAGAGGTTTCAATATGCAAATTGGGTTATTGGGTCTAGGGTTTTCGGGTTTGGGTTCCACTTCAAGTTTCGGGTCTAGGGCATAAAGTTTCGGTCTTGGCATAGGGTTTTCAGATCTTGGCAAGGGGTTCGGGTCTAGGGTTGTGGTGGCCGGCCAAGGGGAAAGGGAGAGGGCGGTTAAAGAAAGAGGCATGAATGAGAGGGGTTCGGCTGCCAAAGGAAGAAAGGTGAGTAGTAGGGCTGGCGGCCAAGGAGAAGAGAGAAGGTAGAGAGGCAAGGTGCGGCAGCCACCAAGGAGGAAGGCTGGCTTGTGGCCGGCGGCAGCCAAAGAGAGCAAGGGAAAAACTTTCGGCCAAAGAGAAAAAGAGAGAAAAAGGAGAGAAGAAGAAACTTACAGAATTTTGCTAAATGGAGAGGAATGAGAAGAGAGAAGAGATTGGGTTGCTTATATTATGAGCTATGGGCTGAAAATAGGTTTGGGCCTTGCTGAATTTAGTTTGCTAAAACAAGTTCTTGACATCTAATAAATATATTTTGCTAAAACGAATCGTCATTTCTTCTCGTTTTATTATTTACTATATTTTTTTATTCCTATAAATTGTTGATTATTAATTTAATTTCTATTTATATTTTTTTCTAAATTGGACCTTATAAAAATTAAATCATACCCCTGTTGAGAAGCGTTACAGGTACCCTATCCGTCAACGAGCGCATACAAAACTGGTTCAGACTTGATTTAACTTAGTTCATACTGGCTCGCCTCGTTGTAACAAAATTTATGAAATTTTTACACGACAATTTCATTGTTCATAGTCTTGTCTGTTATAGGAGGTTGAAACTCATTGCAAAAAAAATTATATACAATTTTTGTTCACTTTATGATTTGTGCGCGGTTCATATCATAAAATTGACAAAAAAGAAATTTATCTATGTGCTATTAACGATCTGACCCGATTTAACTCAAATAAAATCATACTCGATTAGACTCGTTCTGACATAAACCTGAGTTTAAACTTGATAACAAATAAGGTTCATGCATGCTTTCTGTTGGATTAGACTCGTTTATGCATGCTTTCTATTTATTAACAAATAAGGAAAACAAAAAAAAGCTTGCTATTAACGATCTGACTCGATTAGACTCGTTTCTTTTTATTAATTTACTCGATTTGTCTCGGCTTGTTTACAACTTGAATTAAATCCCCTAGTTAGCTTTCAGAGGTGCGGCTAGAAAATAGAAATCCACAACTCTGGGCCCGGATGAGATGACATCCATGAGTTGATCCAGCAGAGATGGGCCTAAATTTGGGCCCGCCATGGTAAATAAGGTTCATGCATGCTTTCTGTTGGAATTTTTTTTCTGTAGAAATTAATAAAAAGAAAGAAAGAGAAATAGAAAGAGTAAATTAGATTTTTGATTGATAAAAAAATTGGTAGGATTTTTACCGATTCTAAAAATAAAAAAGTTTAAATCAGTAGGATTCCTACCAATTCAAACAAGTTTTTTTGTTTTCTTTTTAATTTTCTCTTGAAAAATATAAAAAGATTTTACGAAAATAGATAGAGTGTCTTAAAACTTAGATATAATAGAAACATATCATTTATTTTTTGAAAAGCTTTTTATATTTTACTAGAAATATAATAAAAGAATTCTCTCCATCCTTGCATCAGATTAAAAAAGAAAAATATTCCTACCAATCCAAACTTTTTTATTTTTAAAATTAGTAAAAATCCAACCAATCTTTCTATCAATCAAAAATCTAATATTCTCTTTCTGTTTCTCTCTCTCCCTTTTTACTAATTTCTACAGAAAAAAGATTCTCCTTCCTCTTCACCTATATTATGTCTTGTGGGCAGTTTTTTTGGAGAGATTAGGAAGATTAAATAGGTGGTAAACTACCCCTTTTTTTTCATTTTTAATAGTAAAGGTAATGTGCACTATAAAATATCATATCAAATTTAGAATTAGTGATACGGTGATTAAAATTAAGTTTGTCACCTACTTCTAGCACCACTTGTTAAAATTCAGATTCTGAGTTTGAAACTAGAACTTCTATAAAAAATAATATTCTAGCACTTGTGAGTTGATATGATGCGGTGATTAAAAGCTTCTCGCAATCTCACCTACTTTCAGCACTTGTTGAAATTATGAGAGACAGATCCAGGATTTCGTCGGAGCAAAAATCAGATTTAAATAGCTTATTAGATTCAAATTCATTAGCTAATCGGTACTATTTTATCAGATTCAATTATCTGCTTCTATCTCTCTACGTGGCTCTTTGTACTGAGGTCAGCTTGGGACCATTTGTACAGCCGTTACATTTCTTTATCTATAATTCTAAGTTTCTTAATTACAAACATATGGCCCAGGCCCAGCCCAAATATTAAAACAAAATAAAGTGAAAATGAAAGAGATAAAACAACAGTTTCTACGTGTCTAAACTTCTGACCCCATCTTTCTGACTCTTCTTCTTCTATTTCTGTTTTCTTTTTCCCCAATTTAACTTGAGATCTAACAGTATGGCTTCCTTTCCTCTCTTGTTTCTCTCCTCCACCTCGCCGCAATGGGTTCAGAGAGGGGAAGCTCATTTCCAGCGGCAAAATAGAATCGAACTCATTTTTTCTATTAAATTTCAAAATCAAGGAAGGGCAACTGCCCCCCCCCGGGGGGGCCAACGTGGATCTGCCCTGAAAATTATGCTAAAGTTTATTTTCAGAATTAGTGATAATAAGTTATTAAAATCAAACTGATTCACCCTTAAGAGTGTGCTCCAGCAATTTACACCTTGTTTGGATAGAGAGTAGAGGAAGGGAAGGGAGATGAAGAATAGAAGAGAATAGAATGACATACAAATGAAAATTAATATATTTAACTTTTTTTAGTGTTTGGATGATTAATGAGATAAAATAAATTTAATTTTTATTTCTGTTTTATTTCTTATTTTGGTTAATTAAAATTTAGAAGGTTAATGAGAAATTCGGTGGTTGCTGTAAGTTTGTGACAAAAAAATTTTGATGAGAATTATATCGGTAAGATATAGAGATGGGTATTTGTATTATTTTTTTTAAAATATTTCCAACAATTTTTTTTCTATCTGTTACATTTTAAATCAAGAGGGAAATCAATTATATTGATTATAAGTTAAACATTTTTCCTCTTGTACTCTTCACTTCTGACATAATTTTGACAACCAAACACAATTCGAGAGAAATTTTTCCTTTTTTTTTTCCATTCCATCCCTTCTTCTACTCTCCATCTAAATAAAGTGTTAATGAGAGAGGAAGGAAGACATAGGAGAGGGGAGCAGTGTAAAAAGTTAACCTCCTCTACACTCTTATTAGAAAAAAGAGTAGGGTTACAATGCACCATTGGTTTTGTGCTCCAATCATGCTCCACATTCTTATTTTTATTTCAAAGTCCGAACAGTCGATCCGAACTGTTCACCATGATCTTTATATTAAAATTTGCTTGAAGACCAAATTTTATATTTTTTGGAATTTGTTTACTAATTTTTTAGATAAGTACAAAATCGTTGTTTTTGGAAGATTTTGGACCATCCAAAATAGTGATTTTGTTCCTATCTAAAAATATATTAAAAAAATTTCAAAAAATATAATTTTGTCTCCAGGAACATTTTAATATGAAGATCATATTGAGCGGTTCGGATCGATTGTTCGAATTTTAAAAACTGAGAAAAAGACGTGGAGCATGATTGGAGTATAAAACCAATGCTGCATTTTAACACTACTCTTGACAAAATTATAAATTTGAATAGTTTGTATATAAAATTCACATTCCTCTCTCTTTTCAATTTTAATTTTATGGAGCAAATAAACATTAAGTCAGTCAAATCCAATCACCTCTCATTTCCCCTCCCCTCCTCTACGCTCTTCTGAAGCACACCTTGAGTTAATTACTAGCCAGCTAGTAGGATGTCCACACGGTGCAGTGGGAAACCATTAGAAATAACAAATTTGGTTCGTAAAATATATATTCCACATAGATAGAACTAAGAAAAAGACAAAATAAATCATGATATGACCGAGATATACACTGATCGGATAAGCTATTTGTTTATCAATTTATTTACGGATTTTAAATAAGAGAATGAATCACTTCACAATAGTTATGTTGGCAATCTTAACAATAGATTAAAAAAATGCAAATAAATTTAAAATTTAAATTGATAGGTATGGTAGTCTAACAATCAAATTGTATACAATTTAAATATTATTTGATGGTGATTAAGGACCGTTAATTATATAGAAAATATTACGACAAAATTTAAAGAAAAAAGTTTATTTCTTATCTCTGAATTTAAAAAAAAACTGAAAATTTTCCAGTTCAATCAAGTCCCCTATTGAATTACGTTTAGTGTTCCCTTCTAATTAGTAATTACTTACTGTTAAGTCATCTGATTTGGCACAATTACATGGACTCAAACTAATTTTTCAGTATAAGGAAATTTATGGGCTATTGTGTTACTTTATAAGAACACCATATGTTCTTATAATAAAAATTAATCGGCAAGTTTTAGGCCTAAAATCAATGTTTTAAAATACAGTTTTCATGCGGTATGTGGCTACATATGCGGATTTTTATGCGTTTATATATGTGGATTTTAAAATGAGAATTCATATATATATATATATATATATATATAGAGAGAGAGAGAGAGAGAGAATGGCTAATATACAAACGTTTGTTCTTGGACTCAGGAACAAATAGTTCGGTTCTCCGATTTTCAAAGTCCAAACAATCGATCCAAACCGTTAGATATTTAATCTATATTAAAAATGTGCTTGGAGACCAAATGTTACATTTTTTAGAATTTTTTTACTATTTATTAAGCTGGTTTGAAAACCGCTGTTTTTCAATAGTGCATAAGTTTAATAAAATCAGCGGTTTTCAAACCAGCTTAATAAATAGTAAAAAAATTCTAAAAAATGTAAAATTTGGTCTCCAAGCACATTTTAATATATATTGAATATCTAACGGTTTGGATCGACTGTTTGGACTTTGAAAATCGAAGAATCGAACCGTTTGTTTCTGAGTCCAGGAACAAACGTTTGTATATTAGCCATTCTCTCTCTCTCTCTCTCTATATATATATATAGAGGAGGGTTCAAATGCCTCCATTGTGCCTCCATTTTTAAAAACTTTAATAACTCAAAATTTAAAACTTAAAAGTCAAAATAAAACTGTTGGATATGATCTACATCATTTTATCTATGCACGTGTAAAAAATTATGATATTTCAATTTTGTTTTGGTTATCATCAAGAGCTTGTAAAAAGCGTACTAATGTGGATAATTTCTAGACGTTGATTTTTTAACTTATTGATTCACATAAAAACAAAATCAAAATGTGATAATTTTTTATGAGCACATAGATAAAATAATGTAGATCATATCCAACGGTTTTATTTTGACTTTTAATTTTTAAATTTTGAGTTATTAAAGTTTTTAAAAATGGAGGCATGGTGGAGGCACAAAAAATGGAGGCATTTTAACCCTCCTCATATATATATATAGAGTATGGCTAAGTTGCTGCCGGCAGCATTTCGGCGAGGTGCTGCCGGCAGCGTTTCGGCCATGCAGGTGTTCAAATAACAAATTTTTTTATATAGATGTTCAATCTATATTAAAATCTACTTGGAGACCAAATTTTACATTTTTTGAAATTTTTTTACTATTTATTAAGCCACTTTGAAAATTCCAGATCCGGGTGAACAGTAAAAACAGTCTGGACCATATGATCTGGAATTTTCAAAGTGACGTAATAAATAGTAAAAAAATTCCAAAAAATGTAAAATTTGGTCTCCAAGTAGATTTTAATATTTAGAACACGTTGAACGGTTCGGATTTTCTGTTTGAACACCCGTATGGCCGAAACGCTGCCGGCAGCACCTCGCCGAAATGCTGCCGGCAGCAACTTAGCCATACTCTATATATATATATGTATATATATATATATATATATATATAGAGAGAGAGAGAGAGAGAGAATGGCTAATATACAAACATTTGTTCCTGGACTCAGGATCGAACAAACGATTCGGTTCTCTGATTTTCAAAGTCCAAACAGTCAATCCAAACAGTTAGATATTCAATCTATATTAAAATGTGCTTGGAGACCACATTTTACATTTTTTGGAATTTTTTTACTATTTATTAAGTTGGTTTGAAAACCGCTGTTTTTCAATGATGCAGAAATTTAATAAAAACAGCAGTTTTCAAACCATCTTAATAAATAGTAAAAAAATTCCAAAAAATGTAAAATTTGGTCTCCAAGCACCATTTAATATAGATTGAATATCTAATGGTTTGGATCGATTGTTTGGACTTTGAAAATTGGAGAACCGAATCGTTTGTTCCTGAGTCGAGGAACAAACGTTTGTATATTAGCCATTCTCTCTATATATATATATATATATATAAACAAGTATGCAGTAATATACGGTATGCGGTAATATGCGATAATATACGATAATAATATGCGGCCTAATATGTAGTGGTAATATGTGGTCGAATATGCAAAATCGCATATTGAATCGCATAGAGATTTTCAATAAAGATTGAAATCGAATACATACATGCAGCGGCATAGACCGCATTTTTAATACACTGCCTAAAATAGCTGCTCAGTTCCATGAAGAGCTCTCAAAGGTGGCGCCAGAAATGGAAACACAAATAATTATAGGCCCCGACAAAGGCCAGTGATGATTGTGAATGGGGTTGCGCAGAAGTCAAGCCTGTCAAGGGGTATAACAGCTTCTGCAAGCGAATGAAGGAGTGGATCGCGAAAACAAAGGGATGTATGGATCACATGTTTGACGCTATAGATTATGAAAATTATAATTCTGCACAGTGATTACTGCAAGGGGGTCGAATGTGAAATTTTCGGTTACAAGTATGTTTCAATTAACCTTAATTTCGTATAGTTCAGTGATCATTTTGATTGCCTAAATTAGATTAGCACCACCCTCTCTTCTTGTGGATGTTATTCAATCTTCTTTCTATTCTTTTGGCAATCATTTAGGAAACATAAATGTTATATTTAATACCCAATTTCTTATTAATTGCAAATTAATTTGATGGTAAAAATAAACATGGTGTATTTGACAACAACACCTTTTTTGTAGTAAGAAAGGGTCCAGCCCCTAACTTTAAATTTATTGAAAAAAAAATTAAAACAAAAGGTATTTGACACAACACTTGTCTCAAATTTGTATTCGTCCTTGAATTTGTAAGAGAAATACACAGATGCTTGTAACAAAACAAAATTAACTAGAAAATTTCTGTAAAGAAAAAAGTGAACCAAAATTTTGAAAAACAGAATTTAAGTACTTATTTACAATACAGCAAAATATGCACTGAAATAATCAGCAAAATTTAAGTCCTTACTTGACCCGGACTATATATATACATTCCTACTCAAATTAAACACTCAGCTCTTGATACCAACATATAACAAGAAGCTAAACAAACAGATTCAAGCTCACACAAACAAAACTCCTCAAAAAAGAAAAAAAGAAAAACTAAAATCAACAACAACTTACAACAGTCTACAGTTTATCTTCATACTCCGACAATGGACTAATCTGCTCCTTCAAACCCTTCCTCTTGCGGATCTCTGCAACAATAGCTGCAGCCTGTGATCCGGGCTCCGTTGGATCAGACATCAAAATCTCCCAATGATCAAACAACAGCTGCGGGAAAGCCTGGCCAGATGTTGCAGCCCGCAAATCCTTATCAAATCCGAAAGAAGTAAATACCGGTAGATACCCCTTGATGTTGTAAAGTGGCGTACCCAACCTCTGAATCTCGTCAAACACATGCCCTCTTTTCTGATTCATCACACTGTAAATACCCCCCAGCGCACTCTCAGGTGCCTGAATTTCAACCAGGTAGACTGGTTCGTAAAGACGGGGCTTAGCAGTGAGTTGGGCAGCGTACAAGACCCGACGCGCTGTTGGAATGATCTGACCACCGCCACGGTGGATCGCATCTGCATGGAGCGCCACATCACAGACCTCGAAGCAGATACCACGCATGTTCTCCTCACAAAGTGCACCGTCTTTTGAGGCCCACTGGAAACCCGCCACGACCGAGTCCTTGATTTCATTAAGGTATTGTACTCCCTTGCACATGTCGACTACTATGTTGGGTCCAGTCGTCTCAGGCCCGAAGCACCAGATTTTCTTTGCTAAATCCTTGTCCCACCCAAACTCCTCAGAGAGAATCTTAGACCGAGTCTTTGGGTCATCACGGGGCCCAATACGGCCTTCATCTATAGCCTCAGAAAGACCCTCCTCCAAGGGCCGAGCTTCCATATACAACCGGTTGTGCTTGTTGGGTGACTTGCTCATTACAGTGCGGCATGATTTTTCTAGCACAGTCTCTCGAAATGAGACGAGCGGAGGAGACACGATGATCTCAGCACCACCCATGAAATCTTCTTGAAGATCCTTGAGGCAGATCTCAAGGTGGAGTTCACCAGCACCAGCAACAATGTGCTCACCTGATTCTTCGATTGTGCAAACAACCATTGGGTCTGACTTCGAGAGGCGTTTCAGACCCTCAACAAGTTTCGGCAGATCTGCCGGGTTCTTGCATGCCACAGCTTGGCGCACAACTGGGGAAACAGAGAACTTCATGGCACGAATGGGGCATGCGTTGACCTCCTTCTCATTTGTCAGAGTGGCATTTTTGGTGATGTATTGGTCAAGCCCTACCATTGCAACTGTGTTGCCACATGGCACATCTTCCACCGACTCTTGCTTCTTCCCCATCCAGATAACTGTCCTCTGTACACTCTTGAGGTATAGATCCTTCTTCTGACCAGGGACAAAATTGGGTCCCATGATGCGAACCTTCATGCCAGTGGCAACTTTACCAGAAAAAACCCGGCCGAAAGCATAGAACCGGCCTTTGTCAGAGGCAGGAATCATCTTAGAGACATAAAGCATTAGAGGTCCCTCAGGGTCACAATTTCTGATTGCGTTAGCATAAACATCATCAAGTGGGCCCTCGTACAGGTTCTCAACACGATATTTCTGCGCCTTCGCAGGGGACGGGAGGTGGTATATAATCATCTCAAGTAAAGCACTGCTAGCGGGTAGCCAGGTTTGCAAGACCCGCTTCATCAATGCCTTGCCAACCAATTCTTTCTCATCAGATTTCAAGGTCACTCCAAGCTTTTTAAGCATAGGCCAGAGCTTATCCTTCTGATCATTGATGCATAAATTGATGATCTGCTTGATCGGCTCATAACATAACTGCACAAACCCACGCTTGCACGTAACCGTACCAGTGTACCGGTTCGTCCACTTTTTGGTCGCCGGGTCAAAGAAATTCTCACCCCAGAGCCGCTCCATCATCTTTGACTCATCAACTCCAAACTTTGCAGCATACATCTTGGCAAAATTGGTCAGAGTGAAGGCCCAGCCGTGCAAACCGGCAGAGAATGCCACTGTTCCCTTCTCAGGGTACACCTGCACATCCCCCAAAAGCACATCCTCATAAGTCGCCATGATCACATTTACATTCTCGATAACACGGTTATAAGTCTGGTACGCCTCCTCCCCGTCAAGTTGAAGTTCCAAAAAGCACCTATCCATTTTGTTAACTGTCAACACAGGGCGAATTCTTTCGCCAAGGGCTTGCCGAAGGACAGTCTCAGTCTGGACGCAAACACCCTCGATGCAATCAACAACAACAAGAGCACCATCAGTAATTCGAAGGGCGGCGGTGACCTCAGAGGAGAAGTCGATGTGCCCTGGGGAGTCAATGAGGTTGATGAGGTACTCGTTGCCCGAGCGCTCACCTTTGTAGGCCTTGAGGGATTCGTCAGACATCTCATAATAAAGAGAGATGCCAGTGGACTTGATGGTGATGCCGCGCTCAGCTTCATCGGCACGAGTGTCAGTCATGCGCACATCACCGGCCACTTCTTGTGCAATGATGCCGGCTGCAGCCACGAGTGAATCAGTCAGGGTTGATTTGCCTGTGAGGATGAAAAAAAAACAGAGTTGATTATTGTTAACTTATAATTAAGGATTTGTCAATACTGGCAGAGAAAAGGAAAATAAATGAAGTTAGAGTTGCTTCAGCCTTCAGGACAATATATAGTATGCTTAGTAACTATCCCAATTAACAGATCAATGGTATTTAGATCATGCAATTTTAATAGCGAAACTGAAATGAGAATAAAGTTAATTTTACTAAAGAAGTTTTATCAACATGTGAATATAAAAATCCATCTATAACACCTGGAATTTCTCTTGTAAAAGCAAAGTGCTCCTATTTAAAACTTCTAATTTCTAGTTTCATACAATTAATCAGATTGCCAATTACATTTCAATTCTATCCAGATTCAACAGATAATCGGCAAATTCTACTATAAACAAAACACAAGTATACCAGCTATGTCTATGTCCACCATAAATATTCAAAGTCATTCTCTTAATATGGAAGTTCTCTAAAAATACATTTTAAGAAAAAACATTCTTGTATAGGGGAAAGTTAACCTATTGAAACTAAAAAGCTTAACACTACCAGACCTATGTTACGAAGACAGAGGCCGGTCTGTAGTTAGTGTGTAGTTTAAGTTTCTGATTTGGTGTAATTCATTTACTCATTTGTATCACTTGGCAACCACTGCCTAGTTCTCAAAAGAGAAAAAAAAAAAACGCTACCAGATCTGTGACAATTCATACCAAGGTATAAAGAAGTTTCCCCATACACATTACAACAAAGTACCAAATAATCATGCAATAGAAAGCAGATAATAAAATTATTAAATCATAAATAAAATCAGTGGTATGTATATCAAGCAACTATCTTCTTAGATACTAAATTAAAAATTAAATTAATTATACTAAAATCTATCCAAACTCGTGAACATTATATCCATCCATAACACCTGTGATTTCTGTTGTCAAACTATAGCGCACAGTATAATTTTTAATTTAAATAATTCTTATAAACTTTTGCACGAAGATAATCAATTCTATTTTAGATTCAAGGTATCTAATAAGCAAAAACATATGTTTACCTGGTATTTCCTTGTTGACCGTAGATATACAGAATCAAATATTCAATTTCATTACATGATAATTTTTGTCTGAAACTTAAATCTACAGAGACTACAGAATTCGTTACAATAGACAATACAGTACTTTTTTTTTTTTGAAAAAGCGGGGAAAACTCACCAATTTCATTAGAAATCAGAACTGTTCTACTGGTAAATACTCCAAACAACTGGAGCAATACCAGATACAAAAGACCACTGATAAATCAGTGACAACAAAAGAAAGTAGATATCAATCACAACCAAAAGTACAGAAGAAGAAAATAATATAAGAAGGGTTAATTGATAGTTTAAATAATTGCTGGCCTATCTAATGGTACAAACAAGCTTTATCATAAGAGAATTAACCAATCATGCAACCAAAATTAGGAAAAAGAAGTGCATTTTATATATTACCATGATCAACGTGTGCCACGACAGACATATTTCTGATGTTCTGCTTCCGATCCATAATCTTGCGTAGCTCTTCAACTGTGAATTTCACCATCTTTGCTTCTCTTCAAGGTTGCACTAACTATGACTCGAGTTTCTGCAAAATTGCATTGAAAGAGGATTTTTTATTTGTTAAGTACAGAATAAAGCTGAGATAGAGCAGAGATTGATGAAGATATCAACTTTGCAAGAAGAAAATTTAACAAATACGCATAGAAAGTTCGGGCAAACATTAAAAATGGACTATTCTGTTTAACGGTATTGTTATTTTAAAACAGAGATGAATTTGGGAACAAAAATATACAAAATAGACCATTTAGTTGTAATAAAAGAAAACTACTTTCGCATAGAAAACAAAGATGAGAATAGTGCAATCTCAATAGGCCTTCAATGGGCAAATCCTTTCAAATGTATACAGAGCAATAATTCATTAAACTATGGATGCAAAATTATTAGATTTAATACTGAACCTTAATTCAAAATTCAACTTGAAACTTTAAAAATAACATCAGATTGCTTATTCAACTTGTATAATGTATTATTCCTTTTTTTTAAGCAAGTGGCATCAAGACCACCGATTTCATTAACATGAAACCTATGATGTATTGAAAGTGCACTTAAGAAAAGTTTGAAACCGGTCTTGAACCCGTTAATATAAACAGTAGCTAAAAAACAAGTTATAAAGATATCCGTTGCTATTTCGCAAAACCGATATTCAAACAAGCATACAAGATGAAGCAAATATGAATGCTTGCTATTGAAGAAACAGATCCGATTAAAAAATCTCCTATAAAAAAAACATCAAAAAGCATCTGTATTCACAGAAATCATGCAAAGAGAATTAATCAGAGATAATACTGAGTGACTAAATAGAAATAAAAGAAGAGGAGAAGCGAACCTAAAGCTTCACGTTTTATACTTTCCGAGAGTAAAATGGTACTGAGAAAACCTTAGCAGGTAGTCTGTGATAAAAACAAAAAGTGAATTCAAGATAGGATAGCATAAATAGAGCAATTTGATTGCGCGGGAGATGTTCGGTACATATCGGTAAAATAATCCGCGGGGTATACTTGCTTAATGTGATCTTGAAGTCGTCTTTGTTTGGAATGAAAAAAAGAAGATATCCTGTAAACAGACCCCTTTATAATTGAACCCAAAAAAGAAGAAATGGGTGATATCAAATATTATCAAATAAAAATGAGTGATGTTATGGTACCGTGTATAAGGCTGATTGGTCTATATTATAGATTAATATTTTCATTTTCTATGTTCAAATAGTTGATTTGAACCGTTCAATATAATTTTCATATGAAAATATATATGTATATATATATATATATATATGCAGACTAACCTTTTACATTTTTACAATATTTTTACTATTTCTTAAATAAGTAAAAATTAGTAGTTTTGAATGATCTAGAATTGTTAGATCAAGTTATTTTCTACTTTTCTAAGAAAATTGTAAAAAATATAAAATTTAGTCTATAAGTACATTTCTATATAGAGATTATATTGAACGGTTCGGATTAATTATTTGAATTTTAAAAACAAAAATATTAATCTATAGTACTCACTCATCGATGTTATTGTCGCATTCCGAAAAAATTATGACAAGGCATATAAAAAATGTGCCGAATCACCAAAAGTAAACATCCAAGATGGTTAGGTGATCATCACTTTTCAAATAAATAGGACGGTCAACAATTTCAGTCTCAGATCTAGACACTTAAAAAAGTATACTCGCTGGATATGGAAAATAAATTAAAGGCACCTTGTTTACCAAGTTTTTGATATCATCATTGATTTTTTTTTTTTCTATTACTTTAATTCTTTGAACAAACCTTGTCTCCCAAGGTAGCCGGTAACTTGAACCGCATCACAACTGACCTTTGTTAATTTCTTTTTCCGATTTCATAATATGCTTAAATGGCATCTGATTTGTTCTCCAGCTCTTCAGTTGTTCAGTTTTTATTTAATCCAACGGTTAAAAAGTAACTCAGCCAAGAGAGGAGGCAAAGACAATTTTGTACAAAAAAGATTAAAACACATGGCATTCTCATTGGTGGCCGATCTAAAGCGAAATAATCAGGACAAAAGAAAAAACATCATTTTTATAAAAAATAATATCAAAGACTGCTTCACAACTCAACGGGTAAAGAAAAGAAAGGAAAGAGAGAGAAATGAGAGATAAGGAATTTTTTTTATAAACTATAATTAAAAAAATATTTTTACAAAATCAATATGATTATTTTTTTTTTTTACAAAAACCATAAGAACTGAAATGACATTTCGATCCACTATTTTTGTTTTATTCCGGACCGAAATGCCATTTCGGTCCGGTTCCCTTTTTGGATTTTCTATGGCGTCTCATATGAAAACTTGTGAAACCAGTACAATAGAAAATCTAAAAAGAGGACTGGACCAAAATACCATTTCGGTCCGGAATAAAAAAATAACAGACCGAAATGGTATTTCGGTTCTTATGGTTTTTGTAAAAAAAAAAGTAATCATGTTGGTTTCTTAAAAAAAAAAAATTAATTATGGTTAATAAAAAAAATTCCCAAACCTGACCGGAACTCATTTACTTTCATCAACAACAAAATTTGAGAAGAGAAAGAGAGAAGGTAAACTTTATGTATAAACTCAATCATTTTTATAATTTCATATCAGAATGCAGGAGAGATGAACTCTTATGGTGCCCTCTCCCCTTGAGTGTGGAATCCATATCCTCCCGGGTACCGTAAAAAAAGAATCTCTCTTTTACAATTAGTGGATCCAAATATTTTTCAGATATCATGTGTTCTTCAAATTTGATGCTAATAATTTGCAGTCAGGCCTAAGATGAAGACCATGTGTTCCCCATTCATTGAGCAAACAACTCAATCTGGGCGTCTTCAAATTTGCCCAAGGTTTTTCTAACAAACCAAAAAAATTAACTTCATTTGTAAAACTACAGAGAATTTGAGGATCAATCAAAATTCCAGCTCTACTTCTTGATGTAGGCGGTTCGATATGAAAAAAAAAAATTGTGTTTCCGCAACGTGGCACATCTTAAATTTAAAAATATGAAATGACATCTATCAAGCGGCAATTTTAAATGTAACCGAAGCAATGTTCTTCAACTAAGAGAATTTTAGATTTAAAAAAACACCAAGTGTAAGCTAAATTGACTGACCAAAGGTTTTTAAAAACAACAACGCTTTTTTAAAAAAAACATCTCAATTGCCTGACCAAAGGTTAACCAGTGGTTTTCCATTCTGGCATTTCGATATACAATTCATTGCAATTTCTCTCAACTGTTCCTCCACAGATTCCATCTTAAGGCAACCATCAACAACCTATTACAAAAATGGTGGTTAAAAAAGCATTATATCCTACGTTAAAAAACAAAATAGCAACCTAAAATATTCACAAGGTATTGAGAGATATGAGTTACCTCCCAAGAAGAATCACGAAGGGCGTAATAATGTTCGGCCACCTTCTTTTGGAACTCCAATTTCTCATACCTCTCTGTACCATATCCTCCCCTTTCGGCTGCTTTCTGAAATATTCCACAAATCAGTGCTCAAAACCAGTATTGCATTATGATGACTGGCCACACTTGAATCAAACAGCTATACTGGTAAACCCTAGTATCAGAAATATACCTGTTGAGCAAGTATCAGACCAGTAGATCTGTGCCATTCAGAAATATACTGGTAAACCCTCCAGTTAAGCCAAAAATCCAACTTGTATGTATAAATTTTTATCACCCACCAGTCTCTTAGCATAAATACATCAAGAATTTACCTCAGGCGGAATATCAAGATATAAGACCAAATCAGGAGCTATTAAACCCTCCTCCGGAGCCTGTAATTACACAACTACACAAATTATTCATCACAAATCAGAAGGATGCTCACATTTAGTATACAACAGTTTTCTCCAACAAAGAATTAACCTTGCACCACTGGAAATCAAGTCCTTTGGCAGCTGAAAAGGCAACACCAGAGTAAGAGTACCGGTCTACAATGAGGGTTGTTCCACTTGTTAGCTTACTCTCCATTAAAGCCCTGTAAGAAAGCAATAAATCAAATTCTCTCTTTAACATCACAACATAAGAACTTAGATGAAATGTTTCACCGAAATGAGCATTTACAATCTATATTTTTCCAGTAAATTTCAGCCAAATTTACATACTGGGACCTCAAAATGCCTTCATTCAACAGAAACCCTCGAAGATAACATATCTCAGAACCAAAAAACAAACAAAAATGTTTAAAAAGAAAAAAAAATATTGTATCAAACTGGTACAATAGTACAAGGAAACAAACCTTTTCTCCCAACGGTTGGCACTGAAGAGCAGATGAATAACTTTATCATCTAAATGTGACTCGTTCGAGAGGTAAGAAGAGATCATTTGGCCAATAACTGTTGTTCTGTCAGGGAACCGCCATGCCTCCACTGATAATCCCTTCCCTTGCAAATAGGAAACCAATTTCTCGCATTGTGAGCTCTTCCCACTCCTGTCTAGACCTTCTAGAACTATGAGGGACCCACGTGCCACTGAGGTCTTGCTCTCAGTACTTTCCATTTTTATAGAATTGTATGATCTTTTGATGGGTTGTTTGAATCTTAGTTTATTCCTTGAGAAACCTACTCCTGAAACCCTAAAACAAAAATTCTGGCTTGGTAAAATAGATACCCAAAAATCTGGTTATATAGAGTATAAGATATCTATTACCAATTCAAAGAGATTGCTCTGAACGTGGTCCGGCCTAGTAAGCTCATAAGAGATAACGAAATTTGTGGATAATCTGGATGGAATAATAAACAATTAAATTAGAATATATCAGAAATCAATCACTATAAGATAACATTGCGCAGTACACAGAGGAAAAAAAAAAGAAATGTAGAGACTATCACTTTCCCTATTGATTGATCGTAAAATTAAGTACCTTTATTACCTTACAATCAAGCAGTGGTCCATTGTTGCGTTGCCACCATGGTTTGGAAATTCTATCGGCCGCACACGATCCGATTCGATAATTCACCAAAGAAGAAAGCGTTTTGCTCTGCGCGAGACAAAGCAACGCTTGAATCGGGGCGGAAATGCGGCTGGCTGGCTGATTTGTCGGACTCAACGGCCGTCGGAGCGAAGCACGCCGATTCTTCCTTCTAATTTGTTTGGATGTGAGTATGTGACTGTTGATTGGAAGAGAGATTAGGGGAAGGGGAAGGGGAAGCGTTTAATAATGTGTCGTTAATTAAAACGAGGAAAAGTTGGGTTTAGGGTTTAGGGTTTAGGGTTTAGGTTCGGTCGGGCACTCGGGCTGTTACTGACTGAGTGACCGCGAGGAATTTAGATCCAATCATCCAACGCGTTACCGGACGAGCTCGTGTCCCCCCCGGTACTGATGTACAATTTAAAATAATGGACGGCACAGATTAATTCCAGCCAGATCAAACTCAATCCGGTGCCTACTGTGAGTCTGTGACTGTATGGGGCTTCTTTGAGATTCGTGCCAAGTTAAAATAACGGTTCGGATTTAACACTTGCACCTCAGGTACCTGGGGTGATACGGATTCTTCCCGGACAGGTAGAATAAGATCTGAGGTTTTATTCTAGCACGAATTTCAAAGCATCTCCCCAGTATTTCAAATAGGTTCGGAAGTTACGTATTCTACATTTCTACGAGGTCCAATACGAATTTGCATCCTCTGAGACATCTCAAACTTTCAAACCTTGAGTGTTTTTTTGGAAAATCTCAACCATACAAATACGTTATGCACCAATCTCAAAGCACAAATAATACTAGCCCTGCGCTATCGTCGAATAGACACCGTACATGTCGGTCACGCAAAAATTAAGATATCTTAGATAATACGCACTCATCCAATAGACAAGTATCCTCTCAGGTAGTGTATTGAAAAGGGTCCGGGTCGGGTCTGTAACGCCTCTAAATCCGGGTATGTTTTAAATTTAGAATCCAATTTAGAACAAAATAAAAATAAAAATAATATATAGTTCAGAAAATAATTTATAAAAAGGCAATCAAATAAATAGCAAAACGTTTTATAAATTTACATGAAAGTTATATCTAAATTCTGCATATAATTTTAATTATACATTGCTTAGCCCAATTAGTAAGCCCAAATTAGAAATATGCAATTCTAAGTTTAGCCCATATTCAATAATATAATCAACCCAACCCTCTCCTCTCTTCTCATTCCCTTGCTCCCTGTGAAAAACCTCCTCCCTCTTTCAATTTTTCTGTAAGTCTCTCTCTCTCTCTCTCTCTCTCTCTCTCTCTTTTGCTCTTCTTGGCCGCCCCCTCCCCCCCTCTCTTCTTGGCTGCCGCCGGCCACAAGAGGCCCAGCCGAACCCACCCCTCTCTCCCTCTTGTGCCGCCATCTCCCTCTCTCCTCCTTTGGCTAGCCGACAGCCCCCACCACCGGCCCCCCCTCTCCTCGTTGTTTTCCCCCTCTAGCCGTGCCTCTCTTTCTCTCTACCCTTCCCCTTCCTTTGTGCCGCCGGCCAACACAAACCCTAGACCCGAAACCCAATACCCTAGACCCGAAACCCAATACCCTAGACCCGAAACCCTATACCCAAGCCTTCCCCTTGATGCCGCCGGCCACCACAAACCCTAGACCCGAAACCCTGTGCCCAAGACCCGAACCCCTGAGGTTGAACCCAAAACCGAAAACCCTAGACCCAATAACCCAAATTGCAATTGAACCCTCTTCTATTTTAAAATTGGTCTAGTTATATAAGAATCAAGGTTATTACTCAAATTAAATTTCCAAATTGAATTGGTGGGAAAAATCGAGGGTGGTAGTTTAGTTAATTAAATTGAATTGTGGGGAAATGAATTGAGACTTGTAGGTATTGTAAATTACACATTGGAATTGATGTGGATTAAATACTTGTACTTGACCTTTGGATGACAATTTCCATGAAATAAATATAAATTGTGAATAGGGCTATAGGATTAAGACTTTCTTTACGAATGTCATGCGAAATTAAGAGTGTTAAATTGAATATAAATCCTGTAGATTAAGTAGAAATGAGAATTTAATCAAGAGTGTTGAAACTTAGGAGCAAACCGCGAGCCTCTAGGAGACGCTGAGAATACGCGAGATCCCAATACACGCTCAAACGAAGTCACTGAGAATACAGGTGCGGGTTCCTGGTCTTTTTACAAATAATACAAAATGCATGGATAGAGGTAAGAAATCCTTTTTCAAATCTGGTAGATAAACTGCATGTTGTGGATGTCGAACATTCGTTTGATTTTGTATAGAATTGCATGATAGGAGTTCTTGATGCATGGAATTGAATTGACAAGAATTGTGAATGTGAATTGGGAATGAGGAATGTAAATGAATTGTTTTCTTTAAATTAGGGCCGTCCGTGCGAGGCGGCTCAGCATGTGTTTGAAAATCAGGCTGTCCGTGTGTGGCAGACCCCAGAGTGTGAAATGTGAACAGAACGGGTCGTCCTTGTGTGACGGTTCGCCGGATGGGTCCCCGCAATGGCCCATCTAGAGTGTGATTGAACGGGTCGTCCTTGTGTGGCGATTCGCCGGATTTCTATGTACGGGCATGGATTTCCAGAGTGTGGAATTTAAAAACCTTAAACGTGAATTTAAAAGAGGCGGGGATGAAAATTGTTTGAAATGATTGCATATCTGAATTGATAGGAAATTTGGGGAAAATTTTGAAATCTTTACTTTATTGTTATTTGGAAAATTAAATGCATTGATTTGTAAAAACACCGGGCTGGAACTAAATCCCGCACTGAGAGATAGTTCGCTCTCTCACCGTACCACCTTTTATGTGAGTTCCAGGAAATGGAGAAGAAGACATGGAGGAAGGCCGTGAGTGAGGAATTAGCGGAAGTTCTTAAAGTAGCCACTATTTGTTTTAAATTTATATTTGTATGAACTATATATTGTGTAGACATGGCGGTAACTGTTTGACTAGCCATGTCTGACATATTTCCCCTTTCTATTTGTTTGTGAACTCCTTTATTGTTTAATATAGTGGCTTGTTGGTTGTATTATTGATAATGTATGTGATGTGCTTAACGCCTTGCGTTTGAATACGCGGCGGGTTGTCCGGGGGTGTGACAACTTAGTTGGTATCAGAGCCAGCACATACAATATCAATAAACTTCCGCTAAGAGAGCGTTAGCAATAGGATGCGGCGTTTAGGTCATAGACCAAACTATGTGGACCGAGCGTACCATTAGTAACAAATGTATATATATTTGGTGACGGATTATGCCTTTGTAGTAACGGTACAACTTATTTTGAAAAATAACAAACATATTCTCCTTGGATTATTGAACCAATTAAATTTTGTAGAAGATAAGCAAAATAGATTCTTTTCCTAGATGGCAAATCAATTTAACGGACAGCCCACTTGGCTACGGACGTTCTCAGCCACCGCAAAGGTCAAGGAAATGGTCGGATGGGTCGACTTGTCCGGAATCACTGTCAATACTGCAATCTCCGTCAATTGTCCTTACTCCGTCATCTCGCCACACGTAGTGGAGGCTAGCGGATTCAGGGTGAAGAATACCGGAAGACGTCGTTTCTTCGCAGGGCTCGAACATAGTGTGGAAGAGCAATACTGTCCGGATCTTCATGTGAACACGCAGAATGGAAAATGGCTAGTGGACCCAATCGTGGCTGACACCGGAGCATACGAAATGGTCTTAGGAATGGACTGGCTCAAGGAGCACCACGTGCTGATAGACTGCGCGCACCGCAGCTTAGTGTTCTGGCCGCCTCACGAACAACCAGTCAGAACAGAAATGTGGAGAATATCGGGAAATAAGAGCAAGCTCATCGGGGAAAAACCCCAGAAGGAAGAAGAAGACCCAGCTATAAGAGCGGAAATGGAAGCAGAACCATTCACAATGTCAGAAGTTCGGAACGACTGGACGTATCACGTTAGGAAAGACATACTTAAGGGATATTTTGAGACCGATTAGGGCACTTTAGGGAAAAGGAAATGATATAGTTATAAACCTCACATGTATCTTAAATTCTGTTGAATGTTTTAAATGAGCAGTTATAATCTAAAGAAATTTAAAGTTCGATTCGTAATCTTAAATTCCTTCTTTAAATTGCGTCTATTTGCCTTGAGTTGAATAACCATAAGTCATACGATGAACTCTGTAACTAATAACAATGCAAGTACATATATATATAAAACTTGGAAGAAAAAAAAAAAAACTCACATCAAGCACCCTTTGCGCAGCGAAGTCAGAGATGGCGAAAGGAACCAGGACTAACTCAAACACGAGCGACGCAGATGGCGACACTAGAATTCCACTCGAGAACCCTCAGCTGAATGCCCTACTGCAAGGACTATAGCGGGTGACCAGGGTAGCCATGGAATATGAACAGCGACAGCCTAGAGAGGCCGACACATTCTTTGAATACTACCGATCGTTCACCTCATTACGTCCCCCGACCTTCGATGGGACAGGTGACTTTGCCGCTGCAGAAAATTGGGTCGCAAATATCAAGGATAAACTTCAAATCTTGAGAGCCCCTGAGGAGCACCGGGTAGAGCTAGCGACTCAATTACTGGAGGGTCATGCTCGATTCTGGTGGCAGGAGGTGAAACGTGGGTGGGGTGAAACCGCCGATGCGAAGGGGTGGGCTGAGTTCGAAAGCCAATTCGAACGACGCTACATGGACACAATGTCAAGAGAGGCACTCCGACAACGGTTTACAAGTTTGAAACAAGGGAACAGCTTAGTGGCTGAGTATAACTCCAAGTTTGAGAACCTGATGAGGTATGCACCCGGTATCGTAAAGGATGACTTCCGCCTCAGACAACAATATCTCGGGGGACTGAACCCCCGTCTTGCTCAGATCATTGACATTCCGGGAACCAACCAACTGTCGGACTTAATGTTAAGAGCAAGCACCGCGGAGTCATATGACGGTCGCATCAGCCAAGCCGGGGGATCGAGAAATGTGCGACCCAAGATAGATGAACCCATGAGACCGGCCCCGAACATAAATAATTACGGGGATGCACGGCCAAATTACCAGTCTAATCCAACACCCCTGTGCAACTACTGTGGCCGCAACCATGCACCTGAACAATGCAGTTTCCGTTTGGGAGTGTGTCACCGGTGTAACAAACCAGGACACTTCATCAAGGACTGCCCAGCTCCGCGAGGTTATTCCGGGCAGCAAGTGGGAAATACGGGTCCACCTACACGAGCACCACTGGGCAGAGGAACCGGTAGCTACATCCCTCCCGGTAACAACCGCAGCGGGAACCAAGGAAACCAAAGGGTGGGAGTGCATGCACATGATCAGTGCAACCGCGAGATGGGAGGAACACCGATGGATGAAGAATACGAAGGAGAAGACGTGTCCACTGATCTTCTGACTGGTATGTTTGAACTATCTGGAATTCCTGCTTTTGTACTTATAGACACGGGTTGTAGTCATTCAGTTATAGCAAATGAGTGGGTAGAAAAACACGGGGTACCAACTCGAGACTCTGGTAAATTATTGAATATAAGTACCCCTGCCTTGCAATATACCACCCCAGAATGTCGGAGCGTAGGGTTAAAACTCCAAATAGCGGGGAGGGAATTCCCGATAAACCCCATAGTCTCTAAGACGGGTCTCTATGATCTAATGTTGGGTCTTGAGTGGCTCACTCGAAACGGAGTGACGGTTGACTGCCTGAAAGGGAAGATGGTCATTAACAGGCCAGGCCTCCATGACCTCTCTATCCGGCTCAAGAAACGAGGAGGCGGAACCCCGACAATATCTGCTAATCAAGCAAGGAGACTCATCAACAGCGGCAGTTCCGCCTTTATAGTGACCATAATGCAACTCGAGACGAAAAAACCCGAAATAACGTCAGTACCTATCGTCTCGGAGTATACCGATGTATTTCCGGAGGAGCTGCCAGGAATACCTCCTGATCGGGAAATTGAATTTCACATAGACATACTCCCTGGTACCCGTCCAATCTCTAAGGCCCCGTACCGGATGGCACCGGCAGAACTTAAGGAACTGAAGGTTCAGTTAGAAGAACTCTTAGAACTGGGATTCGTGCGACCAAGCACATCGCCGTGGGGCGCACCAGTACTTTTTGTCAGGAAGAAGGACGGTAGTATGAGACTCTGCATCGACTACCGAGAGTTAAACAAGGTCACGATAAAAAACAAATACCCTCTCCCACGAATTGAAGACCTATTCGATCAACTCCAAGGTGCGGCCGTTTATTCCAAGATCGATCTGAGATCAGGGTACCATCAGTTGAAGATTCAACCTCAAGATGTAGAGAAGTCAGCATTCCGTACCCGTTACGGGCACTATGAATTCACTGTCATGCCATTTGGGTTAACCAATGCTCCTGCAGCATTCATGGATTTGATGAACCGAGTATTCCACGACTTACTTGATTGTTGTGTCATTGTTTTTATAGATGACATTCTGATCTATTCAAAAAGGAAAGAGGACCACGCCGAGGACCTACGTACAGTACTACAAAGATTACGGGAACACCAGTTGTACGCCAAATTCTCTAAGTGTGAATTTTGGATGAAAGAGGTTAAATTTTTGGGACATGTAGTGACGGGGGAAGGTATCCGGGTAGACCCAGATAAAATCAAAGCAGTGGTAGAATGGAATCAACCCAAAAATGTAACAGATATACGCAGCTTCCTAGGGTTAGCGGGATACTACAGGCGCTTCGTTCCCGGGTACTCAAAGACAGTCCGACCCATGACCCAGCTCCTACACAAAGGGACTACTTTCAAATGGACGGAGAGTCAAGAAGAGAGTTTCCAAACTTTGAAGAAACTACTAACCAGTGCCCCAGTATTAGCATTGCCTAAACCAGACCAAGAGTTCACGGTGTATACCGACGCGTCAAGGAACGGCCTAGGATGTGTACTCATGCAAGACGGACGAGTAATTGCTTACGGGTCACGGCAATTGAAGAACCATGAACAGAACTACCCCACACACGACCTAGAATTGGCAGCAGTTATTTTTGCGCTCAAGGCATGGAGACACTACCTCTATGGGGCGAAATGCCGAGTATTCACGGACCACCAAAGCTTAAAGTATGTGTTTACTCAAAAAGAATTGAACATGAGACAAAGGAGGTGGCTGGAACTAATGAAGGACTATGATTTAGACATACAGTACTTGGCCGGGAAGGCAAATGTGGTGGCAGACGCACTCAGTAGGAAAGGGGCGACAAATTTGGCAGAAGTCATAACCCAAGAGACAGAATTGATCAAGGAAATGCGACACATGAATTTGGGAGTATGTGTATCCACCAGCTGGATCCAAGGGCAAACCGACACCAAGAGAGACGCGACGAATGCGGTACTCACCCTAGCGGCTATATCGGTACAACCGGAATTAAAGTCTCGAATACGGGACGCGGACCAAGGCGACGAGCAGCACCAAAAATACCGGGAATTGGCCCGTACCAATCCAGCGTCGACCTTCAAGGAAAATGAGGATGGGCTCCTCTATTTCAACCAGCGGGTGTGCGTACCAGAACAGGGGGGACTGAGAAAGGAAATTCTGCAAGAAGCCCACGAATCGGGTTATACCATTCACCCAGGAGAGGTAAAGATGTATAAGGACCTTCGTACCCAATTTTGGTGGCCCAACATGAAGAAAGACGTATCAGAATTCGTGGCTAGGTGCATCACCTGCCAACAAGTAAAAGCCGAACGGAGAAAGATAGCAGGATTGTATATCCAAACTCCAGAGCACAAATGAAGTTCCAGATTATTACTATGGATTTCATCACGGGGTTACCGCACACCCAAAAGAGGTATGACTCAATCTGGGTCATTGTAGACACACTAACCAAGGTAGCCCACTTTATACCCCTGCGAACCCCTACATCGGGTGGAGAATTAGCAGAATTATTTCTTCAATATCAGTTCAAATATCACGGAGTTCCTGAAACTATCATATCGGACCGGGATACGAGATTCACCTCGCATTTCTGGAAAAGCTTTCAAGAGGCAATGGGAACCCGACTCAATTTCAGTACCGCTCATCACCCCCAGACGGACGGCCAGTCGGAACGAACAATCCAAACCTTAGAGGACATGCTAAGGGCGTTAAAATGTGCCATCAATTTTCAAGGGTCATGGGCTGATCATTTGACAATGGCCGAGTTCGCATACAACAATAGCTACCATGCCAGTATCGACATGGCCCCATCTGAAGCCTGGTGTGGGCATCGCTGGAAGACCCCCTTGTGGTGGGGAAACAACGGGGAACAAATGCCAACAGGGCCAGAAATGGTAAAAGATTGCGCGGATAGAACTCAACTGATTAGGACCCGACTAGACACTGCTCGAGACAGACAGAAAAAGTATGCAGACTTGAGGAGACGACCACTAGAGTTCGAAACCGGAGATCATGTTTGGTTGAAGGTCTCTCCAAGGAGGGGAGTGAAACGTTTTGGCGTAGCAGGAAAACTGAGTCCTAGATATGTGGGGCCATTTGAAATTCTTAGAAGAATCGGACCACTTGCATACGAACTGGCGCTACCTCCAACCCTAGATAAGGTACATCCAGTCTTTCACATATCTCAACTACGGAAATATATCCGAGATCCCTCCCACATCCTCGACTTTTCAAATCTGGGACTAGATGAAACTTTAGTGTATGAAGAACGACCCATGAAAATACTGGACACCAAGGAAATAAGTCTCCGACGTAAGACCATTAGACAAGTATTGGTGCAATGGGGACGTCACACCAACCGAGAAGCTACTTGGGAAATCGAAGAAACAATGCGCGCAACGTACCCGGAGTTGTTTGAAGAGATGGACGCCGAGTCTGTTCAGGGGACTGAACAGTATTTCCAAGGGGGGGAGGATGTAACGCCTCTAAATCCGGGTATGTTTTAAATTTAGAATCCAATTTAGAACAAAATAAAAATAAAAATAATATATAGTTCAGAAAATAATTTATAAAAAGGCAATCAAATAAATAGCAAAACGTTTTATAAATTTACATGAAAGTTATATCTAAATTCTGCATATAATTTTAATTATACATTGCTTAGCCCAATTAGTAAGCCCAAATTAGAAATATGCAATTCTAAGTTTAGCCCATATTCAATAATATAATCAACCCAACCCTCTCCTCTCTTCTCATTCCCTTGCTCCCTGTGAAAAACCTCCTCCCTCTTTCAATTTTTCTGTAAGTCTCTCTCTCTCTCTCTCTCTCTCTCTCTCTCTCTTTTGCTCTTCTTGGCCGCCCCCTCCCCCCCTCTCTTCTTGGCTGCCGCCGGCCACAAGAGGCCCAGCCGAACCCACCCCTCTCTCCCTCTTGTGCCGCCATCTCCCTCTCTCCTCCTTTGGCTAGCCGACAGCCCCCACCACCGGCCCCCCTCTCCTCGTTGTTTTCCCCCTCTAGCCGTGCCTCTCTTTCTCTCTACCCTTCCCCTTCCTTTGTGCCGCCGGCCAACACAAACCCTAGACCCGAAACCCAATACCCTAGACCCGAAACCCTATACCCAAGCCTTCCCCTTGATGCCGCCGGCCACCACAAACCCTAGACCCGAAACCCTGTGCCCAAGACCCAAACCCCTGAGGTTGAACCCAAAACCGAAAACCCTAGACCCAATAACCCAAATTGCAATTGAACCCTCTTCTATTTTAAAATTGGTCTAGTTATACAAGAATCAAGGTTATTACTCAAATTAAATTTCCAAATTGAATTGGTGGGAAGAATCGATGGTGGTAGTTTAGTTAATTAAATTGAATTGTGGGGAAATGAATTGAGACTTGTAGGTATTGTAAATTACACATTGGAATTGATGTGGATTAAATACTTGTACTTGACCTTTGGATGACAATTGCCATGAAATAAATATAAATTGTGAATAGGGCTATAGGATTAAGACTTTCTTTACGAATGTCATGCGAAATTAAGAGTGTTAAATTGAATATAAATCCTGTAGATTAAGTAGAAATGAGAATCTAATCAAGAGTGTTGAAACTTAGGAGCAAACCGCGAGCCTCTAGGAGACGCTGAGAATACGCGAGATCCCAATACACGCTCAAACGAAGTCACTGAGAATACAGGTGCGGGTTCCTGGTCTTTTTACAAATAATACAAAATGCATGGATAGAGGTAAGAAATCCTTTTTCAAATCTGGTAGATAAACTGCATGTTGTGGATGTCGAACATTCGTTTGATTTTGTATAGAATTGCATGATAGGAGTTCTTGATGCATGGAATTGAATTGACAAGAATTGTGAATGTGAATTGGGAATGAGGAATGTAAATGAATTGTTTTCTTTAAATTAGGGCCGTCCGTGCGAGGCGGCTCAGCATGTGTTTGAAAATCAGGCTGTCCGTGTGTGGTAGACCCCAGAGTGTGAAATGTGAACAGAACGGGTCGTCCTTGTGTGACGGTTCGCCGGATGGGTCCCCGCAATGGCCCATCTAGAGTGTGATTGAACGGGTCGTCCTTGTGTGGCGATTCGCCGGATTTCTATGTACGGGCATGGATTTCCAGAGTGTGAAATTTAAAAACCTTAAACGTGAATTTAAAAGAGGCGGGGATGAAAATTGTTTGAAATGATTGCATATCTGAATTGATAGGAAATTTGGGGAAAATTTTGAAATCTTTACTTTATTGTTATTTGGGAAATTAAATGCATTGATTTGTAAAAACACCGGGCTGGAACTAAATCCCGCACTGAGAGATAGTTCGCTCTCTCACCGTACCACCTTTTATGTGAGTTCCAGGAAATGGAGAAGAAGACATGGAGGAAGGCCGTGAGTGAGGAATTAGCGGAAGTTCTTAAAGTAGCCACTATTTGTTTTAAATTTATATTTGTATGAACTATATATTGTGTAGACATGGCGGTAACTGTTTGACTAGCCATGTCTGACATATTTCCCCTTTCTATTTGTTTGTGAACTCCTTTATTGTTTAATATAGTGGCTTGTTGGTTGTATTATTGATAATGTATGTGATGTGCTTAACGCCTTGCGTTTGAATACGCGGCGGGTTGTCCGGGGGTGTGACAGGGTCGGTCCGGTCCAAACCCGCCCGGTCCCCGGGTTAACTCGGGTAGGGGTGGTCGGGTTGGGGTTTGAGTCGGCCGACCCTTACTCGGCCTAAACCCGGCGGGTTAGGTCGGGGCGGGTTGAGTCAGGTCGGGACGTCGGTCCGATCCGGATCGGTTCGTTTTTTTTTTCTGTTTCTGTTTCTATTTTGTTTGAGGTTTTTTGGCTGTTTTTTTTTCATTTTTTTTCCTTTTTTTTTTAATTTGAACTCAATATATTTTTGCTTAAAATCAAATTATGTTAAACCGAATTTGCAAAAATTTATGTATATTTATGATGTATTATATTTCATAGCATTTGTCTCAATTGAAAATTTTGACATTTTATAATAATTAATTTTACTTCCGGAGCAAAGTCTGAAAAATAATATCAATAATTATAAATACATAAACATAATTAAGTTTTCAAATTTTAATAACGGTACATCATCTATTTCCTAGCTCTTGATATTACTCGTCTGTCGTCTCTCCTTGAAGATTTTAGTTGAACAATTTATATATTTTGAATTGATTTTTTTCTTATTAATATTTATTAGTATATTTCAAATTGAATAATTAATTAAGTAAATCTAAGTTGGGTATGTAAGCAAAATATCAATCGACATACTTATATTTAATACATGTCTAATTTAAAAAAATAAATAACGGATATGTTGTTATGTGAAAATGAGTTAGTAGATTGAATTTGAATATGGGTCACTACAGCTGCTTATTAAAATAGTCGGCAACAGAGGACCAAAAAACAAATCCAAATTAAATCAAAAAATTTCAAATTTGGCCGGGTTGGCTCGGGTCCCGCCGGGTTTTCGACGGGTTCGGGTTGGGTTTGGAGGGGGTTAGGTCGGGTTCGGGTCGGATTACGTCGGGTTCACCCGGGTTCGGTCAGGTTAGACCCGGATCCCGGGAGTTGGGGTCGGGTTTAGTCGGGTTTAGGGTCGGGTTCGGGCGGGGCGGGTCGGGTTTCGCCTAGAAAACCGCATCCGACCCGTTTCAAACCCGACCCAACCCTTTAGGACGGTTCGGGTCGGGTTCAGGGTCCGGGTCCCGGGTTTGGTCGGTCCGGGTCGACCCGGTCGGGTAAAATCAATACACTACTCTCAGGTGTTGAATAGTGAGATCCATAACTTTACGATCCAAATTTACTCAATCTAGTGCCGATGTAAGAATTCCCTTTAAAATTCGTGCCATGTTAAAACAACAGTCCGGATCTACAAATTAAGATTTTCTTTTACGGTACGGGAGAGGATATGAATTCCTCGTCCAATACCACAAGGATACTCACTGGACTGTGACTCTGTGAGGTACTGTCGTCAACGAAAATCTTATATTAATTAGACTGAGCTATACATTTGAAGTGAATGGATTGAGGGGTGTTCATCGGTTCGGTTTCATATTAGACTGAGCTATACATTTGAAGTGAATGGATTTAGGGGTGTTCATCGGTTCAGTTCAGTTGAAACCGAACCGAACTAGGCAAATTAAAGTTATAATTCGGTATCTAAAATAGAAACGAACCGAACCGATTTAGCATTGCAACCGAACCGAACCAAAGTTTTATTTCGGTTTGTTCGGTTCAAACCAAAATATATAAATTTTTTTATTTAAAGCAATTGATTTATAATAAACCGAAGTATATTAAGAAATAAACCGTGGTATTAAGAAATAAACCGAAATATTAAGAAATAAGCCGAAGTATTTAAAGCAATTGACTAAGAAATAAACCAGGGTATTAAGAAATAAACCAGGGCGGTCCGGATCAGATTCATAATATCTAAAAGTTCGGTCGGTTTGGTTATTTCGGTTTTGAAAATTTTCAAACCGAACTGAACCGAAATTATAATTTGGTTTTAAAAAGCAAACCAAACCGAACCATTAAACTGAAAAAACCGAACCGTTTGGTCCAAACTAATTCAGTTCGGTTCAAAACCGACTAAACCGGACCCAATGAACACCCCTAAATGGATTAATTGGTGCTAGATGTACAGAAGATAATCGCATACATATGTTTTAATAATTTTTAAAATGATCTATATGTTGGAAATATTCTATATATAAGTTAATATTATGCTTTTTTTATTTAAGCAAATAAAATTTTACGCTACAATTTTTAGTTCTAATCAGTTATACACAGAAAAAGTAAAAATAATTCAAAACGTGAATAAATTATAATTGTATTTTTCTATTTAAACAAAGAATAGAGAGAAGTAAATAGGGAGAAGTGGGAGGGAGGGAAGAGAGGAGAAAAGTGGAGTCCACAATAGCATTTTGTTAAAATTTTTGAGAGGAGGATATTTTGTTCTATATTTTGAAAAAGAAGACATGATGTAAAATTTCCTTTATATTAAAATAATTAAGGTTTATAGGAATCTGTCTGGTTCTGAGCTGCACCTGACTGATTCTTTTTTAGATTATGAGTTTGATCTGGTTTTCATTAGAGGGTTACTTGTACCATCTCTAATTTTAATTTATCTTATTTCAGGTTGTTGGATTTAATTTGGTTGGTTAGATATAAATTTGATTAAAAAAATTAAGAGTCAAGAATATATCAAAATCTAAGACCAATTAAAATTTTCCAGGGTAAGTCAATTTTTGGAATTTTTTTTTTTTTTGAAATCTACGCAGAGATTGCGAAGTCGTGAGTGGGAATCGAACTCTCAACTTTCGGATAGTCACAGTTTTTAGGTCATTTTTTGAAATTAGCAGGATCATATCACATATGACTGATAAAATATCTTTTATCTAGATGGACAGGCGATCAAGTCAAAATTGATACATTCTCTCCTTTGTAGGAGGCAAATGGCAAAATGATGTCTTTAATTTTTAGCTAAAGATATAGAAAAGACTAAACTTAGCAATAACAACTCTAAATTTTCTCTCTCATAAAGCTCATTTGTTTAGAATGCCTCACATATGTTTAATTAGATTTTGGCTTTAATTAGGATGATAATCCCCTTTTCTTCGCCTTTGGTGTTATAGCAAAACTTTTTTGTTTCTCTCTCTCCTTAGATTCTATCATCTACAAATCCCTTGCTATTACCAGATATTATGAATATTTGTCACAAACCAACAAGAGAAAGAAAGAGATAGCCATGGCTACAATGAAACTTGGTTCAAAAACAGATTCATTCCAGCTACAGGGTCAAACATGGTAACTATAATCTCTCCTTTTTGACTTGATAGGGAAAAATAAATGGCTATGTAATTTTTGTTTCAGTCAGGACACAGTACCATTTTGTGAAATATGGACACTTCTAGATTTCTGTTCTTTTTGAATTTCCAGTACTGTTAATATTTTCTCATTCTTTGGTGTTCTAGGATTTTAAATCTTCGTGATTGTTTCTAATTTTCGGTGGAAATGTGAATGAAAACTATATATTTCAAGATAATATATATATTATTTTTTTTTTCATTGACAATGTAATTCATTTTAGGCTTTGTATGACTGATCTGGCAAGTGATGTAAATGTTAAGGTTGGCGAGATGTCGTTTCATCTCCATAAGGTACACATTTGTCTTTTCAAATTTCACAACTTTTCACCTCTGAATTTTTTTTAAAATTTATTTGAACATCTTGTTTGAATTTTGGTTTAGTTGAGCATGTAATGTAAGCCTGAAACAAACAGTTTATTAACAAACAAATCAGTACCAATCATGTTTCACCTTGGCCTTGATTAAACCAATTATTTCCAATCATTTACAAGTCCTTGTGCCTAAACTGAATTAAAACCAAATTCTCATTTCTCGATTGACTTTTCAGTTTCCTCTAATAAATCGAAGCGGAACACTCCAAGAGGAAATCAACAAAACTCAAGATGACGAATCGGGAAATTGTGTTGTCAATCTCTCTGACATCCCCGGTGGATTCCAGACATTTGAACTCGTAGCCCGATTCTTCTATGACATAAAAATTGAACTCAATGCGCACAATGTCGTTGCTCTTCGCTGCGCAGCCGAGTTTCTCAAAATGACCGATGAATTTGGTGATGGCAATTTAATAACTCAGACAGAGAATTTTCTTAGAGAAGTTCTCTCCAACTGGAACGACTCCATTAGAGCGCTTCAGACATGCGCGGATGATGTACTAGAACATGCCGAGAAGTTGCACATTGTTTCGAGGTGCATCGATTCTATCGCAACAAAAGCATGTGCTGAACCGGGTACGTTTGGTTGGCCGTTATTGCATGAGAGTTATTCAATGGAGGAGTCGGTGTTGTGGAACGGGATCATTGATACAAAATCATCAAAGCCCCTAGGTAGGGATTGGTGGTACCGGGATGTTTCGTACCTCAAATTTCAGATGTATAAGGAACTGATTAAGGCGTTAAAATCAAAAGGAATGAAACCTGGAGAAATTGCGGGTTCTTTAAAGCATTACTCAAGAAGGTATTTGCAGGGGTTGAGCAGACGGCCAAGTCAGCAAGATCCCTCGGCAAGTACCTCTTCTTGGACCATAAGTTCAGAGAAAGACCAAAGGCGCCTTTTAGAAGAGATAGTTGACCTCCTTCCTACAGAAAAAGGCGCGGCACCAACCCAATTCCTTCTCAGCCTCCTGCGCACTGCTGTAGTACTTAATGCAAATCCTGCATGCAAAGAAAACCTAGAGAAAAGAATCGGGACCCAATTGGATGATGCACAAGTAGAAGATTTAAAAATCCCAAATGTCACGTCATCGAAAACTTTGTATGATGTGGAGTGTATGCAGCGTATACTGGACCATTTTATATTTGCGTACCAGTCAAATTTTGCGGCCTCGCCTGATATTGTAGAAGAGGGTCAGACGGTACCAGCGGCAGTTGAGGTTTTGACGCCTATAACCATGGTGGGAAGACTCATAGATGCATATCTTGCTGATGTTGCGTCAGACGAGAATTTGAAGTGCGCGCAATTTCAGGTCATAGCGGCCTTGGTGCCTGAATATGCAAGGCCTTTAGATGACGGGATATACCGTGCGATCGATATTTACCTTAAGGTAATTGCTTAAACTTTTAGTTTGGACAGCATGCATTGTGATTTTGGATTTTGCATTTAGGTACTTACCAGTCAGGTACAAAACTTACCAGTCATGAGTCATAAACTCCATTCAGTTAGGTTTCTCTATTAAAGCCCCATCTAAATTATCTATATTATTTGTAAAGAGGGAATTAGGTTTCAACCATTACAAGGTGTCATGTTTTTGAAAAAAAATAGTTAATAAAATTGTCAGACCTTTTAGAGGGAATAAGGCTTCGGCAGGACAAGGTTCAAGTCAGCCTTGCTAATGAAAGCTATTAATTTATGGATTCCCTCCAAAGTATTTTGTATTATCTATAAACTCATTTCTTAATTATCTATGTTTTAAAGGCTGGTTTAATTTTTTAGTGAGGTTGACATGTAATTTTGCAGAAAAATCCATCAGTGGCAGCTGTGCTTTACAAGCACTGCTACTGCCCCACAGTAAAGCATCCCACCTAGAACTGGCATAGACCAAAAAATTCTGAACCTTGTAAAGATCTATCACTGTTGCTTCTAAATGTCAAATATCACAAAGATAGTATAACTTCTAAATATTTCCCAAGGAAATAGCCATGAAAAAATTTGACCCAACCCGGCACCCTGAAACCGACGAATTCAGATCCAGTGTGGTACCCTACCGTGTAGAATGGGATCAGCATCGTCCTTTTTAACCTAGCAAGAATCTTAAAACAGACCCCTTATAATCCAAATAAGCACCAAATTATTTTGTCTCAGCTGGGAACTAATTCTACCATGCGGATATGCTTCCGAAACTGACCTGAGAACTTGAGAAGTAAAATAACCAGTAACCAGTCTGCCTAGACATGGGATCTGAACCTTACAAAACAGCCTTCAACTTTGCCATCTAGATGTTCATAGAAGTATAATTTATATGAAAAAATTGGTTTGCTTATTGATTTTTCTCTTTTAGGCACATCCAAAGATGACAGATGCAGAGAGAGAGCAGCTATGCCGGCTCTTGAACTGTCAGAAACTATCCTTAGAAGCATGCACACATGCTGCCCAAAATGAAAGGCTACCCCTAAGAGTCATAGTACAGGTTCTATTTTTCGAGCAGCTTCGCCTTCGAACCACTATTGCTGGATGGTTCTTTGTCTCTGACAATGTGGACCAAAATGGCTCTCGCATCCTGCCAAGGAGCAGCAATGGAGATGCCAATGGAGAAGAGAATGGAGGGGCCAAGCTCACAATTGACGAGATCAGATTGCGGGTCTCTGAACTCGAGAAAGAGTGCAATGGTCTGAAACAAGAGATTGATAACATTGGCAAGTCAAAGAGTGGCAGTAATGGCCCTTTGGGTTTTATATGTAGGAGGTTGGGTTTTGGCGGTACGAAGTCGATACAACAAGCTGATCAGAAAACCACAGACAGTAAATGTTGATTATTTTTATTTTAGGAGCTTAACTAGTTGTAGAAACTAGATGTTATTTTAGTTGCTTTTGTTAATGTTTGTGTAGTTTACTATTATTTTGTTATATATCTTTGCATGTCAAATTTTAAATGTGTAAAATTGTTCTTTATTTCAATCAATTCTTTATTTCTTCTTCTTACTATTGCTATTACTATTACTATTACTATTATATTGCTTTAGTTTGTTCCAGGCATTTCGGTATCCAAGCTAGAAGTTGATCTCAATGCATATAATTTGATTCTTAAAAAACATAAAATTTGTTTATACATAATCAATTGAATTAAGGAGCTCGTACGAACTGTTTAAAAATAAAAAAATATAAATTAATATTTAAAATTCATAGCACCAACAGATTGGTGTTATGCATAATATAATTGACTCACTCTATTAATTTACATTGAAATGAAAAATTTAAATCAAATATGAAATATGGATGTCTTCCTGTTGCCTCATCACTTCTATTAATTTACATTGAAATGAAAAATTTTAATCAAATATGAAATATGGATGTCTTCCTGTTGCCTCATCACTTCTATTAATTTACATTGAAATGAAAATTTTAAATCAAATTATGAACATCTTCCTATTCCCTCATCACTTCATTCACCGCAGCTCCATACCTCAACACATGATATAGCTGCATATTCCTCCAAGTCCTATTACCTAATCATTTTACTCAAATTCATTTGAGTGAAGGCATCCAAAATTATTTTCACCTGCATTAAGGAAAGAAATATTTATAATTAAGACAATACATATGGATTAATCTTCCAACTAATAATAATGACATAATTGTAAACAGGGACCGAGATTTTTATGGGCAAAGTTCGTCTTTATATAGCGGGGTTAAGGCTGTGATTGAATAAGAAGGGAGGAAAGGGAGAGGAGGGGGAGGGCATGGTAAGGAAGGGAAGGATTTAAAGGCAGCCACCTGCTCCACAATTTACACTGAAGTAAAGAAGTTTGTAACTTTTGATATTGTCTTGAATATGACTATTTTACCCTCATCAGCAAAAAAGAACGTTTTTTTTATTTTTCAGCTTGTGCTGCATATTAGCTATATGTATTTTCATTTGATTTTATGCTATCAATCCAAACGCTCTAATATTTTCAATGATTAACATTTTAAATTCTCCAATTTGAAGAATTGGCACCAGCCCTGCCCAAAAGTCGAAAGATATCATTTTCATATATACTCAAAAGTGACATTAGCCATGCCGAAAACCACATGTACCAATTCCTAGTTTCTTTAATACAATCCTCATAGCTTCTCATATTAAATGTTTGCGTACCGGTTCGGGCTGGTACAAACCAAGCTATTGTATTTTTATTGCAAAACTTGTGTATTCTTAGACTGGTACAGATTACAGAAAAGTTGCACAAAGTCATGTGGATATCAAGTTCAACAGCACCCATATCAGGCTCTTACATGCTCTACAAGAGAGATGCTCTCCTCGCCACACATTCTGACAAACTTTGCTAGGAGGCAGAAAACTTCTTACAAGGGCTTCTCAGAATATTGAGAATATCAATTCTTCATTTTATTCACATTGTCCAGTTTGTTTAACATTAATGTTGGTAACTCAGAAAAATAGGGATTCCTCTGATATGAATTAAATGGATATTATTTTTTTTCTAAGGTTAGTGAGCTCTTTGCTCATCAAAGGTTTTCATTAGCAACCTTAAAAAAAAAAAAAGATTTTCATTAGAAAACAAATATTCTGTACATCACCTCAGTTTCTAAAAAATGAAATAAGGGAATTATTATAACTTGGCTATAGTGAAAATAAAACTGCTATCAAACAGGAAAACGAAGAAGCAAAAATTCTTGTTGCTTCTGGTAAGCATGCGCCTTACAAGACTTCATTCCACTGTCTGATCTGATTACCGGCTTCATGTATGAGCTGTGCCATAATGTCCACGCACCTGCTGCCAGATTATGTCTCATAAACCCTTGTCATTTGGAGCCACCGAACTCTTCCCCATTGTCCATAGTTGGATAATTGTCTCCACATTTCCCCTTGGCGCCACAAATCCAGAACCATGTATTAATCATGTCCAGAATATTTTTGTGTACCAGCATGTTCATAGGATGTGATCCCTAATTTCTAGTCAGAAAAACTAAAAATGCAGGCAGTTCTAGTCAGAACAAAACAATAAGTACATAAAGCAGTAAAGTCCTCGCAAAATTGGTATACATATACACAAATGATAAAACAAAAACTGGTACATATACCCCTGAAAGAAGAAAATAAATGCAAAAGGGGGCATTGCATATAAACCCCTAAAAATGGAGAGAAGTTTTTTAATTATTATAGTTATATGACCCAAGATGTAGATGAAAATCAACAACAGTATGGGCTTACTATATTCATTAAATAGGTTGGCACCCAATGATTTGCTATAGTTTTATTATATATGTGATTGATTTTATTTTCCTCCAAATCAACATAATATATATAAATATTTTAAGCATCATCATGTGCCTCGATCTCTCAGTAATTAAATGAATACAATAAGTTGCAAACAAGTTAGAGGCACGTATAGTGCGGAAAACCGTTGACATTCATTTGTCTATATAATTAAGGAGCCGGGGATCATCGTGTATTTGGTACCCAAATTAATTACAAACTGATCAGGTAAGGTAAGTAGGTAATATTGATCCAAATAAATAAAAATAGCTTCCATGAAAGAGATCGAGGATATGAACTAACTATTGTTTTTCTTATATATGTTTGTAGTTAATTGTATAGCTTAGTTAATTAACATGTGTAATATTTTTGGGTGAAGACATCATTTATATTGTGCAACGCGCGCGGTGGCATTGCCAGACAACACATCCAAAATCGTCTTCACCTGCATTAAGAAAAAAAAAAATTATAATGAAGACAATACATATTTATTGATCTTCCAACTAATAATAGTGACATAATTGTAGATAAAGACCGAGATTTTTATGGACAAAGTTCGCCTTCACATAACATTAATTGAATTGTTGTTAAAAACTTGAGTTTCTCTAATGTCTAATATCGAAATATTATATGAGCTCATATTTCGTTAAATAACAAATAACTATTATTTTTTAAATTAATTTGGAATATTTTTTTTTTAAACTCACAAATGATTCATTAATTTCTTCTTATTTGGTTATTATAGTAGTCAACTACCTACTTAAAAGGAAGCAAAAAAACATGAAAAAAAATGAATGAAGGAGGAAAATAAATGACTGATTATGCACTTACATGTGTGACAACCGTTATATTATGTGATTCATTTCTTTATTATTGGACTTGTTGGACCGGCCCTTACAATTATTCTGAGTTTTTTTTGTTTTTGTCCATTAGCATTGTCTCTAGTTTAATTTTGTCCTAGCTACTTATAAATTATAATTGACCCCTTTCAAAAAAGAATGATTATGGTACAAAATAATTTATAGATATACCAATTTTATTTAATGTACATTTACAATTGTGTTCGCTATAATTTAGATAGGTCGTGTATTACATTTTATGCGACTTAAGTGCTTAGTCATTTAATTATCAAACAATTTGAAGAAAAAAAAACAATGATTTAGTTTTTATAATTACCGTTTGATCATTGTTCAAAGTTTTTAAAATTGCATAAAGATGACAATAATTTAGTCACTCAGTTAAAAAAAAATATATATATATAACCGTTTGATCATATTTCTCTTATATGATTTAAAAATTACAAAATTGAAACACTTCTTCTTTTATGTGATTTAACTGCTCAATCATACTGAACAATTTGAAAAAGAAAATATTGATTTATTTTTTTATTAGTTTTTTTATAATTGTTCATATTATTTACTACAAAAGAATATTAATCTGCAAACTAGCGATCAAACAGTAATTCTATCCTACTAGTCTTATTGTTCCATAACATAAACAAACAAACACACTCAAAAAGAGAACTAACAACACAGACCTAATTATCATTTCATTCTCAACAGTCCAATATCTGGACTCTTATAATAATCCTTTCTATACGCAAAGTACACATTATATGACATTTAATTTTTGTTAAAATGGCTAATGTAATGTATATACTTTAATATTAGTTTTCTCAAATATCATACTTGATCATTACATGTATTTTTAATTTTATATTTTATATCTGATTATATATAACTGTTAATTAGTAACTAAATAACTTGAAAACATAAATATAAGGGTTACTTTGTTGAATAATATGGTTCCATATATATCTAAAATTCATCGACTTCAGGAGATTCATATAATAAGCTAGCACAACATATTCATTCAAATATTATAATATTTATATTATCCACCTAAATATGTATAAACATGATGTTTCGATGACTACAAATTTTTTTGACAATGCTTTTACATAAAGATTGCATTACCTCAACCAAAAAAATCGTGAGAATCTCGTGAGATCATTCTTTTTTGTCAGAACGGTATAAAAAGAGGTCGCCTTTTTGTAAACCGGGCCCAGAGCAAAACAAAAAAAAAACCGTTCGCTGGATGCAGAGAACAATACAACGCGATAGAACATACAAGTCCAAAATACAATGGGCTTATATTTTTTTCAAGAGCCCGTTAATTGATGCATTAATTTAGTATTTAATGTTATTGTAAGGAGAACGGAGTAGGTCCGATGCCAATCGGATCTACTTTTATGTTCAACGAGCATGATGACCGTCCGATCTAATTTAAGATTTGTGTGCACGAAAATTGAAACAGGCATGCACGAATTTTAAAGCAAATCGACGGTGATTAAACCCATCGAACCAGAGTAGGTCCGATGCCCACGGACCTACTCTCAAGTGTATTGTAAGAGTTGAACCTACTTTTTGGATGATTTCGAATCACCTAAGGTAACAGAATATTTCTGTTTGGATCAGGACCGTTCAATCAGAATTTGCACGACTATTAAAGCAGTATTGTACCGTGCGTTTCACCTCAGACCAGATTAGCCTGGATAGATCTGATTGGACGGCCGTGACCCAAACAGAAATATCATGTTATTTGATGGCCCGTAGTTATGAGACAATGGGGATGTTGATCAATCTGGCAAGTGGGTCCAGGAGACCTCTGGTGTAGTGTCCACTAGAGTGGGAAAAACGTGCCGTGCCGTGCCGTGCCGTGACTAACACGCCGTGACTTTGGTCTCGTGCCGTGCCGTGACCAAGTTAATTTTTCACGTGCCGTGCCGTGCCGTGACTAAAATGTCAAGAGGTGGTCACGGCACGCGAATGGTCACGCCACGTGAGTCACGCCGTGCCTAAATGTGCCGTGACCCGCGTGACTCGCGTGACTCGCGTGACCATTTAATCATAATTTAAGTTAATTTATTCAAGATTCACCATTAAATTAATATCTAATGATCCTAATTACACGTGACTCGCGTGACTACGTGCCGTGCCGTGCCGTGACTAAATTTTTCACGTGCCGTGCCGTGCCAAAGTTTCAAAAGATGAACACGGCACGCGAATGGTCACGGCACGGGACACGCGAGTCACGGCACGCGAATGACTCGCGTGCCGTGCCGTTCCGTGACGGAGCCGGCTCTGGCGTGCCATTTTTCCCTCTCTAGTGTCCACTGTTGCTGCTTGCTAGTGTTGGCCGATAGATTTGTTCATGTTAGTCATGTGATGTTTGACCGCGAATGCATAGGTATTTGATGGTTATCATAAGACGGGTTGTAATTAACGAAATAAAAAATTATTTTAATTACAATTACGGATATTATAATCATTATAATTTTGGAAATAAATTACAATTGTGTTCACTATAATTTAGAGAGTTCGTGTATCACATTTTATGAGATCTAACTTCTTAGTCATTCACCGAACAATTTGAAAAGAAACATTGATCTAACTTCTTAGTCATTCACCGAACAATTTGAAAAGAAACATTGATCTAACTTCTTAGTCATATTATTATTATTATTATTATTATTATTATTATTATTGTGATTATCATCAAAAAATGTACCTCATGGAGTGTTCATGTATTGCATTTTATGTAATTTAACTGCTTAGCCGCTCATCGAACAACTTGAAAAAACATATCAATGCTTTTGTTTTATTACCATTTGATCATTGCAAAAAAAAAAAAAATTCTTAAAATTGAATTAAAATTTTAATACACGTCCTATCTAAATTATAATATCTAAATTATAAGAAACACCTAATTTTAACTTTTTTTTTGTTTTTGACTAATATTAACATAAGTTATCACGGTTTACAAAATATACAATTTGATTCTTTATATGGTATATATTTTCATTTTTCCAAATAGATTGAATTAAGATTGCTTTCAAGACTTCGTTCCGGATACAAAAATATATATTTGAAAAAATTTAAATTTTAAATAAGACTTGTATAAAAATTCTTATATTCAATCAATATTATTTTTAAAATAATAAACTTATATATAATAAAGAAAATACCATGATATGGCGCAATAATTTATACATAGAAAACAAAAATAAGTTGTAATATTATAAGTGTTTTATTGTACATTAAGCACACCAAAGACCAAACATTTCTTCTGATCGTGACAAAGAAGAAAGAAGTATGATAAAATTGTTGAGAATATGAATGATATTATATGATTAAACAGCTTAAAATACAATCATTTATGTATTTAAAATTTAAAATTGGGTTTTGTAATATGCATCAATTTTAAAAAGAATCGCCTTTTTTATTCAGGGAAAATATTTTCTCTTATGTTTTAAATTTATTAATTTTCTCATATATAATTGCTTGCTAAACACCGATGGCATTAGACCTTTTACTGGTGGGAACAGCTTGGGTCCGATGCACATCGGACTCAAATTTGAGTCCGATGGATTTATGGACCGTCCGATCCACTTTAAGATTCGTGCACATGAATTTTAAAGAAGACTCGAAAGTTGCGGGCGCGAATCTTAAAGCAGATCGGACGGTCAACGAACCCATTGAACTCACTCTTGAGTCCGATGGGCATCGGACCCAAACTGTTCCCTTTACCGGTCGCTTCCAAAAAAAAATGCTAGCAATTTTTACAAGTTGTGAACAGATAAATGACATTGTTAGCAGCACCGGACGGTTACTAAAGTATTAAAATATGTATACTGGTTAGGTAAAAAAAAAACATAATAAGATTATTTGGCACAATTATCTCTAACCCTTTATGTAAAAAAAACGAACTTCAAAGAAAAATTAACATGCAAAATGTTATATATATATAGCATTGAATATTTTGTTAAAGAGACTAACTTAGATCAAATGTGGCAATTATGCATTATTAATTTTAAATGAGGGGATATAAATACCGATATGGATAGTAAATGAATGTCAAAATTTAAATCAAATTCGTCTTAAATGAATACAGATTCAAATATGAATACGAAACAAATAATTATTAGATAATTGAGTTTTATCAGATAAAAACACTAATTAAGAAAATTTAAATATGAAAATAAATGAATAATTTAGTAAGTTTATAATTAAGTTAGTTTATTTAAGTTTATAATTTTAATCTATGAATAAAACAAATCAGAATCAAAGACAAGACAATAAATTAAGAGTAATTCGTAATTAAAAACAAAGAGGAGAAGGAGAGACACTGGAGCTGTGTTTCAGAAAAGAAGGGGAAGCGGTGCCGGTAAGAGGCTGTTTTTTTTATTAATAGAAAAAATAAAAAAAAATATCGACAATGAGGAACAGTTTTGTTAGATTTTGAAAAATAGAAAGAACGTTATGGTTTGTAACATTCAGGGCACTGTAGCTGGACGTTATAAACCATAACGTCCAGTTAATCTGATTGCTAATGATCTCTAATTACTATAGCTGGACGTTATGGTCTATAACGTCAAGCTATAGTTTTTTTTTTCTTTTAAAAAAAATTCGCAACCGAAGCAAAAAAAAAAAATACTCTATAGCTGGACGTTATGGTCTATAACGTCCAGCTATAGTGTTTTTTATTAATTAGATATCATTAGCGATTAGATTAACTGGACGTTATGTTTATAACGTCCAGTTACAGTGCCCTGGACGTTATAAATCATAACATTTTTCTATTTTCTTTAAATCTAGCAAAATTATTCCTCATTGTTGATATTTTTTGTTTTTAAAAAATGTTTTTCCTATTAATAAAAAGGAAGCTGATATGAGTACCCGCAGTTGAGTACCCGCATTGTACCCGCACCTAAACTGTCATAACTGTTTTTTGGGACCGCACCTAAACTGTCATAACTGTTTTTGGGGACCGCACTTAAATTAATTCACATACAAAATGGAAAGTATTTATACCTAAATTATCAAGTATTCATATATAATTCATCAAGTATTTATACCTAAGATATCAAGTATTTAAAAAAAAACTGGACACAATACCTACTCATCTTTACACGTTTTTCAAGGTGGTTTTTTTTTTCTCCCGTCAATCTAACCAATTTTTGGGACGATCTATGAGGAATTTTACAAATTTAAAACCACGAACGCGTTCTACACAATTTTATCTTTCAAATGAGATCCATGATGACATACTTTTACATGTTTTTCAAAGTATCAAATATTCAAATATGAAAAGTATTCATACAAAATAGAAAGTATTCATACCTAAGATATCAAATATTAATAGTAATTCATCAAATATTTATACTTAAGATATCAAGTATTTAAAACCAATTTTTTTTAAAACCAATTTTTTTTTTGTCGGCACTTGTAAATTTATTTTACAAGTATTAATAGTAACATTGTGAAGTATTTATATCTATACAAAACAAGTATTTATATCTATACAACGAACTACATATATGATATATGAATTTTCCTTAAATAACTGTACCCGCACTTTTTTTGAAAATTTCTCGCGTCGTACCCGCATTAGGGGACCACACAACCGTTCCAAAGCTGTAATTTTGTTTTACAAGTATTAATAGTAACATTGTGAAGTATTTATACCTATACAAGACAAGTATTTATATCTATACAATGAACTACATATATGATATATGAATTTTCCTTAAATAACCGTACCCGCACCTTTTTTTGAAAAATTCTCGCGTCGTACCCGCACTAGGGGACCACACAACCGTTCTAAAACTATAATTTTATTTTACAAGTATTAATAGTAACATTGTGAAGTATTTATATCTATACAAGACAAGTATTTATATCTATATAATGAACTACATATATGAAAAATTCTCGCGTCGTACCCGCATTAGGGGACCACACAACCGTTCCAACACTGTAATTTTATTTAACAAGTATTAATAGTAACATTGTGAAGTATTTATACCTATACAAGACAAGTATTTATATCTATACAATGAACTACATATATGATATATGAATTTTCCTTAAATAACCGTACCCGCACTTTTTTTTTTGAAAAATCCCCGCTTCCAGTTTCAAAATCGCTAGACGATCGTCTCCAAATCGCCTTGAAATCGCCTCGAAATCGATCTAAAATCGCCTCAAAATCGCGGAAGCTTCGAAAAAGGAAGAAACGGAGAGAAAGGGAAATTTAAAATTCAAACTGGAAAGTATGAAAATTAGTTAATGGGTAGTTGTGGGGACCGCTTACAGTTATGGCAGTTAATTGGGAATGAATTAAGTGCGGGTACTACTCAAGTGTGGGTACTAAAATAATTATTCTAATAAAAAAACGGGGTAAGAGGCGCTGTTTCAAATTGGAATTCAAGCACGTGAGAAGAATTCAAACACTTGATTGTATCCGGATGGTGCGGATGTAGGGCTAGTCCCACAAGACAAATAAACAATAAACATGTATAGAGTATCAGTACTTTGGAGTTGAATAGAATCAAACATCTGATGGAGTCATAGAGCGGAGAGAGAATAAAAGAATGTTTTGCGAACGGATTTCGGATCCGTTATTTTATTCGGAATCGAATCCGGATGAACTCTTCGTAATTAATAATTGTTCGCTTCATTTATTTAATCGGTATTCAAATTATAAGTGAATTTGGAACGGTTTACATCCATCATAATTTTTTATCTTTTATTTCTATGTAGTGAAAAATATAGGAATAAAATAATAACATTTATTTATGCACGGAAAAAATAAAAAATAAATATTATTTTACATACAATGAGAATTAAAATTTTCCTCTTAATTTATCTATCTAACAAATACAATCTAAATTTTCTCTATCAAATATAATATAAAATTTCCTTTATACTAAATACAATCAAAACTTTATCACTCTATCAAATATAACATAAACTTTATCTCACTATCAAACACAACAAAAACTTTAATCCTCTATTAAAAACAACGTAAATTTTATCCCACTATCAAATACAATCTAAATTTATTTCTCTATTGAACACAACCTAAACTTTATCCCACTATTAGAAACAATTTAAACTTTATCTCTCTACTAAATACAACATAAACTTTATCACTCTATCATACACAATTTTAGTTTTATCTCTATGCCAAACATAACCTAAACTTTATCCATCTACCTAACACAACATGAACTTTATCCCTCTACTAAACAGCAGTTGTTCGGCAAGAGGATTAAGCCTCCTTAAGCTTCCTTTCACCTCCTTTAGCTTCCTTAGTCGTTTAATCCTTCCGAAATCGATTTCTAAGTAAGAATTAAAAACCCCTCATTTGGTCTCATTTTGTTCGAAATCTTAATCCCTACCAGAGTCTTAAGGAACCTCCACCCCTCAATTAAGCCTCCTTAACATCTATCTATGAATTAAGACCAACCGAACATGAACTCCTTAGTGTGGATTAAGATTTAATCCAACTCTATCGACCAAACATAACTTCAAATTGATTTCTCTACCAAATACAACATAAACTTAATAACTCTATCAAACATGTACAACTTAAATTTTATCTCTATCAAGCACAACCTAAACTTTAACTTTTATGAAACAAAACTTCAACTTGTTTCTCTATCAAGAACCAACATTTGATCTTGTGACAAAGGATAACATCCATTATATGAGAAGTTGCGGGTTGAATGGGAGATCATTTATGAACATTAAGTCAAAGTTAACAGACTAAATCACCACCGTTCTTATATAAAAAAAAAACTTATCTCTCTACCAAAAACAACATAAATTTTTTTCTCTCCCAAACACTATCTAATTTTATCTATCAAACACAACCTCTAGTTTATCTCTCTACCAAATACCAAAAACCTTTTCTCTCTACTAAATGCAACTGAAGCTTTATCTCTCTACAAATACAACTTAAAATTTTATTTCTCTATCAAGTACAATAATTATTTATCCCATTGAATGAATAATTTTAGAACCATCGATTTTTTCAAAAAAATAAAAACTATCCGGAATGTTTTTCTCACGATCCGAAAAAGTAGAAAAAGATTCTTGAAATATATCGAATTTGGTTTGTACATAATTTCGATAGATCGAATTGAGCGGCTCGTACAAACCGTTTCATCCTTGTAAATAAATATAAATTAATATTTAAATTCTTAGCACCCAACAAATCTGTGCTATGCACAATATAATTTCATCACTCTATTAATTCATATTGTAATTAAAAGTTCGAATCAAATTATGGAAATCTTCATATTGATAAGTGCTTTCGGAAATTCAGTTCATGTCATAATATATTTTCGAAAAATTACATTCGTCAAATGTCTTTTTAGACTATATATCTATGCATCTCATCTATGAGATGTGTCCTTCAATTAGAATCATTTCTCGCATGTGTTATTGTACTATTCCCTCGCAAGGAATATAAACCGAATTATTATGGATATATTGAATAAATTCCGTATTGTAGTATTTTGTAGGGATTATATCTACATCAGATTCTACCTTCAAAACGAGGAGTCCAAATTTCGGTCAAACAATGGGCAAATTTGAAACCCTAAAACGTACCCGATTTTTTAACACTAAAAAGCCACTTGTTGTTTTGGATCCAGAATGGCAATTTTAGTTTGCCTTGCGTGGTCGATCATTGAGCTTTTATTCTGCTTAAGAAAATTGCTTTTTTCGTTCAGAACCTGGACAGTGATACTCTTTTAACAACTAAATTCTCATTCTTTTTTTATTTTTCCACATCAACTTAAAACGTTTCCAGAAACTTCAAAAAGGAATAAACATAGAGGTGATGAAATACATTTCTTGGTATTGTTTACTGTTTCAATTGGTTATCGATTTCAGAGGTTTGCGCAGTGTGTTGCCCAATTGATCACTTCATTCACCGCATCCCATATCTCAACTCAGATGGTGCAGCTTCCTCAAAGGCCCAGATGTTCTTTCAAGTCCCTGTATTTGTGACAAGTTCTTTTGAGATGAATTCTATTTTTTAAAAAAAAGTACATATGTGCCTTTACATAAGTTGAGCAATACTGAATAAGACTCTATACAACATTCAAAGTATCACAGATGGTCCATTATAACCCTTTCTCCCTTATTACAAAGTAATTTTCCTGTATAGATATTCCATGTGTTTTCCTAAATATGTTACAGTCAATGTATATATTACATATCTAACAATTTGCACAAGGTTTTATGAAATTAGCTGATTTTGTTTTTCATAGTATTTCTCTAAACCAAATAATTTTGTAAAAAAATTAACCAGATTAAACTTTGAATAAAAAAAATTTGAAATACACCCAAATTGCAAGACATTCTCAAGTATTGCAAACTATTCCCTTTTTAAAATCCCTATTTCAAACTAACAACAAGAGATGGTGTTTACTTGCATCGGGGAACACTGCACTCTGCTTCCTTGCAAGCTTCAGCATGGCACCGAAGGATGTACCACATCTTGTTGCAGTGAGGACATCCTTTACCGAAACGAACTTCGCACAACTTGCCATGGTGAAACAATGCCTTCATCTTGCGACATCTTTGGTGGCAATATTGCCCAGATTGGCACTTCGAGGAGTGTAGCAGCACATCCAAAATAGGCTTCACCTGCATTAAGAAAAATAAAAAATTATAAACCAAGGCAATACATATGGAGTAATCTTCCTACTAATAATAGTGACATAATTGTTATTACATGGCTACTAAATCTTCCCATGTAGTATAAAGCTAGCATCCATACTTTTACATGTCCACAATTACCTGTCTAATTTTTCAATTATTAATCCGAAGTTCTTAATATTGATATCCACCACTTCATTCGAACCCTTTTTCTTAGATTCATCACCTAAAGTTATTACATTAATGAAGCATCAGAAATCAAGTTCAAAAGGCCATATTCTAGCCATAGATCAAAGAAGCATCTTGGACAACCAATCCCCAAAAAGTTTAATAAAAAAAGCAATAACAAACAAATCAATGAACAATGCACCTTCAACTCTGCCTCTTGCCGAGCCTTCTCGTTCTGGGTATTCAACTTGTGGGGATGATTAAAAATCCCCTCCTCCTGGTAGCATCGGTTGCAAACTTCAAAGTTGGGGCAGACCTTGCAGTACCAGCCCTGACCAGTCTCGACATTATGAGCACAAACATTACATCTAACCACAAAGTTGCAAATATCACATTCAGCCTCTTTGCATTTGTTGTTGTGCTGACGTAGAAAGTAAATCAGTTCCTTGCACTTGCTACTACAACTCTTTGTATTGGCGATCAATTTCTTGATCTCCTGACAGAAGCCGTATGAGCAGTTATGTGAGGTGCATTTCCACGAATGTCCGATTGGATCTGCAATTGCTCCAATCTGCACAAACTCACAACAAAAAAATACTTAATTTTGTTTACCACGAATATCATAAGAATCAGAATTAACTAGATTTTGTGATGCTCCAGCCAATAAGGAAAAACAAGCCGACAGGAAAGAAGAATAGACCTCCTCTTTTTCCATCAAACCAGCAGTCATGCCGCTCGATTGTCCCTTCAACATGTATAAGTTATTAATTGGTATGAAAAAATGCGAGAAGACAATGGAGATAAGATGGACGGGGTAAGAAAATATATAGAATATATAAAAACGATAACGTGAGTACAAGGTGATAAGGAAAGGAGGTAAAGAAACGGAAGCCTTTAGGTACAGAGGAAAAGTAAGTTCAGCACGAAGCGACAAATGAAGCATTATGCGTTATATTTTCGCGATTCTGATATTGGCCGTTGAGAATATATGTGCTGGTGAAATTAAACTAGTCTCGGTCCAAATACATTCTATTAATGTTTGTGCCTTCATTCCGATGTAGTAAATTCATGTTCATCTGAGCATGTGTTTTTGTTTGAGAGAGAGAGAGAGAGAGAGAATATGTGTCCGCATGCGTGCATTCTGCGCCGTGTCTGTGTTTATGACTGTCATAAGAAATCTGAAATTCATTTATCACAATTATTTTCCTTAATAGAAATGCAGAGTATATTTTCTAGAACTTATCTATATTTCCATACTGGTCATGAGTAAGATTTATTAAGATATATTTTTATTAATGCCTAAAGATCCACTGTCTAGGTTGGCTTTTGTATAAATGTATTATGTTTACTATGTCTACATTTTTGTGCATATTTTTGTGTGACTCAATCTGTTGCCCACAAGAAATGCCTTATTTTTCATATTTGCATGCATAAATTGATTCTTAGATTGACAGACTTTTCATATCAAAGTAATTTGCATCTGTGTGCAATGACTAAATGACATACCATATATATTTACTCATTGCATTTGAACCAGTAACACTAATTGAACTACTTAGACTCTCTTTAAAACCAGTTAGCAAGCTTATTTTAGTGGAATATTAAGGTTGAAATGAACAATAAACTAATAAAGTTCATTCATGAGGTTGCAAGATGTGATGCACGTGTCATTGCCTTGGATCAACAGAGTCAATTTTGACTAATATGTTTGATCAGCATATGTAATAAAATTAGACACAAGTCTTAAATTCCTTGGTTATGGTAAATCTACCATAAAAACCAAGAATTTCAGTGATGCATTTTGTCAAACAGGTAACAGGCAACATTGAAGGTGAATAACTCATTCTAGCATAAGTGAATTTTCCATGAAGAAACATGAACAGAGGAGCTCAAACACACTCCTTTTAGTTTTCTTTGTGGCTAAACTATCAAAACAGTTGGAAATGTGCACCTTGTTATGGGCATCAAAGAGGTTTCGTAGAATCAAAGGGCTAATCCATGCATTTCTCTACTCCCTTTACTTCTCCAGCTCATGCTCTCCGTCGATCTAATTCGTTGCCTTTACACATGTTTTGCCTCACAGTCCATTCATCTTGCTTCATTTTAAAGATCATACATTAATTTCCACTCTACCAGCAGCATAGAAAGCATTGGCCGGTTTACAACCATAGTTGAACACAAGTATACAAAATTTGGGATATGGAGAGAGCAAGTAACGATATAGAATTTTGAGTAGAAAAGTGCGGGTCAAAAGATTTCGTTCTCTTAACATACCACATACGGGGCTAATAAGGGATCGCAATGGGAGAGTCCGTAGTAATCCAATTTTTGTGTTTTGATCCGGACCGTCCGATCAGAAATTTAGGCCAATCCGACCCGTGGAACGCACAGGACACCTTTAATGTTCGTATTAGAACAGCTCGGACGGTCCGGATCAAAACCAAAGGGTTACTTTAGTGGATACGAATTCGCAATGGGATGGGTAGTGGGGATCCATATCCTCGACGGTATCGTAAAAGATTCCCTTTTACAATTAGCTATTTACGGTTTGAGATTAACTCTCAGCCGGTTTGGGATTTGGGCTGACTGAGGGGGCAGTATTATTGAGCTTTGAGATTCATGCCACGTTAAAAAGAACGGTCCAGATCAAGTAATTGTAAAAGATTCCCTATTACGGTACCGTCGTTGATATGAATTCTGGGTAGTGGCGTAGTGCCGACCTTATGGCCAGCTCGAGGCCCTGCCCGATGAATTCACATCCTCTCCTCCCTAGTACCGTAAAAGGGAATCTTTTAGAATTAATGAATCTGGACCGTTCTTTTTAACTTTGCACAAATCTCAAAGTCAAATAATACTGCTCCCTGCGCTAGCCCGAATCTTAAAGCGACTTAGAGTAAATCTCAAACCGTAAAGTGAACAGAATCTTTTACACATATTGGAGAGGATACTTGTTCCTGCCCGATGGTGCCATCGGTCAGGTCTGTTCTACTACATTAGTATGGTCTTTAAATAATTAAAATTCTTTAATATTAACGGAAAATTATCTTTATCATAATGTGTTGTTCATAATTTAATTTTAAAATTTGTGAAAGCTTTTGCTATATCAAATTGCATTCCTAAGTCTGGGCCTGACAGACGGGCCCTAGCATAGGCTCATACTGGACTTGTCCCACAGCGGGGACCGACCCGACACGCACATTGACCGGCTGTGGTTCCAGACAGACGAACAGTGGCCAGTGGGCGGGTCAGGTCCAGCCGGACGTGATGGACCAAGTTTTGTTACAATTGATAGAGCAACTTTTTTTTTTTTTTTTTTTTGAGATGAGATATATCAACCTTGTGTAGTTTTTCTTGTTGGTAGTATTGGCCAATGGTTTTGTACATGTCAGTCCCGTGACATTCTCACATGAATGGGCAAGTAGGACCGCCACCTATTATTAACCCATCATGTATTAGTTGGACATATTATATTGAAAACAAATTTATTTGATAATTAACAACGAACTTAATTATATTTATTATTATAATTTTAAAAATTATTCATTAATCAATTATCGAGTAAATTAAAAAAGAAAATATTTTTTTAGTTTTAGACTTTAGTACATTCGACCAATGATTAAATAGTTTTCAAATTATATCAAATTTAATACACGTTCAATTAAATTACAAAAAGTATATTTACAATTTTACTTAATTTTTTTTGAATAATCATTCAAATATATGATCAAATTTGGAAAACCTTCGCAGGCGCAGCCAGACAAATTACTATTTTTTATAATTTAAAATGGCTAATCATACTCATAAATTGTCTTAAGGAATATTCAATTTTAAAAACATTCTTTGAGAATCACACTAATCGATTAAACGATTATTAAAATAAAATACTAAAATTATGAATATATTCACTAAAAGTTAAATATACCACATATTAATTAAAGAGTTTGGTTATATGGTGCTTTAGGGAGTAAAGACGTTATTTTACTTTCCGCTCATATTTTCGTTTTCAAAGTTAAACAATCTATATGAACCTTTCAACATGATCTCCAAATTTTACATTCTTTGAAACTTTTGTACTATTTTTTTAGAAATTTTGAAAATCATTATTTTCCAGAATTTTTAATTTTTTTTATTAATGAAAAATAATGATTTAAAAAAATTAAAAAATAGTAATTTTTTTTTAAATGTTGAAAGGTTCGAAACGACTGTTTGAATTTTGAAAATGAAATATGAGTCCAAAATAAAACAATCTCTTTACTCCTCAAAATACCTTATCTAGATCACAATTAAAAATATAATATAACAGCTCCGCTAAATTTCCAATTATGAGTATGTTCCTAAAGAAGTGATTCATTACCTATTATGCACAAGGACACGCTTTCTTAAACTTATCCAAGTCTTTCAATTAATCAATGAAGAGATTTATTGTACACACTCTCCCTGATAGAGATAGATTGAATTAGATTTTTGTGATATATATGTTTTCTAGGCATATTTATGTGAGGCAATAATTGCATTTTTTTTTTAGAGAAAACACTTTCTCTTCAAGTTTAACCTCGCTAATTATTTCATAAACAACAATTTTGTTTGAATTAATTTATATTAGAATCAAATTAATAGTGCTTGCTTAACACTTAAAAACCTGTTTGAAATAGAATAAAGTGAAAAGATAACATGATAAATCCATGATTATTCTTACCTCTATTCTTATATGAGATGAACTTATAAACGATCTCTATCCAAATCAAAGACACAATTTTGAACGATTAAAAAAAATAACTTTAGTTTTGCTGTGAAGACTATATAAACAAATTAGTCTTTAGTCAAGTGTGTCTTGACCATATAACCTTTTATTTTCATCCCATGACCTTACAATGCTTGCTAGTATCTACTTATTGTGCTTGCTTCAAGATACGTTCTTCATTTTTTTGCAAAGGGAATTTAGAACAACATGTAGTCCCTAACGGTACTTAGAGGAGTTTAAAGAAAGTCTTAAAGACTCTTAAATATTTTTCGGTTAACATAATATAGTGTAATTCAACATAATTTCAAGTAATTTAGCGTATTTTAGTATAAATATGCTAATTATATATCAAAAGAAGCAATCTAACAAATAATTTAAACAAAAAATTCGAATTTTCAGTGTTAGATTTCATTATCTTGCTCTTCATAATGTCTCTTAAAAAAATAGTTTATAATTATAATCACTATGAAGATAAAAGAGAAACAAAAAATAGTTTATAATTATACATCACTATGAAGACACATAGTAATTTACCGTAATTTAGCGTAATTTAACATAATTTAGCGTAATTTAATGTAATACAGTGTAATTAACATAATTTCAAGTAATCTAGTGTATTTTAGTATAAATATGCTAATTATAAATCAAAAGAAGTAATCTAACAAATAATTTAAACAAAAAATTCGAATTTTCAGTGTTACATTTCATTATCTTGCTCTTCATAGTGTCTCTAAAAAAAGAAAAATGAAACCGGCCAGAAAATGACCGGTTTGGACATTTTTCGAAAATCTCAGAGATTATGGGTATATTTATTAATTTGTAATTAACTTTGGATATTAATAAAAATGTCGGCTATATTTCTCTCCTCTATCAACCTTTGATCTTTGAGGAGACATTAATGTACCTTTTAATATTGATTTTTCAAATATCATACTTGTTCATTACATGCACTTATTTAAATTCAAATATATTATATCTGGTTATATAACTATTAATAACTAAATAACTTAAAACATAAGTATAAGAGTTTATTTATTGAACAATATGATTCCATATTTATATAAGAATCATGCATTTATATTCATATAAATAAGTACAACATATTAATTCAATCATTGTAACATTTATATTGTCCACCTAAATATGTATAAGCTTGATGTTATGATGACCACAAAATGCTTTCATCCTTTTTATCTAGAATAAAATTGAAAGAAAATGAATTATTTTTAAACTTTAAACTGCATTTAATTTTTGAAAAGAATCAAGTTTGGGCTCCAAAAATATTTCAAACTATTATTTTTTGAGTTTTGACGATGGCTCCGAGAATCAGAATAGGAATCAGTAATTTGACCATGAAATCATAACCGAGTGAATCGATCGAAATTGGATTGAAAATTCGATTTATTTTTTTGGCATAACTTGTTTTATACTAAAAGAAATAGGAAAAAAAATTGGTAACAAATTAATTGTCAAAATGGAGGTGCAAGAAAAAAAATTAATCGGTCTACTGCTAGTCTCAGTGGTGATCCCTAAAAAAAAATTAAGAAAAAATTTAAGGAAAACAATCGAAAAAATTAATCGGTCTACTGCTAGTCTTAGTGTTGATCCAAAAAAATAAAAATTTAAGAAAAAATGTAAGAAAAACAATCGGAAAATAAAAGAAGAGTAAAATGGACGTGTCCAATGAACATAGAAATGAAGAAGAAAAAAACAAGAGGAAAAAAATTAAAAAAGAAATGGAACTGGATAGTTCCAAGGTGTTGAAAAATGGAGCTCATAACCCAATTTAAAAAAAAAAAAAAAAAGGAAAAACGCAAGAAGTAATAACCGGCCGGTCCGGCCCGACAAAACTAAAAAAATATACGGCCCAAACTATTTTCTTCAACAGCGGACTACATTAGGGGTCCTCTTTATGATTCGTGCCAGGTTAAAAGAACGGTCCAGATCCACTAACTTTACGGAACAGTAGAGTACTCAGAGATACGATTTCGTACATTCGAATCCCACTCGACGACGAAGTACGAACTCATCTAAAGCTTGCCTCTCTTCCCTCAAAAATAAAATAAAAAATAAAGCTTCCCTCTCCCCACCCCCAAATCTCTCTTCCGATCAACAGTCGTATCCACCTTTGAAAAATTCGATCGGACGGTGAGTCGGAGGAATCCCCTCCGCCCGATTCAAGCGTAGCCTTCCGAAGGTACTAATTGCAATGGGAGAAGGGTTACGGTACTTCACAAAACAGTATAATACTGAGGCCTGGGCCCCACCAGCCTCAGTCTTGGTTCACTCTTCACCCTAGTTACTAGGTTTTCAGTAGAAATGAGAGCTTTTATAAATTTCTTGGATTCTTTGGTTAGGGTTCCTCTATTTTATGCAGGTCCTGATAGGTGTTGCTATTGACTACTAGAACTGTTAATTGATTTCATCTTATATGGTTTTCAGGTGTGAGGTGCTAGTAAGTAAGATTGCCGAATAATCACACTGTTAGAACTTCTCTCATTAGACTGGCTACTCCCTCACTTTGTCTCGATGCAAAATCATACTGGCCATGTCAGCATGGACCCAGAGCTCCAGGCGCTGCGAATCAATATGCAAGAAAGAATGTATGTCTTTTTTTTTTCTTTTTTTTCCTACAGCACTAGTATCATATAAATCTATTTTCTTGAATGCAAAGTAGTGTGTGTGTATGTGTGTGTGTCGGTGTTACCTTATAAGTTATAAAGTATTGCTTACCGGCTTATTCTCTTGTGTTTAATTGGTTGTGATTTCTCATATATAAGTTGATGTGGTGAACTAGTCTGTCTCATTAACATACAAGTGGATTTATGTTTGAGTTGTATATGTTGAAATTATTGTTACTGAAGCTTCTTGTTCATTACTACCAAATTTTAATTCATTTTTCTCTTCTTCTTCTTTAAAAAAAAACACACAGATGCAAATGGTTAGAGAGAAAACAAACTAATCCATCAAGTGACTGGAAGCAGAGATTGCCCGATATTGCGAAGAGGCTTGAAGAGTCTATATTCAAAGAGTCTCTTAACAAAGTAAATCAATCTCTTTATCCTCCCCCCCCCCCCACAAACTTCTGTAGTACCATCTTGTGAGCAGGAAGACAATTGATCACATTGTACATTTCTTTGTGCTTGTTTTGTGAGCAGGATGACTATATAAGCAAATTTCAGAGTGGGATTGAGAGTCGTATAACAAATATGCTGAATCAAATGAAGCAAAACCAGGTACGGCAACAGCAACTCCATCAGCAACAACAACTCCATCAGCAGCAGCAGTTGCAACAGCAGAACCATCAACAGACTATGGCGCATCATAACATACAGTCTAATTCCTCGGTATCTGGCATGATGATACCTACACCTGGCATATCCCACAACCTGACTGGAACCATGCGAATGTCATCCTCAATGGAGAGCAACCAGGGGATTAATCCCACTAGTGGCTCTGCTGGTATGATCTTGAATAGTAGAGATCCCTTTAATCTCTTTTATCCCTTGTTGAGTTTTATTCCTTTTGCGTTCCTGCACGTGTTGCAGTAGACCTCCATTCCTTAAATGAACCAATAACAGTTCCCTTAATGGAACCAATGACTGTTACCATTATTCAAAATGTAATGTATTATCTGGACTTTGTTTCGCATGCGAAATTGAAGTGGTTGTACAAGTACCACTAGAACTTTCATAGAATTTTCCTATGCCATGTATAATGCACTACTGTAAGTATTTGGCAAATATCAGGCATACAATTTCTTCACATTATGTTTAGTTAGCTAGGCATGGCATATTTTTTGGGGTATAAACTGCAATGTGAGTTTTACAAGCTAAACATAAATATCGGATGAAATTTCTTTTCTCTATGTGCTGTTACTGAGGATACCACATTCATTCTTTTTTAGGGGCCATGTCTAGTGGATACCAGCTCTCACATGGGAACATGTCAATTAATCAGCCGGGAAACACTTCAATGTCTGGATCAATAGGCGTGCGACGTCAGGTTACGCCGCAAATGATACCGACACCTGGATTTAACTCCACCAGTACCACACAAGTAACCCAACAGACCATGCCTATGAACTCTGACTACAATAATGGGTCTGGGATGCAGCCCCAGAAGCAACAACAATACAGCACTCTCAGTGGACAAGTGGGACCTGGCATGCAGTCAGTTCCTATGAATCAGAAGCATTCTTCCCAAGGGTTTGGAGATGGCATGATGAATAATAACAACGGATTAGGGTTGCTTGGTAATAACATGCAACAACTGATTAATGGACCAGGAATGTCAGAAGGGTACATGGGCATTGGTGGCACATATGGAAACTCAACAAAGCCCCTCCAGCAGGGTTTCTCTTCACAGCAGATCCAGCAAAGGATGCCCAGTATGTAAATTTGTTGCAATATTAATTTGTTTTCATTATCGAGCTTAGTAGTTATATGTCCCACCAACTCTGATTCGCAGGTGGTCAGAGCTTTGCAAATTGCATTATATGTATATGCGCGCGCGCGCGCGCACACACACACGGATGTTTAAATACATAGATGTATACATATATGTATGTGATAAACTCCCTGTCATCCTTAAAATGTGTAATGTGTAATTGAACAATAGAAAATCATTCTTACTTCTTCTTTTTTCCCCTTTTTCTTTTTGAAGCATCACTGTCTCAACAAGGTGTTTCTCTGATGGGTGACAACACAGTTGCCAAACAAGTTGACATGACCATGTCAAGTTCTGGAAACTATTATAATTCTGCAGGCCCATCTAACATGTCTTCAGCAAGTAATTTAAACAAGATCTCAGCTGTTGCAGCATCCCTCCAATCAAAGCCCAGACCAAACATGCTCACAAGCATTCACCAAGCGGGCATCCAGCAGATTCATCAAACGATCCAACAACCAATTGTGAAATCTGAGCCATTCTCTCACCCTGAGAAGGTTGTGAAATCTGAGCCATTCTCTCACCCTGAGAAGGTCAACTTCCAGCCATATTCACACATGAGCAGCCAGATTGGTGGCAATCAACTGCACCAGCAGAGCATGCAACAACAGCATCCACAACAACAGCATCCACAACAACAGCAGTCAATGATGGCGAGGGGTGGAAACAACACCTTTTCTAGACAATCCTCTTTGGGCTCTATCGGCTCAATCAGTTCTTTGGGGGCCAATAATACAGACCAAGTAATGGCTGAGAGTACCCTGCTGACGAATAATGATTTAATGCTCCCTCAAATTGCTGATTTCCAGGTGCCATTTGGTAATAATAAGGGAGGCCAGGGACAGTTCTTTGGCCCGTTAGCTGGTTCCAATGCATTAAATCAGACTGTCCAGTCTGATGAATTGTCATCCCATAATGGGGTAGGCAATGGGCGATCGAGGGGTGGGGTCCAGCAGCCAGACTCGATGCTGGTTCAGCAACCTTCTCAGTGGAGGCCAACTCAGCAGATGCAACAGGTTCAACAGATGCAACGGAACAACCACCAGATGGTTGCTGATAATAACAACAGTCACAATAGCAATGCATTGATTGAGAAGAATCAAATTTCTCAAACCGAACCTGACCAGTCTTGCATGACCCCTGGTCCTACTGTCACAACTATGGTGGTTACCAATAAAGGATCCTCCCAGCTCTCTCAACAGGAGACACGGTATCTGAATCAGATGAAACTGCTACTATTCCTGTTACATGCGAAATACTGTTCTGCTCCAGTTGGTCACTGTCGTGAGAAGAACTGTGTTAAAGCACAACAGCTTGCCAAACACATTGAAAGCTGTTATAAGAAGCAGTGCCAGGTCCACCTTTGTCTGACAGCCCGGAAGGTTCTTCTTCATTTTCGTGGTTGCCGGGAAGTGAACTGCCCAGTCTGTATCCCAGCCCGCAAGTTTATAATCATGGCCAAACAGAAGTCCTTGACACTGAAGGGCGACTCAAAAAAAGGTTTAAATGGAAAGGAGGTCAATAATAAGGTGGAGACTGCGGCTGGTTTGGCCCCTGTTGCTGTACCTGCCTCTGCCTCTCTTGCTTTGAAACACTCACAGAAGGATATGAATCAATTCGACTCATCGTCAGGGGTATTCTCAGATCAGATGGATTCCGAGCCAGTTTTGATGGATGTCTCAAATGGGCGGCATCAGCCTCTCCTACCGCTCCAACATCCTCTACCAAAGAGGCCAAGGATGGATATGGATTTCTCCCCTGTATCAGTCAACAATACAAACCTGTCATTTAGTACCCTGCAGGAAGCATTTCCAATTGAACAAAGTACCAGTAATATACCTGCAAAGCAGGAGACAGATGTTAAAATCGATCCTGCATTGCAAAACTTGCATATTGCCTCTACAGTGTCTGACACGTCATCAGTTCGGATGGGTTATGGTTTGGATGGGGATGTCAGCATGATAAGATCTTCTCAAACTGATGTGGGTCTGACTGGTCCATCTGACTGGGTCAAGCAGGAACCTTCTTTGTTGGTTGAGGACGAAGAGAGAAATGATGAAAATGCATCAGAAGCAAAACAGGAGGAAATGGAGGAGGATGGGGCTGCCGGTAAGTCAGGGAAACCTAAGATAAAGGGTGTTTCTATGATGGAACTCTTTACGCCGGAGCAAGTTAGAGAACACATCAAAAGTTTGAGGCAGTGGGTTGGTCAGGTACATATTTTTTTTTATTTTTTTATTTTTATGAAATATAAATTTGAGAAGTATCCTTCATAAGACGAGCTTCAAACTGTACTGGCCTCCAGATTTGTAAATTATGCATTTCTAAGGTACTTATAAGTGATTTGCTATATGCAACCATTCTTTTTTTTGTGTTGGCATTGAGGTGGGGGCTGGGTATTGTCATGCTTACAAACTTTCTGTGTTGCTTTGAGATCATATTACTGTCTGTATCTTTTTGTAATGGAAGAAAATGGTAAAAGATGGAAATATATCTCCTACTGAGGTGCATGTGAATGATAATTACGACCAGTTTGAGGGCTAGTTTTCACACTTGTCATTTAATTGCTGTTGAAATTAAGGATTTTCTGGCCATGTTTGGTTGCTACTTATATTTAAGGAGGATTAAGTTGCCTACTCCATCTTACTCTTATTTTACACCTCGTTTGGCAGCTTAAGTCATGGCTTAAATTAATCCGTCGAGGAGAGAAAAATGGGAAAATGAACTGTCTATGACAGTGGCCCTACTGGCGGAGTTTATTCTATTTTGAATAATGACAGTTTTGTGGTTGGTGATGCAGAGCAAATCAAAGGCCGAGAAGAACCAGGCCATATCGATGAATGAGAACTCATGCCAGCTGTGTGCTGTTGAGAAGCTGACCTTTGAGCCACCGCCAATCTACTGCACCCCATGCGGGGCCCGTATAAAGCGCAATGCTATGTACTATACAATTGGCACCGGTGAGCAGAGGCACTATATTTGTATCCCATGCTTCAACGATGCAAGAGGTGAAACCATAGAGATTGAGGGCCATGTTGTCCCCAAGGGTAGGCTCGAGAAGAAAAGGAATGATGAGGAGACTGAAGAATGGGTACATCTCTTTATTCTTTCAACCAAGGATTGTAGTATAGGGTACGAGATTCGTATTGGTGTGGTATCACGATAGTATCTTCTTTTGGTTTTATTTTCCCTTTTTTTGGGTTTAGCAATTTGCCTGATGATGAATCTGTAAGAGTTGAGTTTTATAGACTGAATGCTTGATGTGATTTAGCCCCATTTGCATCATTAATCTAATAGGAGAATCCAAGTCCTACTAGCTTAAGAGATATTTTTATCTTTTTTCTTCTCTTTTGTTAGTTTCTCTGATCTTGTTGTTTATTTTCCTTTTTTGGGTTTACAAAGCTTATAATTCTTCTCATGGGCTGGGGTAATAATTGTCAATAACAGGTATCTTTTAAAGTTTTTTAATTCTATTGTTTCTTTTCACCGAGAACTAACCAATAAACCACCTTCTCCGCAGTGGGTGCAATGTGACAAGTGTGAGGCATGGCAGCATCAAATATGTGCTCTGTTTAATGGGCGTAGAAATGATGGCGGCCAAGCTGAGTACACCTGCCCAAACTGCTACACTGAAGAGGTAGAAACAGGTGAGCGCAAACCACTACCCCAGAGTGCTGTGCTCGGTGCCAAGGATCTACCACGCACAATCTTGAGTGACCATATAGAGAATCGGCTCTTCAAGCAGCTGAAGCAGGAAAGGCAGGACCGAGCCAGCCATTTTGGAAAGAGCATTGATGAGGTACCAGGAGCAGAAGGACTTGTTGTTAGAGTTGTCTCATCTGTTGACAAGAAATTAGAGGTGAAGCCAAAGTTTTTAGAGATATTTCAGGAGGAAAACTATCCGACTGAGTTTCCCTACAAATCTAAGGTGCTGAGAAGATCCTTTCTTGAGTATTTGATTTTTCTTTTTGTATGGAATTTTGGTTTTGTACTAACTTTGTGGTTTTGTACTAACTTTGTGGTTTTACTTTCTAGGCAGTATTGTTGTTTCAGAAGATTGAGGGTGTAGAGGTGTGCCTTTTCGGAATGTATGTACAAGAGTTTGGCACAGAATGCGCCTTTCCAAATCAACGGCGTGTTTATCTGTCTTATCTTGATTCAGTCAAGTACTTCAGGCCTGAGATCAGAACAGTCAGTGGAGAGGCTCTTCGTACGTTTGTCTATCATGAAATTCTGGTATAGTCACTTGTTTGACCTTTAGAAATTACATATAGTTTGCCTATTTTCCAGATAAACAGCTGTTTTGATATACATAATAATTGGTTCATATAATATTTCCAGATTGGGTACCTTGAATATTGCAAAAGGCGTGGATTCACAAGCTGCTATATATGGGCCTGTCCCCCTCTCAAGGGCGAAGATTACATCTTATATTGCCATCCTGAGATTCAAAAGACCCCTAAGTCTGACAAATTGCGTGAATGGTGTGTGTTATCCCAGAAAGTTCAAGTCAAAGATTGCATTCATTGTACATGTTACTAAACATATTTACTATATTGTTTCCCATGTCATATGTTTTGAAGGTACTTGTCTATGCTGAAGAAGGGAGTAAAAGAGAACATAGTGGTTGACCTGACAAATCTGTATGACCACTTCTTCACACATCATGGGGAGTCCAGAGCAAAAGTGACAGCAGCCCGTTTGCCTTATTTTGATGGTGACTATTGGCCAGGAGCTGCAGAAGACATGATTACCCAACTGCGCCAAGAGGAAGATGACCGCAAGCAGCAGAAGAAGGGTAAGATGAAGAAAGCCACTATCACCAAGCGCGCCCTTAAGGCTGCCGGCCACACCGATCTAAGTGGTAACGCCTCAAAGGATGCCATGTTGATGCAGAAGGTAACCTACTCTCTCTTTTTTTTTTTTTTTAATTACCATAATGAATCCTTATGAATGCTTATCTTGTAAACCTGGAGTGATGTAATGGTTTTTGCTTGTACTTTGCTTCTTGATTTTAATGGATGTAATTATTGTCTGATCCTTTTTTTTATTCCTTGTGAAGCTGGGAGAAACAATATATCCTATGAGGGAAGACTTCATCATGGTTCATCTCCAGCATCCCTGCAACCACTGTTGCATACTTATGGTGTCTGGTACACGCTGGGTGTGCAATAGTTGCCGATATTTCAACCTATGTGAGAGGTGAGCATAATAATTGGCAGCATTATTCATGAAAATTTTCTGTATAAAAAAAAAAACATCCTGGTATTGAACATTATCCAAAATGATAATTTATCCTTCTGGTTGACTTTTGCATTTATTCATCTACTGTCTTGTATGAATAATCTTCTCTCTGCATGATAGTTGTCATAAAGCGGAGCAACTGCGTGAGGACAGGGAGAGGCACCCGACCCATAGCAGGGAGAAACACACTTTCAGACCGGTAAAGTTTCTCTCTTGGGCTTTCTTCCAGTAGAGCTTTATCTTGATATTATTATTTATTGTACTTTTTATTTTGTGTTCTTATTTTAGCATTTTGCACATGAAAACAAAATAATGAAACTTAATTGCAACTAATAAATCCTGATTACGCATTGTTTCTTTCAGATGGAGATAACCAGCATTCCGAATGACACAAAGGACAAGGATGATATCCTCGAGAGTGAGTTCTTTGATACACGACAAGCATTCCTGTCACTATGCCAGGGCAACCACTATCAGTACGACACTCTTCGACGTGCAAAACACTCGTCAATGATGGTGCTGTACCACCTTCACAACCCGACAGCCCCGGCCTTTGTGACCACATGCAATGTTTGTAACCATGACATCGAAGCTGGCCAGGGCTGGCGCTGTGAGGTCTGCCCTGACTTTGATGTTTGCAACTCATGCTACCAGAAAGAGGGGGTGGTTAATCATCCCCACAAGTTGACAAATCACCCCTCGAATGCTGAGAGGGATGCACAGAACAAGGAGGCTCGGCAGAAGCGGGTTTCACAGGTACGTTGTTTATTGACTTGTTTGTTGGCTGCTGTGTTGTTTGAATACACTGCAACATTGATTTTTTGGATTCTTTTTTGACCTACTGTGGAATGGGTAGGATATTTTCTAATTTTAGATTCAAGTCTTGATGCTTGATCAAGAACTACAGTTGTTTGAAATAAAAGTTTGAGCATTAGTAGGATATTCGGATTTGATGATGGAAATATTGGGTGGCAAGAATGCCATTTGTAAAAATGCATGCCTATTGGGCTGTTGGTGTATAAAATATGAATGTTATTAGTATACTAGATTCAATAACCATTAGTAAATATTGCACTGCCATTAGTAAGAAGAATTAACAAAATGAATTACCTAATTTATACATCTATATTTTACCTAATGCAGCTGAGGAAGATGTTGGAGCTGCTGGTGCACGCCTCACAGTGCCGGTCCCCACACTGTCAATACCCGAACTGCCGCAAGGTAAAAGGGCTGTTCCGCCATGGTATGCAGTGTGGAGTTCGTGCCTCTGGAGGTTGTGGTCTCTGCAAGAAGATGTGGTACATTCTTCAACTCCATGCTCGTGCTTGCAAGGAGACTGCGTGCACTGTACCCCGCTGCAAGTGAGTGAAATGAATTCTTGCTTCTATTATTTTCTGCTGCTATATTACACAAATCAGGTTTTCTTTGCTTTAGTCATATAGTGAGTGTCCTGAGTAGGAGGAATATCTCATAGGTTATATTTTTAGTACTTCAGAAATACATTCCAAAGTGGTTATATAAAATAATTTTTTACTGTCTCACTGTTATTTCATGGACACTTGTACCAAAAATATTATGGTATACTAGTGGTCTAGTACCTTGTTTATCTTTCTCAAAAGGAAAAAAGGAGGAGAAAGATGGTAATCCTGTTTAAAAATATTATGGTATACTAGTAATCCTGTTTAACTCTGTCATCTATACCATAGTAAAATGAGAATTAGATTCTACACATCTACAAAGCATAACAATTATAACATAAAGGATATCTACAATTAAAGCAAGATAAAAATGATAGAAAACGGAAATTATGAAAAAGTAATAGAGGGTGGGTACTGGCAAATATTTGGTACTTCCTTATTTTAGAGTCTGGTTAAATGTTACTCAATTTGTGGTTGGCAAAATTGTATTTTTATGAATGGGACTCATGTTTGATCAACTTGTAATTTCAATACAGGGATTTAAAGGAACACTTGCGGAGGCTTCAGCAGCAGTCTGAGTCGAGGCGTCGGGCTGCTGTGAATGAGATGATGAGGCAACGAGCCGCTGAAGTTTCTGGAACCAATGACTCGTAGAACTGTCAACAATAGAATGAATGTACATTGTTCAATACCTCCATTGTGTCATATACTGGAGTGCTAACTGGATCCATTGCAGTGCGAGCTTATACAGGCCTTGACCCGATGTACACAAGTTGTGGCCAATCTTTTATTTTACTTGTGTACCATTTTCATACCATCTCATTCATGTGAAAGCTGTACCGTATAGTTGTGACTGTAGATCTCTCATGTGCAGCAGAAATCTTGATGGATCTGTATTTTAATTTATTTTTCATTATTGGTTTTCTTCTGTGATTGTTTGGTTGCTTGTGTTATGTTTAGGGAAATGGGAACAGTAGGAATGAGGAGAACAATACCAGTCTCTCGTTTTGTAGGTTGGCCCATTTTTAGTATAAATAGTTAATAATGAATAATAATCGTGCTTTGATTACACTAGTTTTAGTTCTTATGTGGATACAAAAAGTAAGATGGTTCAAATGCATAAAATTATATATTGTTAACAATAATGCATTTCAACTAGTGGTCAAATGCATAAAATTTCTAGCGTCGTACTATTGGGAAAAAAATGCACATATCATATGGGCTATGGCTGAGGTGAGTTGGAGGATAGTAGAGCTATTTGACCAATATACTTTCCTAACAATATATTGTGAAGTAACAAAAAATAAAATAACAACATAGCATAAACAAAATAATTTTCTGAAAGAGCTTATCGATTGGAAGATTGTTCATAACTTTGCTTCAAATTTTAATCTCTATATAATGTAACGTAATGCAATTTAAAATTAATAAAAATATGAAGAACACATTTCATTTAAATACTAAAACTAAATACTGGTGAAGTGTCTAATAATGAACAAAAGGTATTCCAACCTATCTGCCGACAGTTTCAGGTTACAGGCTCCGATTCTAATCAGACGGCCGAGATCTATTAAACTCAATAGATGCTCTTTTGAGTTAATGCAGAAGATGCGGACTCAGCCCTGTCTAGCAAGATGGTTTGCCAAATCGTTTTGGCACCTGTTGACATGCGCACATTTGTATCCAGGATTTAATTTGAGTATTTTCCAAATTTCAAAAGCCTCTCCATGCGCCTTCCAATCAATCCACTGCTGCGCGCTTGTATGCTGACTTAACCATATCAAAAAATTTCTTGGGGAGTTGTCAATTCCTTCAGTCCTTAGTGCCAGATTAGACGAGAACCAACACGATCTTGAGAAACTGCAATGCAACATCCAGTGTTTGACACTTTCTGGAGCTTGGCCACAGGTCTGACAAACCGGGTCACCCTTCCCCAGTCGTGATGCCATAATCTCCCCCAAAGGGATACCATTATGCATCAACTTCCATAGCAGCACATGCACATCCCCCTTGCACCAGATTGGAACCCACAAATTGTTCTGACCTTGATTGGTAGGCTGGGGCTGGTTACTAGGTTGACCCTGACGATTGCCGCATAACTCCTGATAAGCCTTTTTTACCAAAAAACGTAATTTGCCGCTGGTCGAAAAATTAGCTTGCTCCCATTCGTGCCCTGTCTTGGTGATAGAATAGTCGCCACTATCAGCCACCGTGTACCCAAAGCAACCGATGAGCCTTTTGGTGTCCCAGGTGCCAGCCTCGTCATCTACCAGGTAAGTTACCTTTAGGGTTGTGTCGCTAGGTACCTGTGGATTGAAACCAATTGACCCCGGGAACCAAGGTTGCATGTACACCCGACAATCCTCTTTTCATGTTTCTTCTTGTATTAATCACTATTACCAACAATGTACACTAACAACAATGTATTAATTACTATTGTGGTAGGTTTGTACGCTTGCAATCTGTCCAATTTAGTACTCTGTAGGGTATAAATTTTATTAGCTCTTGAAACACATCAGGTCAGTTTACAGTCAAATCCTTTTATAAGGCCACGAAGAGAGGCCGGCACATTTCAACACATATCAGCAGAATTTGGAAGTATAAGCTGCCAATGAGAGTTCTCGTCTTCATCTGTTTGATGCTAAATAGCAGAATCCTTACTGTGGATAATCTCAACAAAAGAGGATGACCACTTGTGAATATGTGTTGTCTATATTTCTTAGCAAATGACTTCCACAAGGCGGTTCTCAGGTGAGATCAGTTAAGGGTGAGGCAGATGTAGTAAGTACTATGTTTTGTGGTATGGAGGGAAATGTGTAGAAGAATATATAGGAAGAGAAAAAAAAACAACACAATTGCTCCTGATGGAAATTGCCTGATAAAAATTGCAAATGAGCTTAGCAGTTTCCTTTTTCTTTTCTTTTTTTACTTATGCTTTTATTTTATTTTAATTTTTAATTTTTGTTTTTGTTTTTTCCCTCTGTTGTAACTTTTTTTCCTGTAATTTTTTGAAGCCCCTGGTATCGGTATAAATAGAACCTGGAGGCTTGGTCTCCATATTTATTTCCTTTAAAAAAATCAATGCAATCAATAAATAGATTTTGCAAAAACGAATTTAGATTGTGCCTCAAGCGCCTTATGTTCTTTGTTAGGCCGTATTTAGTTTTAGTAGTATTTAAATGAAATGCGTTCTTCATATTTTTATTAATTTTATATTACATTACAATACATCCTATAAAAATAAAATTTGAAGCAAGTTATGAACATCTTCCAATCGATAAACGCTTTCAAAAAAAATATTTTATGTTTATAATATGTTGTTTTTTTGCTACTTTATAATACATTGTTCAATCTACTGTCCTCCAACTCAGCTCAGCGCCACAGCCCATAAGATGTGTGCAATTTTCAATATTACAACAATGTTTCTATCTTTTAGTAATATACAAATCTTGGCAGCCGCTGCCAAGTTTTTCAAAAAAAAAAAAAACAATGTTTCTATCGTTGTGCATCTAAGTTATAACTATCATTCAGGTGTTCACGAAGCAGATACATATTTAGACATCAACTTTCATAATTTGAAAATAAAGACAGATCACTTCTTAGTTTTGAGAGAAACATGATCATTTTTAGTTTTGAAAATAAAGGCAGATCATTTAAGCTTGTACAATGTAAATTACAAAAGAATGACAACAACTGGTGTAGGTCGGGGGTCAAGGTCTATATAAGCTTGCACTGCAATGGATCTAGTTAGCACTTAGCACTCCAGTATATGACACAATGGAGGTATAAGTATGTACATTAATTCACCTTGGCAGCCACTGCCAAGTTCTTCAAAAAAAAAAAAAAAAAAAGATTTATGTACATGAATTCTCTTGATGACTGTTCTACATGTCATTGGATTCAGAAACTTCTGCGGCGCGTTGCCTCATCATCTCATTCACAGCAGCCCGACGCCTTGACTCAGACTGATGTTGAAGCCTCCGCATTTGTTCCTTCAAGTCCCTGTATTGAAATTACAAGTTGATCAAAGATGAAATTCACTCATAAATGTACATTTTTGCCAACCACAAATTAACATCTAACCAAAACTTTAAAATATGGAAGTACCAAATATTTGCCAGTACCCACCCTATATTACTTTGTCATAATCTCCGTTTTCAGTCCTAATTATCTTGCTTTAATTGTAGATATCCTGTATGTTATAATTGCTATGCTTAGTAGGTGCGTGGAATCTAATTCTCATTTTACTAGGGATACATTACACGAGTTAAACAGGAACAACAAAGTTGATGCCCATTTTTCTTCTGATTCTTTTTGAGAGAGGTTAAAAAGTTAAACAAGGTACTAGACCACTAGTATACCATAGTTTTTTTGGAACAAGAGTCCATGGAAGTAACAGTGAGACAGTAAACAATTATTTTATAAAACCACTTTGGAATGGATTTCTAAAGTACTAAAAATATCACCTATGAGATATTCTTCCTACTCAGGACACTCTCTATATGACTAAAGCAAAGCAAACAAGATTTGCGAAATATAACAGCAGAAAATAATAAATGCAAGAATTCATTTCACTCACTTGCAGCGGGGTATAGTGCACGCAGTCTCCTTGCAAGCACGCGCATGGAGTTGAAGCATGTACCACATCTTCTTACAGAGACCACAACCTCCAGAGAGACGAACTCCACAATCTAATCCATGGCGGAACAGCCCCTTTACCTTGCGGCAATTCGGGTATTGACAGTGTGGGGACCTGCACTGTGAGGCGTGCCTCAGAAGCTCCAACATCTTTCTCAGCTGCATTAGGTAAAATAGATGTATAAATTAGGTAATTCATTTGTTAATTCTTCATACTAATGGCAGTGCAATAATTACTAATGGTTATTGCATGGAAGTTACCAGAAGAATCTTCATTTGCATCTAGTATAATAGTAACATTCATTTTTTATACACCCACAGCCCACTAGGCATGCATTTTTACAAATGGCATTCTTGCCACCCAAATTTTTCAATCATGAAATCCAAATATCCTACTAATACTACAACTTCTATTTCAAACAACTATAGTTCTTGATCACGCATCAAGACTTGAATCTGAAATTAAAAAATATCCTACCTCCTTTCCACAGTAGGTCAAAGAATAATCCAAAATATCAAAGTTGCAGTGTATTCAAACAACACAGCAGCCGACAAGCAAGTCAATAAACAATGTACCTGTGAAACCCGCTTCTGCCGAGCCTCCTTGTTCTGCGCATCTCTCTCAGCATTTGAGGGGTAGTTTGTCAACTTGTGGGGATGATTAACCACCCCCTCTTTCTGGTAGCATGAGTTGCAAACATCAAAGTCAGGGCATACCTCGCAGCGCCAGCCCTGGCCAGCCTCGATTTCATGGTTACAAACACTGCATGCGGTCACATAGGCCGGCGCTGTTGGATTGTGAAGGTGGTACAAAACCATCATTGACGAATGTTTTGCACTTCGAAGAGTGTCGTACTGATAGTGGTTGCCCTGGCATAGTGCGAGGAATGCTTGTCGTGTATCAAAAAACTCGCTCTCGAGAATATCATCCTCGTCCTTTGTGTCACTCGGCACGCCAATTATTTCCATCTGAAAGAAACAGCACATAATCAGGATTTATAAGTTGAAATTAAATTTCATTATTGTGTTCTCATGTGCAAAATGCTAAAATAAGAACACAATATAAAAAGTATTATAAATAATAATATCAAGATAAAGCTCTACTGGAAGAGAGCCCAAGAAAGAGAAAACTCACTGGTTTGAACGTGTGTTTCTCCCTGCTATGTGTCGGGTGTCTCTCCCTTCCCTCACGCAGTTGCTCCACGTTATGACAGCTATCATGCAGAGAGAAGATTATTCATACAATACAGTAGATGAATAAATGCAAAAGTCAACCAGAAGGATGAAATTGTCATTTTGGATCATGTTCAACACCAGGATTTTTTTTACAGAAAATTTTCATGAATAATGCTGCCAATTATTATGCTCACCTTTCACAGAGGTTGAAATATCGGCAACTATTGCACACCCAGCGTGTACCAGACACCATAGGTATGCAACAGTGGTTGCAGGGATGCTGGAGATGAACCATGATGAAGTCTTCCCTCATAGGATATATTGTTTTGCCCAGCTTTACAAGGAATAAACAAAAAAAGGATCAGACAATAATTACATCCATTAAAATCAAGAAGCCAAGTATTTGCAACAACTATTGCATCACTCCAGTTTTACGAGATGAGCACTCATAAGGAATCATTGAGGTAAAAAATATAAAAAAAAAAAAAAAGAGTAGGATACCTTCTGCATCAACATAGCATCCTTTGAGGCGTCACCGCTTAGATCGGTGTGGCCGGCAGCCTTAAGGGCGCGCTTGGTGATAGTGACTTTCTTCATCTTACCCTTCTGCTGCTTGCGGTCATCTTCCTCTTGGTGCAGTTGGGTAATCATGTCTTCTGCAGCTCCTGGCCAATAGTCGCCGTCAAAATAAGGCAGACGGGCTGCTGTCACCTTTGCCCTGGACTCCCCCTGCTGCGTGAAGAAGTGGTCATACAGATTTGTCAGGTCAACGACTATGTTCTCTTTTACTCCCTTCTTCAGCATAGACAAGTACCTTCAAAACATAGACAAGGGTAAACATTATAGTAAATGTGTTTAGTAACATGTACAATGACTGCAATCTTGACTTGAACTTGCTGGGATAACACATACCATTCACGCAATTTGTCAGACTTAGGGGTCTTTTGAATCTCAGGATGGCAATACAAGATGTAATCATCGCCTTTGACAGGAGGGCAAGCCCATATATAGCAGCTTGTGAATCCACGTCTTTTGCAATATTCAAGGTACCCAATCTAAAAATATTATATGAACCAGTTATTATGTATTTCAAAACAGCTAGCTGTTTATCTGGGAAAAAGGAAAACTGTATGTAATTTCTCAAGGTCAAACAAGTGACTATACCAGGATTTCATGATAGACAATCGTACGAAGAGCCTCTCCACTGACTGTTCTGATCTCAGGCCTGAAGTACTTGACTGAATCAAGATAAGACAGATAAATACGCCGTTGGTTTGGAAAGGCACATTCTGTGCCAAACTCTTGCACATACATTCCGAAAAGGCACACCTCTACACCCTCAATCTTTTGAAACAACAATATTGCCTAGAAAGTAAAACCAGAAATTTAGTAAAAAAAAATGAAATTCCATAGAAAATGAAAAATCAAATCCTCAAAAAAGGATCTTCTCAGTACCTTAGATTTGTAGGGAAACTCAGTCGGATAGTTTTCCTCCTGAAATATCTCTAAAAATCTTGGCTTCACCTCTAATTTCTTGTCAACAGATGAGACAACTCTAACAACAAGTCCCTCTGCTCCTGGTACCTCATCAAAGCTCTTTCCAAAATGGTTGGCTCGCTCCTGCCTTTCCTTCTTCAGCCGCTTGAAGAGACGATTCTCTATGTGATCACTCAAGATTGTGCGTGGTAGATCCTTGGCACCGAGCACAGCACTCTGGGGTAGTGGTTTGCGCTCACCTGTTTCTACCTCTTTAATGTAGCAGTTTGGGCAGGTATACTCAGCTTGGTCGCCATCATTTCTACGCCCATTAAACAGAGCACAAATTTGGTGCTGCCATGCCTCACACTTATCACATTGCACCCACTGTGGAGAAGGTGGCTTATTGGTTAGTTCTCAGTGAAAATAGACAATAGAAATTAAAAGGCTTTAAAAGATACATGTTATTGACAAATTTAATCCCCAGCCCATGAGAAGAATTAAAATCTTGTAAACCCAAAAAAGGGAAATAAACAACAAGATCAGAGAAGAAAAAAGATCTCTTGCACACTTGAGCTACCAAACTCTACTCTTAGAGATTCATCGAGGAAATTGCTAAACCCAAAAAAAGTGAAAATAAAATAATAAAAATAAAAAAAGATACTATCACGATACCACACCAATAAGGGTCTGGTACCCTACTACAATCCTTGGTTGAAAGAACAAAAAAACATACCCCTTCTTCAGTCTCCTCATCATTCCTTTTCTTCTCGAGCCTTCTCTTGGGGACAGTGTGGCCCTCAATCTCTATGGTTTCACCTCTTGCTTCGTTGAAGGATGGGATACAAATGTAGTGTCTCTGCCCTTTGATGCCAATTGTATAGTACATAGCGTTGCGCTTTATACGAGCCCCACATGGGGTGCAGTAGATTGGCGGTGGCTCGAAGGTCAGCTTCTCAACAGCACACAGCTGGCATGAGTTCTCATTCATCGAGATGGCCTGGTTCTTCTCGGCCTTTGATTTGCTCTGCATCACAAACCACATAAACAGTCATTATTCAAAATAGAATAAACAAAGCACATGTTTCTCAAAGATGAGTTATTCATCTAGGCCATGTTTGGCTGTGGAGTAAACCCCTTTCACACTTAAGCAACTAAACGGGGTGTAAAACGGGAGGAGTAAGATGGAGTTAAGGCGGAGCAAGTTAAACTACCTCTCAAACTTATTAACTTACTCCACACTTACTCCGCATGTAAGGCCCACTGTCTTAGACAGATTCATTGCCCAATTTCTCTTCCCCAAACAGATTAATTTAAACCATGACTTAAGCTGCCAAACGAGGTGTAAAATAGGAATAAGATGGAGTACGCAACTTCATCCTGCTTAAATTTAAGTAGCAACCAAACATGGCCCTAATATCCTTAATTTCAACAGCATTAAAAATAACATGTGTGAAAACTAGACCCTCAAATTGGGAGTAATTATCATTCACATGCCCCTCGGTAGGAATTTTTTTTCCATTTTATACCATTTTCTTCCATTAATGTGATTGCAAAAGCAACAAAGAAAATTTTGTTAGCATGACAATACCCAGCCCCCACCTCAATGCCAACACACACACAAAATAAAGACGGTTGCGCAAAGTAGCAAAGTACTTATAAATACCTTAGAAATGCACAATTTACAATGCTGGAGGCCAGTACGGTCTGAAGCTCATCTTATCAAGGACATTTCTCAAAATTATATTTCATAAAAAGATAAATAAAGGAAAAATATGTACCTGACCAACCCACTGCTTCAAACTTTTGATGTGTTCTCTTACTTGCTCCGGCGTAAAGAGTTCCATCATAGAAACACCCTTTATCTTAGGTTTCCCTGACTTACCGGCAGCCCCATCCTCCTCCACCTCCTCTTGTTTTGCCTCTGTTGCATTTTCATCATTTCTCTCTTCGTTCTCAACCAACAAAGAAGGTTCCTGCTTGACCCACTCAGATGGACCAGCAGGACCCACATCAGTTTGAGAAGATCTTACCATGCTAAAATCTCCATCCATGCCATAACCCATCTGAACTGATGATGTGACAGACACTGTAGAGGCAATGTGCATGTTTTGCAATGCAGGATTGATTTTAACATCTGTCTCCTGCTTTGCAGGTATATTACTGGTACTCTGTTCAATAGGAAATGCTTCCTGCAGGGCACTAAATGATGGGTTTGTATTGTTGACTGATACAGGGGAGATATCCATATTCATCCTTTGCCTCTTTGGTAGAGGCTGTTGGAGTGGTGGGTGAGGCTGATGCCGCCGCCCATTTGAGACATCCATCAAAACTGGCTCAGCATCCATCTGATCCGAGAAAACTCCTGACGATGAGTCTAATTGATTCACACCCTTCTGTGAATGTTTCAAACCAGCCTCAGTCTCCACCTTATTATCGACCTCCTTTCCATTTAAACCTTTTTTTGAGCCACTCTTCAGTGTCAAGGACTTCTGTTTGGCCATGATTATAAACTTGTGGGCTGGGATACAGACTGGGCAGTTCACTTCCTGGCAATCACCAAAATGATGAATAACATTCCGGGCTGTCACACAAAGGTGGACCCGGCACTGCTTCTGATGACATCTTTCAATGTGTTTCCAAAGCTGCTGTGCTTTAACACAGTTCTTCTCAGGGCAGTGGCCAACTGGAGCAGGACAGGATTTCGCATGGAGCAGGAATAGTATCAGTTTCAACTGGTTCTGATACTGTGTCTCCCGTTGAGAGAGCTGGGAGGATCCATTATTGGGAACCACCGTAGTAGTGACAGTAGGATCAGGGGCCCGCACACCCTCAATCAATGCATTGCTATTGTGACTGTTGTTACTATCAGCAACCATCTGGTGGTTGCTCCGTTGCACCTGTTGCATCTGCTGAGTCGGCCTCCACTGAGACTGTTGCTGAACCAGCATCGAGTCTGGCTGCTGAACCCCACCCCTCGATCGGCCGTTCCCCACCCCATTATGGGATGACAACTCATCAGACTGGACAGTCTGATTTAATGCATTGGAACCAGCTAACGGGCCAAAGAGCTGTCCCTGGCCTCCCTCATTATTACCAAATGGCACCTGGAAATCAGCAAGTTGAGGGAGCATTAGATCATTATTCGTCAGCAGGGCACTCTCAGCCATTACTTGGTCTGTATTAATGGCCCCCAAAGAACCGATTGAGCCGATAGATCCCAAAGAGGATTGTCTAGAAAAGGTGTTGTTTCCAACCCTCTTCATCATTGGCTGCTGTTGCATGCTGTGCTGGTGCAGTTGATTGCCACCAAGCTGGCTGCTCATGTGTGCATATGGCTGGAAGTTGACCTTCTCGGGGTGAGAGAATGGCTCAGATTTCACAATTGGTTGTTGAATCGTTTGATGGATAGCTTGTTGAATGCCCGCTTGGTGATTGCCTGTGAGCATGTTTGCCCTGGGCTTTGATTGGAGGGATGCTGCAACAGCTGAGATCTTGTTTAAATTACTTGTTGAAGACATGTTAGACGGGCCTGCAGGATTGTAATAGTTTCCAGAACTTGACATGGTCATGTCAACTTGTTTGGCAACTGTGTTGTCGCCCATCAGAGAAACACCATGTTGAGACAGTGATGCTTCAAAAAGGATAAAAGGGGAAAAATGAAGTGAGAATGTATTTTCTATTGTTCAATTACACATTTTAAGGATGACAGGAAGTTCGTCACATACATATAAGCATACATTATATGTATGTATACATACGTACATGTGTGTGTGTGTGTCTGTAGGTACGTATATATAATGCAATTTGCAAAGCTCTAGCCATCTGCTAGTTAGAGTTGGTGGGACTTACAACTACTAAGCTTAATAATGAAAACGAATGAATATGGCAACAAATTTACATACTTGGCATCCTTTGCTGGATCTGATGTGAAGAGAAACCCTGCTGGAGAGGCTTTGTTGAGTTCCCATATGTGCCACCAATGCCCATGTACCCTTCTGACATTCCTGGTCCATTCATTAGTTGTTGAATGTTATTATTCATCATACCATCTCCAAACCCTTGGGACGAATGCTTCTGATTCATAGGAACTGACTGCATGCCAGGTCCCACTTGTCCACTGAGAGTGTTGTATTGTTGTTGCTTCTGGGGCTGCATCCCAGACCCATTATTGTAGTCAGAGTTCATAGGCATGGTCTGTTGGGTTACTTGTGTGGTACTGGTGGAATTAAATCCAGGGGTCTGTATCATTTGTGGTGTGACCTGACGTTGTACGCCTATTGATGCAGACATTGAAGTGCTTCCCGGCTGATTAATTGACATGCTCCCATGTGAGAGCTGGTATCCATTAGACATGGTCCCTAAAAAGGAAAGAATGTGGTATCCTCAGTAACAGCACACAAAAGAAAAGAAATTACATCTGATAGTTTTGAAGTTAACTTATAAAACTCACATTTTAGTTTATACCCAAAAATATGCCATGCCTAGCTAACTAAACATAAATGTGAGGAAATTGTATAGGAAAATTCTGGTGGTACTTATGCAACCCCTTCAATTTCGAATGCGAAACAGAGACAAGATAATAAATTACATTTTGAACAATGGTAACAATCATTGGTTCCATTAAGGGGATCGTTATTAGTTCATTTTTAAGGAATGGAGGTCTACTGCAACATGTGCAGGAACGTGCAAGAAAACCACAACAAGAGATTGATAAGAGATTAAAGGGATCTCTACTATTCAAGATCATACCAGCAGGGCCGCTAGTGGGATTAATCCCCTGGTTGCTCTCCATTGAGGATGGCATTCGCATGGTTCCAGTCGGGTTGTGGGATATGCCAGGCGTAGGTATCATCATGCCAGATACCGAGGAATTAGACTGTATGTTATGATGCGCCATAGTCTGGTGTTGGTTCTGCTGTTGCGACAGCTGTTGCTGTTGCGACTGCTGTTGCTGTTGCGACTGCTGTTGCTGTTGAGACTGCTGTTGCTGTTGCTGTAGCCGTTTCTGGTTCAGTTGATTCTGCATACTTATTATCCGACTCTCAATCCCACTCTGAAATTTGTTCATATAGTCATCCTGCTCACAAAACAAAGCACAAAAAAATTGTACAACATGATCAATTGCCTTCCTGCTCACAAGAAGGCACAACAGAAGTTTGTAGAGAGGAATAAAGAGATTGATTTACTTTGTTAAGGGACTCTTTGTATATAGACTCTTCAAGCATCTTCGCAATATCGGGCAACCTCTGCTTCCACTCACTTGACCGATTAGTGTATCTTTTCTCAAACCATTTGCATCTGTATTAAAAAAAAAACGAATTAAATTTTGGTAGTAATGAACAAGAAGCTTCAGTAACAACAACTCAAACATAAATCCAATTGTATGTTAATGAGACAGGCTAGATCACCACATGAACTTATCTATGAGAAATGACAACCAATTAAACACAAGAGAACAAGCTGGTAAGCAATACTTTATAACTTACAAGGTAACACACACACACACACACACACTACTTTGCATTCAAGAAAACAGATTCTTATAATACTAGTGCAGTAGAATAAAAAAAAGGCTGACATTTTTTCTTGCATATTGATTCGCAATGCCTGGAACATTGGATCCATGCTGAAATGGCCAGTATGATTTTGCATCATGTTGATTATTGGATAATTTTTCAAACCAACTGCCCAATTTTACTTAACTCGCACCTCACACCTGAAAACCATATACAAAATAAATCAATTAACAATTGTAATAGTCAATAGCAACACCAACCAGGGCCCTTTATAAAATAGAGGAGCCCTAACCAAAAAATCAGATAAATTTAGAAAAGCTCTCATTTCTACTGAAAACTGTTAGGATAGGGATCTCTAACTCTGATTGACGAATTTGGGCAAATTTTGGATTAGAAAGGTGGGTACAGTAATGGCAAACGGATAAAATGGAAAAGACAAGCTCAATAATCTTTATTTCATTTCATAATCTGTGTGGTTACAACTGATGGTTTATAGGCGATGTTAATAACAAAGAATTACACTAAACAGCACAATGGATTTCTCAATTGAATGGCCTAAGTAGTTTCTTAACGATCCTTCCCGGTTCTCCTCCAGTTTCTTTTCATTCTTCGTCTCCATTTCTGATTCTGGCCCCATCCCGCAGCGACATAATAGCTTCAACGGTCGCTGTCTTCTCTTAAGACGTATCCTTGCCCAAAGTCAAAATTGGACCAAGTCAAAATTGGATTCGTTACATCCCAATTCCTCACCTAGTAACTAGGGCTTGTTCACCGGTGAGCAGAGACCGAGGCCGGTGGCGAGTCCTATTATACTGTTTGTTTGTGAAGTACCGTACTTAAACTAGGACCCTTTTCCTATTGTAATTAGTACCTTTGCGATTTTTGGGAGAAAAACCACGTCGGGCGGAGGGGGGTGATCACCGCCTTGATTCCTGGACTCAACGTCCGTTCGAATTACTGGAATTTTTTCAAAGGCTGATGCGATTAATGATCAGAAGAGAGATTTGGGGGTGGTGTTAGTGTGTGAGGTATTTTGTTAATTATAAAGGAGATAGGTCGGCTGCTCATGGAAAAATACGGGTAAATATTTTAACAGAGACGTTTTGGCTGCATGCAGCGCATGGACTATAGAATCAAAACAGCAATGCGTATGGTTCGTGCGCTGCATGACGCTAAAACCGCTCTGTTAAAGTATTTACCAGAAAATACTTGGTCTTTTTCGCGAGTTGTTAATACGGTATCTTGTTCGCTTCTTTACCTTAAATTTCGTGCATGATTGAAAATATTTTAAGTCTTGCTTCCCAATTTCCCATGAAGTGGCACTGTTTAAATTTTGCAAGTGTCATTTTTTTTTGTTATTCTTCACTATTTAAATGGCTAGTTTTGGGAAATTGTTTCAACCTTTTACAACTGATTATTATTTCCATAACATTATATATGGAGTTCTCTAATAATAAAATATTAAATATTTCTAGAAAAAATATAAAATTGATCTCCAAGCACATTGTAATATGGAATTCATGTTAAGTGGTTTGAATCGGCTGTTTGAACTTTAAAAACATAGATCATAATATGCGGTACAAAAACAATAGGGCATTTTAATGAACATTTTTATTTATAAAAGATATTATAAATTAAGAGAGGGAAAGAGGAGTACCTTTGTTTTTTATGCATAGAATGATCGGTTGAAATTTTATTGATCCAAAATTGTATGTCGTCCCAATAAAATGTTGAAGAATCTTTTGTGCTTGATATCACATGGTTGATGTTTGTTTAAGTTAAGAGTCAAAGAGAATTTACAAAAAGATCCTTAGTCTTTTCAAATGAAAATAATAAAATAAAAAAGTGAGGTATGTTTGGATTCTCTGTGGCTCCATTATGTGAGGAGGAGGAGCATAGCATAAAGTGAGGATGCAGAAACCACAGAAAATCCAGACAAGACTTCACATGAACAATAAAAAAAAATACTCTTCACATGTGTATACAGTCGGCATTGAGCAGAAAAAAAATAAACAAAAAGTTTGAATAAAAAAGAATTCTACCTATCATTCTATGCATTGAAAAATTGAAGTACTCTTTTCCTCTCTTATTTTATAATATTCTCTATAAATAAAAATCCTCCTTTTTAACCCTGCTTATTTTCAGTGTTTTAATATTCGATTTATATGCGATATTCGGAAGGCCACCGAATACCGAATATATGGTATGCATTCGAATATACGGATTTTTATTCGGATGTATATATGCGGATTTTAAAACAAAAATTCATATTAATAAACAGCAGCATAGCAGAAAACAAGCGGCATAGCCACATAAATTCAGAACCGTATATATTCGGAACCGAATATTAGACCGAATACAAATTTTCTATTCGGATTACAACCGAATACGAATATACGGCCGAATATTCGGCCGAATAAACCGAATTTTAATACACTGCTTATTTTAATATCCAACCTTTAAAATATAAATGATGAAATATATATTAGAATGATCCATATTTAATGATTTTTTAATCAAAATGTCAACTGCCATTCAAATTACATAATTTTAGTACATGGTCAATCTATAAACTGATAATGTTTTCCATTTAAATTTTTTTTAATTTAGTTTAAGATAGTGTCAAATTGTTAAGTTCATCTAGGCCTGCTAAATGAGTCGGGCCGGCTCATGAACTATGAGTTGGACTCTTGAATGAGCCTAGTTGGGCTGAGTTTAATTCGAGCCGAGTCCAAACTCGGCTCGAACTCGAAATAATTTTATCACTAACTAACCGATCCGATCCGAGCTGAGCCGGGCCGAGACGAGTTGCCAAATCGCTAACCTAACCGAGTCTCTCTCCTCTTCGTTCCCAAGCTCCTCGCCTCTTTCGCGCACGAGAACCTCCTCCTCTTCTCCTCCTCCTCAGATCGCTATCTCTTCTGCTCGCCTCTCTTTGCGCACCGTCTCCCTCTTCAGATCGCTATCTCTTCGCCCCCTCTTCGCGCACGCCTTGCTATCTCTCTTCAACTGGTAACTCACCCGTTAAGGTACTTAGTTGCATTTCTGTTAATACTAGTTGTTTGCTCGATTTTGAATGCAACCCATTATTTCCGTTGAAGTTTGTAGTTTGTACCAATGCATTACATGGTTGGTAAAAACTGGATTGCAGAGAAAAAACAGTGTTTAGAGAATCTATGGGAATGGGTGTAGGATTTCGCCTTTTGTTTGTCTGGCTTCTCTCAAGTCTCCCAAATCCAATTGACACCAGATTGATACTGTAGAAAAAAAAAATTCACTCACCAACCAAATTGACACCAGATTGAGGTTTAATACAAAATTTGAAGTTAATTAGGTTGGTCACTGTTTTCTGACAAGGATATCCAGAAAGGAGTCGTGGAACCCGATGCTATATATGGCACTCAAGGCAATATGATTTCTTTTCATTACCAGAAGTACTGATTACCAGTAGGATAATGTTTAAAATATTGTAGTAGTTATGTTTGAAGTGTTTGTTGCATGCTTTGTTGGTTACTAGTCTGTTGGTACCATTGATGCTGGACATTGGTCTGTTGGTACCAGTTGACAAGTTATTACCTAACTACTCAGTAATACTGTAATAATTTTTTTTAGTAATTTGTCATATCAATCTAAATTTGTCATTAAAAATTACTGTACACTTTATTGTTCAGGTACAAGCCATGGGAGATCAAAAGTTCCCTCTTTTTTCTTAAAGCAAAATAGTTTAGTACCTATAATTTGACTTGGGTTAAAAAAAGTAAGTGTTTTACTTCTTTTAATCCAGATGAAATAATAGCAAATCACAGTTGTTATTAGCTTATAACTTTGTTTTACTGTATAAATACTTGTTTTTTAATCCGTAAGTCATGTTCATCGGTCTTAAACAGAAAATAATAATATTTTTATGTGTTAGTGTTTTAGCACGTTTTCTTTTTGACTTGTATACAGCTCTGAGTTTAGTAGTTTACCATTTTGCTTCTTTTTTTAGCATGTTTTTTTCTTTTTTTTCTTTTGTTCCGTGTTTAATTTCCCAAACCCGGCATATACTTGCAATGTCTCAAAAGAAGTACGATATTAGTCATAAACTTGCAATCACCAGAAAGTTTTAGTGTAATTTTAAAAAAACTATAAAACAACTAAAAATTATTATCTCATACATAATTGGCTTACTTTTATTGATGAATTTGTGATATAGATTCTTCTCTGGTGGGGGGTATTTGTGGCATCTACTCCAGTTTGACAATGTTTTATATAATTTAATAATTGTGTGAAGTGATCTTTGAAGCTTTAATTCTTCATTTGCAGCCCGCTTATACCATTGCCAATCTTCTTCATTTAAGAATTTTAGGTTAACACGGTTCTCTAATTAAGTTGATAGGTAATATTATATATGTAGATAATTATTAAAAGATTGTTCTAGAAGGATACTGATTGATTTTGAACTTTTTCTTCCTTGTGTATGTTCATTTATAAAAAAACTAAATAGTTTTGTTTTTCTTTGATAATTTACTTATTAGAGTTACTTGACACTGGATATGGATAGAAGTTTCCTTTTGTTGTCATTGATAGGGAATCAAAGTTAATGTTGATGATATTCTAAATTTAGTAGAATGTATATCTTATGACATGAATCCAGTGGTAAGAATTCTTTCGAAACAATTGTCCCAGTGAAAAAGGAGTTTCAAAGGAGATTCAAAGTGGTGCATGGCTGAAGTGGTGCATGGTTGTTCCAGTGAAAAAGGAGTTTCAAAGTTTTGGGGTGTAATATGTTAAATATTGATGTTATAATATGTGCTTGTCCGAGGATGTAATCAGTTAAAAAATGTGACCAGTTTTAAGTTTTGGCTTTGAAGTTTCTGGGCTAAAGATGCTGATTTAGTGATTTGTGTGGCTGTAAAATGTCAGTAACAATTTGTTTTTAGTTTTTAGTTTCTGTTGGTTTTTTAGATTTTTATATAGTTGTATTTCACTTGGTCAACTTAGATTTTGGTGTTGGACCGATAAAATTAGGTTACTGGATCTATTCATCCACTTTTATGTCATCTTTTGAATTTAATATTTGTTAAATGATGTTCAAATAGTTTTATAAATATATTCATCATATTATATTTATGTTCAAATATACGTGGCAGATCCGCTGTATTTAATGAAAGAGTTTCATTGGTCAATACTAGCTTGGTCAATGCTGGCTCGGTCAAACGAGTTGATTTTCTATTAATTAGTCAATACTGGCTCGGTCAATGCTGCGCGCATGAAATAAAATTGGATTTGAGCCGAGTTCGGGCCGAGCTTAGAGAATCAATGGACCGAGCCGAGTCGGGCTTTATCCTTCAAAATTGAGCTGAGCTGAGTTGGGCTTTTAATGAAAGATTGAAGAGCTGGGCTGAGTTTTGGGTTTGATCCGACTCATTAGCACCCCTAAGTTCATCCTATATCAATGGGATTTTCAAAGAAAAATAGTAGGTTTAAATTATATTGAACAATCCTATCAAACCAACAAAAGCAATTATCAAAATAAAACTAGAGATACGATTTCAATAAATTAGAAAAACTGTATCAAATTTGATGCAATTAGAAAACCAACCAATAATGCATAAAGTACTTTGAAAATTAACAGTCACTTCTATCTCCACTTAATCGATGCCAAATAATTCTCATATTGCACCGAATTCCATACACTACCAACCTAAAAGTATCAAAAACATCTATTAATTAATTGCTCTTTATAATAAAACAAAACAAAACAAAACTTGGGAGAGGCTAAATCTTATTCTATATTATATCTCCATATATGTATCAACATCAACCACTTACAAAATCTCTATTTATAGGCTAGAGAAAGCAAATGAAAAGCCATACAATTAACAAGATAGTTAATACAAAATTAAATCTAATAGAAAGTTGATGAGGTGGAGAAGGTGAAATGTCTACTATTATTATTTCATAACACTCCCTCTTAGATATTTTACCTTATATTATACACTATTAATATTGTACTGCAGGACAAATATTAATTTGGTACTTCAGGACCAATTTGAATTAACTAATACTTCCGGATTAGTTATGCTGCCTCATTAAAAACCTTACTAAGAAAAACCCAGTGGGACAAAACTTAGTGAAGGGAAAAAGAGTGCAGCGTGTATAATACTCCCCCTCATTTTAACGTATATCTTTTAAGCGACGGATGCCGATCTTCTGTGAAAGTTGCTCAAAAACTTTTCTTGGCAATGATTTTGTGAATAGGTCTGCCAAATTGTCGCTTGATCTGATTTGACAAACATTTATCAAGCCATCCTTTTGTAGATCATGAGTTGAGAAGAATTTTGGCGAGATGTGCTTGCATGGTTCTGTCACCTTTAATATATCATTCTTTGATTTGAGCAATACATGCTGCATTATCTTCATATAGTACTGTCAGACTTTCTTTGATTGACTCCAGCCCGCATTCCTCCTGGATGTATTGGATCATTGATCTTAACCAGACACATTCTCGACCAGCATCGTATAGAGCAATTAATTCGGCATGATTTGATGATGTTGCCGTGAGTGTCTGTTTTGTCGATCGCCATGAAATTACAGTACCGCCATATGTAAACACATATCCGAATTGTGATCGAGCTTTATGCGGGTCTGATAAATATCCTGCATCTGCATACCCAACTAATTTGGACTTTGTATCTTTTTGATAAAATAGTCCCATATCACGTGTCCCGCAAAGGTAACGAAATACATGTTTAATTCCGTTCCAATGTCGGCGTGTTGGATCAGAACTATATCTTGCTAGTACATTTATAGAAAAAGCAATATCAGGTCTCGTATTATTAACAAGATACATCAAAACCCCAATTGCACTTAAGTATGGTACTTCTGGACCAAGAACTTTTTCATTCTTTTCTCGGGGACGGTAAGGATCCTTTTTTATATCAAGTGATCGGACAACCATTGGTGTACTTAGATGATGAGCTTTGTCCATATTAAAACGTTTCAACATCTTCTGGATATAGTTTGATTGATGGACAAAAATACCATTATACAAGTGCTCGATCTGTAGGCCGAGACATAATTTTGTTATTCCAAGATCTTTCATTTCAAATTCTTTCTTTAATAATTTTGCAGTCTTTTCGATCTCTTCAGGAGACCCAATGATATTTAAATCATCAACATATACTGCAATAATTGTAAAATCTGATATTGATCTTTTAATAAAAACACATGGACTAATTACATTAGATTTATATCCTCCTTTTACTAGATATTCACTGAGTCGATTATACCACATTCGACCTGACTGTTTTAGTCCATATAAAGATCTTTTTAACTTTATAGAATACATTTCTCGAGGTTTTAATTTCAATGCTTCAGGGACTTTCATATAGATATCATTATCAAGTAATCCATACAAATAAGTTATGACTACATCCATGAGGCGCATTTGAAGGTTTTCAGTGATTGTGAGACTGATTAAAAATCTAAGAGTTATTGCATCCACTACATGTGAATATGTTTCTTCATAATCAACTCCTGATATTTGTGTAAAATCTTGTGCCACAAGCCTTGCTTTATATCTCACAATTTCATTTTTCTCATTCTTTTTTATTGCAAATACCCACTTGTAACCTACAGGGTTAACATCTTTTGGGGTTAAGACTACAGGTCCAAAAACATTGCGCTTTTCAAGCGAATCTAATTCAGCCTTCAGGGCATCTTTCCATTTTGGCCAATCATTTCTGTGCATACACTCTTCAGGAGTTTTTGGCACATAATCTTCCTCATTTAGCACATCAATTGCTATAGCATATGCAAAAATTTCATCAGTACATGTTTCATTTCGGTTCCATATTGTACCATTCTGTACATAGTTTATTGAGATCTCATAATCACTAGGTACCTGAGTTTCTTCTGGAACTTCATCAACCTCTTCTGGGGTTTTATCAATCTCTTCTGGAATTTTATCAATCTCTTCCGGGATTTTATTAATCTCTTCTGGAGTTGCACCAACTGCTTTATTCTGCTCTTTCTTTTGTCATGGATTTTTATCTTTGGAACCAATTGGTCTTCCACGTTTTCTCTTTTTTTTTTCTTAATTGAGGCTTGATAAAGCCCTACAAAATGCTTGGGCATACGACAGGTACGTGATGTCTCCATATTTGATCTATTGTTTCGACCTATTTTTAGACCAGATCTTATGTTTTTGACCACTAAATTGCATAGTTTACATTGAAAATCAATAGAATATGGTACTGCTGCATTTTGTGGTTGATTTTGCAGGAAATAGGCGAAAACAGGCAGAGTTATGACATTCCTCACGCGAGTCGCGTCCCACATGACGCGGGTTGCATCACAGCCCAGACGCGACCCTCATAGCGCACATCAGCTATACCTGACGCGGGTCGCATCCAATCTGATGCGGGTCGCGTCAGACCCTGAAATTTCAGCACCGAACTTAAAACAGTCATAACTTTTGACTCGTAACTCCGTTTTGAGCGTATGACCACTTTTCGGAAAGCTGAGAAGATCTACAATCTGAGCCAAACCTCACTGCTCATTTCCACTCGACGCGACTGTTCGCAGCAAAGCGCAACGCAAGTTTCGGCACGCTTGAAAGCGTACCTTTTAAACCTCGTTAACACTCCACGAGTAAAGGATGCAAGTGCACAACCTCTGCCGTGTAGTATAATCGGGTATCGATCCTCAGAGACGGCTAATCACTCGGTTAAGTTCTATCTAAACTTGATTGAAAACTAGAAGTTGAAAAGGTTTTGTTTGGTATTTAATTTCCTAAGGTATCAAATCAAACTGTTCAGACAATTGAAGAAGATGTAACAAAATGTTTAGAACAAATGTAAATTGTGTTTTGATTATGGATAAAAGGTGTTTCCAGGGTTTAAGACTTCATCTCTGATCTGCCTCTAGTGGTACGGCCCGTACTAAGTAGGTACGGCTAGGCCGTACCTCACTGGTAAGGCTAGGCCGTACCACCCTGGTAAGACCCGTACCGGCTTCCCAGAACAGAACCTACCAGTTCGAGTAAATGCATTTCCTTGCTGGTACCTTGTGCTAAACTCTTTAGAAAGGTTCAATTGACCATACCTAAGGTTCCTAACCCTCAACCGTCGTTTGTTGGATCAAGATCTAGGTTGGAATGCGATTGAGAGCCTTTTAGGGTTTCTACACCTCAACCATCGTATGTTGGTACAGATCTACCCTAGCTGATTGATTAGATGTCTAAGGCACCCTCTAATCTGTCGATTAGAGGAGAATTCAACCTTTCGGCTTCAATTCGAACTATTCTACCCTATGTACTTGAATTGGATGAGAGATTGAGATGATCACATGACCTTGATAGGTTCGATCTAAACCTAAAGGGACATCATACAACAATCACAGCAAGCAAAGCAAGATATAGCAATGAAAATCACAATCAATCAAACTAAAGAGTTCATACAAAGTAAAAGTCAAAGAAAGTCAAAACAAATCAAGATTCGATCTCTAACCCTAGAAACTAAAATGATCTACTCACAGCACATAGCAATGTCTAAAAATACAATAAGAGGAAGAGAGATAGCCATGGATTGAAGGGAGATGGAGGAGGAAGCTAGATCCGTCGAGTTTCGCCTCTTCCTCTTCTTTCCTTCTTGCTTTCAGCTCCTTAGCCTTCTTTCTCTCTCCTACTGAGCTCTCAGATCTATCTGGAATGAATTGGATACGAAATCTGGAGAGTTCCCCGCCTTAAATAGCCTCTGCCCAAATTTGAATCTGTCAGGACGCCTTCATGTACGGCCCGTACCAATTTGGTACGGCCTGGCCGTACCAGGCGTGAAGAGCTGAAAACGGCTAAGTATGGTCCGACCCGTACCAAGCCTGGTAAGGGTCGTACCTCATCATGTGAATCGCCATTTCTTCGTGTGTTTTGCTCCAAACCTGCAGAAAACAAACAAACACTCAGCAGTACCAAATTCTAAAGATATATCGATGAAATGCACATGATTCTGGTGAATTATGGCACGAATCTGGTACTAAAACAGGCCTAAAATAGACTAAATATGCGAGGTATCAAATTCCCCCAAGCTGAACCTTTGCTTGTCCTCAAGCAAAAAGTTTCAAACTCGGGTAAAAGTGCTGGACAACTAAATCTAAATGCAGATACAAGTCTAAATGTGAAAACCTACGTGAGTGTGCTATAGTCAAGAATTTCTAGAATCGATTCGGTTGTAATTCAAACATTCCTTTGTAAACCTTGATTCACTCCAACAATTAGTCAATTGAACTTCTTATTTTGAGATGCTTCTAACAATGGAAAGACTAATTACCTAGGTTTGATCGAATCAATTTCATTCTTTTTCCGAATTATTGCTTTTATTCAAAGTGATTTTTCTTTGCATTTGCCCTCCCCCAAGCTTGAATCAAGCTTAAGGGTAAGAAAGTTGCGAACGAAGTGTGTTGGTATGAGCAAAATTTTCTTTCTTTATTTCTAATTGGGAGACGAGCTCAAAGGCGCCCATTCGAGGCTTATTGCCAGTACTCTTATTTTCTCCATCTTTTCTCTTTTGTTTTCTCTTTTTCTTTTTCTCATTTTTTTATTTTTTTCTTTTTCTTTTCTTTTTTTGGTTTGCTCACACCATGAATACACACATCCATTGGTATTCATTCATACCAATGGATATTCCAAACTTTCTTAATTTGAAAATCTCAATTCCTAAAGGCACAATTCAGTTTTTTCGAATAATCTCGTTCGATTCAATTCTAAGTTTGTTTCATCTTTTCCATTATTAAAAACATCTCAACCTAAGTAGTTCAATAACCAATCATGGGTTAGTTCCAATTCACTCAATTCTAATCACAACCAAATTGTTTCAAAGTTATTCTCAATTCTAGCAATTCACGCAAATTTTCACCTAACAATGCAAGAGAAAAGTAAAAATGACCTAAGTGCAATCAAAATAAATCCTAAAACACAAAAGTAAATCCTAAGATACAAAAAGTCGTCTTCCCCCCCAAGCTTAGCCTGAGCATTGTCCTCAATGCTTCAAGACTGAAAGATAAAGAGATATAGAAGCAAAAGGGAAAGAGAAAACATACCCGCTCAGTCATCGGTGGGAGGTGGATCAGGTGGCACTGGTGGAAGCACCCACTTCTGAGGTACACGGCCCATGCGATCACACTCTTGCATCAGAAGAATCCGCAAGATTCCCATCAAGTTCTTGATCGAGCGCCCGATCGCGCTTTTGTGCGCTTCCAATTTCTCCAAGAGTGTAGCAGTCCGATCGGGTTCAAGATCTGCGCTTATGATTACATGACGACATCTATCTGGGTCTAGAAACTCGTACCTGAGGTGAGCTGCTGGAGGCTTGGGCTCAGGAGTCAGCCGCTCTGTCTGGGTCTTGACGCGGGTCGCATCAGGTGGAATGGCATCGCATGCTGACCAATCCCAATCGCTTCCTTTGGTCTCCAGGTCATCAGACCACGGCATGCGGGTCGCATCAGGTGGCGTGCGGGTCTCGTCTACATGCTCTTCAGGTGGAGATGCAGGTCGACTTGGCTCGATGCAACCTGGGTCCACATGTTCTTCCGTGGGTGATGCGGGTCGTGTCTCAATGATGCGGGTCGCGTCAAGTGCGGTCTGGTCTGTTGGCTGGGCTGGTCCTTCGCATTCTGGCTGAGCTGGCAGCTTTGCAGGTTGAGATTGGCGTGAGATGATGATGTGACTCAATTGCTCCAGCAACTTGTTTTGGGCAGCCATTTGATTTTGTTGAGCGGCCATCTGTGTGGACATGTTTTGCAACTGTTCCCACAGCATCTGGTTCACCTTCCCTTGCTCGTGTATGAATTCGATCTCAGCGGGATCAATGTACGGCTCGGGTGGATCGGGTTGGAATACGCAATTGTTCGAGTCATCGAATGGTGCAGGGTCGTAGAAATTGCAATTGTTGTTGCTGATATAGCCATCCTGCTCCGGTTCCTCACTCCAATCAGCCAGTGGGCAATACTCATAAGAGTGTCTCATGTCCCCACACATGGCACATGGCTGTGGTTTCTGGTTTCTGGCTGCCCTCATGCTCATTCTGATTGAATAACTCTCCATGGCCTCCTCTAGCTCGGCAGCTCTAGCATATAGAGCTGCGATCATGGCCTCCTCTAGCTCGGCAGCTCTAGCATATAGAGCTGTGATCTGATCAGCTTTGGATCGGCCGCCTCCTCCAGCTTGAAAATTGTCGCGGCCAAACCAATGTTGGTCTGTCGTCATGTTGTACATGAGATCCATGGTGTCTTGAGCTCCTCAGATAGTAATCGCCATAGTGTTCCTGAAAAAGAGAAAATAAATAAATAAAAGAAACGAAACAAAATAAAAGAAAATAAAGGATACAAGATAAAGTCTAGATCAACTAAGTAAGATAAAACCTAACTAAGCAATTGGTTACCGTCCCCGGCAACGGCGCCAAAAACTTGTTCGCAGCAAAGCGCAACGCAAGTTTCGGCACGCTTGAAAGCGTACCTTTTAAACCTCGTTAACACTCCACGAGTAAAGGATGCAAGTGCACAACCTCTGCCGTGTAGTATAATCGGGTATCGATCCTCAGAGACGGCTAATCACTCGGTTAAGTTCTATCTAAACTTGATTGAAAACTAGAAGTTGAAAAGGTTTTGTTTGGTATTTAATTTCCTAAGGTATCAAATCAAACTGTTCAGACAATTGAAGAAGATGTAACAAAATGTTTAGAACAAATGTAAATTGTGTTTTGATTATGGATAAAAGGTGTTTCCAGGGTTTAAGACTTCATCTCTGATCTGCCTCTAGTGGTACGGCCCGTACTAAGTAGGTACGGCTAGGCCGTACCTCACTGGTAAGGCTAGGCCGTACCACCCTGGTAAGACCCGTACCGGCTTCCCAGAACAGAACCTACCAGTTCGAGTAAATGCATTTCCTTGCTGGTACCTTGTGCTAAACTCTTTAGAAAGGTTCAATTGACCATACCTAAGGTTCCTAACCCTCAACCGTCGTTTGTTGGATCAAGATCTAGGTTGGAATGCGATTGAGAGCCTTTTAGGGTTTCTACACCTCAACCATCGTATGTTGGTACAGATCTACCCTAGCTGATTGATTAGATGTCTAAGGCACCCTCTAATCTGTCGATTAGAGGAGAATTCAACCTTTCGGCTTCAATTCGAACTATTCTACCCTATGTACTTGAATTGGATGAGAGATTGAGATGATCACATGACCTTGATAGGTTCGATCTAAACCTAAAGGGACATCATACAACAATCACAGCAAGCAAAGCAAGATATAGCAATGAAAATCACAATCAATCAAACTAAAGAGTTCATACAAAGTAAAAGTCAAAGAAAGTCAAAACAAATCAAGATTCGATCTCTAACCCTAGAAACTAAAATGATCTACTCACAGCACATAGCAATGTCTAAAAATACAATAAGAGGAAGAGAGATAGCCATGGATTGAAGGGAGATGGAGGAGGAAGCTAGATCCGTCGAGTTTCGCCTCTTCCTCTTCTTTCCTTCTTGCTTTCAGCTCCTTAGCCTTCTTTCTCTCTCCTACTGAGCTCTCAGATCTATCTGGAATGAATTGGATACGAAATCTGGAGAGTTCCCCGCCTTAAATAGCCTCTGCCCAAATTTGAATCTGTCAGGACGCCTTCATGTACGGCCCGTACCAATTTGGTACGGCCTGGCCGTACCAGGCGTGAAGAGCTGAAAACGGCTAAGTATGGTCCGACCCGTACCAAGCCTGGTAAGGGTCGTACCTCATCATGTGAATCGCCATTTCTTCGTGTGTTTTGCTCCAAACCTGCAGAAAACAAACAAACACTCAGCAGTACCAAATTCTAAAGATATATCGATGAAATGCACATGATTCTGGTGAATTATGGCACGAATCTGGTACTAAAACAGGCCTAAAATAGACTAAATATGCGAGGTATCAGCGACCCGCATGAGGTGGCACGCGACCCGCGTCGAGTTAATTGCGCCAGGGCCTGATTAAAGCCCGTTAAGATGCCTATATAAGGCCTGGCGCAAATTGAGAAAAGGGACCCCCGACACATTTCACTAAAAAGGGGATCCGATCCTATTTTGAAGGGAGGGCTTGGCGCCTGAGGCGATCTGGAGAGGAGAAGCGATCTGGAGCTACTCGACTTGGAGAAGAAGATTCAACCAGAAGCTTCGATCCTCTTCAATCCCTCATCTCTCATCATGATTTGCATCCTCTTTCTCTCTTCTATTTTGATTTTAGCCATGTCTGAGTAGACTTGCAGTTTCGAGGGTTTGGATTTAGTCTGATACTTTGTTTGATTATGCACATGGATTGATTCTGATTGATATTTCGTGTTTCTTGATTCTTGTATTATTTGTGATTGCTTGATCTGAATTGTTTGATTCTTGATTGTCTACTGTTGAATGCCTTTGGCATTTCTTCTTGTAACAAGGCTTGATGTTTCTTGCAAATTAGGTTAAGTACTTGAGGTAGGTCTGAGAACCGAAAGGTGAGGTCAATAGTAGCCGAGAGGTGAAATTTCCACTTGCACTTGCTCAGCTTGTGGATACCTTTAGTAAACAGAACTGAGAACTTAGGTTTAGATCAAACAGCTTGATTAAATCTAAGAAGGTGAAATTGCATTTCCAAACCAGGTCTGCTAAGCCAACACACGAGAGTTGAGGTTTAGTGACACTAGGTACGGTCAATCTAGCCTTACACGACTTAAACAACCAGTTTCTGACATGTGCAGACTCAGCTCAAGGGGCCATGCGGGTCACGTGCGATAGCACGCGGGTCGCATCACAAGGGTCGCAAGCCACAGCTTGCGAGTCGCGTGAAAGGTCCAGAGTGCTTAGGGCCACGCAGGTCGCATGCGAAAGTATGCGGGTCGCGTCACAAGAGTCGCATACGAGAGTATGCGGGTCGCGTGGCAGGTCCAGAGCAGCAAAGTTGAAGATGAAATCTGAAACCCTTGAAACGCCCTTTTATACAATAGTACAAAACACAAACATATAATTGATTTCACTTCTGTTCATACATTGTTCATACAATTGTTCATACATTCGTTTACCTGTTCATACATTCGTTACAAAAAATTAGGAATAGACAAACACCCAATTTTCACACTTCTAGTACCTAATTAGGAAAAGTAGAGATTAAGAAAGTGAACCGTCCCTGTGGATCGATACCCGACTAAACTTCACGACAAGATTGTGCACTTGCGATCTGAGTCGAGGGTTTACAAGGTTTAAACTCTACAGCTTGCTGTAGTGAAACTTTGTTCACCACTTTTGGCACAAACAGTACGCAATCAATGATTTATCATCCCACATCTGTAACAAACATCTTCAGGATGTTTTCGTTTCTCATTTTTCATTAGTACGTATTTATAACAAAATACAACTTCAGGTTATTAATACCATAACTTCGAGTTATGATAAATGAAAAAGGAGATAAATTCAAGCTTTGTGAGATTTGTCATATGTACTACAAAATAGATACATATTAATAATTTCAGATTATTAATACCATAACTTCAGGTTATTAATACCATAACTTCAGGTTATTAATGCCATAACTTCAGTTTATTAATATCATAACTTCAGGTTATGAAAAGGGAGATGAATAAATATAAATAAAAGAATATGTAAATTGCATAAATAAATAAATTTAAATGTATTAATAACTTCAGGTTAATATTATATAACTTCAGGTTATAATAAAATACTTATTTAATAACTTCTGGTTATTAAATTGCTTAATTGCGCTATGTAAAATTTAATTTGAAATAACTTCGGGTTATATTTTCATCCAATGACCTATAATAATTTCTGGTTATTATATTGATTTTATATGAAAATTTCTAATAAAACTTCAGGTTTTTAATTGAGAATAACTGCAGGTTATTATTCATCCAGTGGCTTATAATAACTGCTGGTTATTATATTAATTTAAAATTTCAAATAGAACTTCAGATTCTAAACAATTATAACAACTTCAGGTTATTATTCTTATTATTCTATTCGAGTAATACGAACTTCAGGTTCTTGAATTAAATATTGGAGACATTTTATCGATTTGATAACTTCCGGTTATCATAAATATCAATAACTTTCTGGTTCATATAAGAACTTCTGGTCCTTTTTTTTTTTTGAGAAGAAGAACTTCTGGTTCATAAAATAACAGAACACAACTTAACATAGTTATATGTTCGCTCCCAGATGAGAGGTACAGAGTTTCACCACAGCCTAGGCTGTGGAGTTTAAACCCTATTCAACTCTTGGACGAAGGTTGCAAGTGCACAACCCTGTCGTGTAGTTAGAACGGGTGTCGATCCTCAGGGACGGTCTATTTTCCGAACTTAAACTATTCCTAGTTAGGTACTAGAAGTTGAATGTTTGAGGTTTGTTTGTTTAATCCTAAGATATATGAACAAGTCGAATGAAATGAAAGAATGAATGAACAAGTATGAATATATGAACAATTGTATTAACAATGAATTAACAGAAAAGAATCAACTAAATGTTTGTATTTTGTACTATGGTATAAAAGGGCGTTTCAAGGGTTTCAGATTTCATCTTCAACTTTGCTGCTCAGACCTGCCATGCGACCCGCATGCTCTCGCATGCGACCCGTGTGACGCGACCCGCATGCTTTCGCATGCGACCCGCTTGGCCTTGAGCGCTCCGAACCTGGCACGCGACCCGCAAGCTGTGGCTTGCGACCCTCGTGATGCGACCCGCGTGCTAAGTCACGCGACCCGCATGGTCCTTGAGCTGAGTCTGCACATGTCAAGTTTCTTGTTGTTTAAGTCGTGTAAGGTTAGATTGACCGTACCTAGTGTCACTGAACCTCAACTTTCGTGTGTTGGCTTAGCAGACCTGGTTTGGAATTGCAATTTCACCTTCTCAGGTTTAATCAAGCTGTTTGATCTAAACCTAAGTTCTCAATTCTGTTTACTAAAGGTATCTACAAGCTGAAGTAGAAACTTTCACCTTTCGGCTACTCATTGATCTACAAGCTGAATAGAAACTTTCACCTTTCGGCTACTCATTGACCTCACCTTTCGGTTCTCAGACCTACCTCAGGTACTTAACCTAATTGCAAGAAGCATCAAGCCTTTGGTACAAGAAGAAATGCCTAAGGCATTCAACAGTAAGCAATCAAGAATCAAACAATTTAGATCAAGCAATCTCAGATAATACAAAAATCAAGAAACACGAAATAACAATAAGAATCAATCCATATGCATCATCAAACAAAGTATCAGACTACAAATCCAAACCCTCGAAACTACTGTATCTACTCGGACATCAATAAAATCAAAACAAGAGAGAGAGATAGAAAGCAAATCATAGTGAGGGAAGAGATAGAGAAGAGGATTGAAGCTTCAGGTTGAGTCTTCTCCTTCAGATCGCCTCCTCTTCAGCTCCAGATCGTCTTTCTCCTCCTCAGATCGCCTCAGGCGCTCAGGCCTTTACTTCAAACTCCACTCTTCTCTCTCTGGTGAAAAATGGCGGAATGAATCGGATCTTCTCTCTGTTGCCAGGCCTGCTACATATATAGCTTCCTTTGTGGGCCTTAATTGGGCCTGGCTTGGTTAGCTTGACGCGACCCGCATGAGCTTCCATGCGACCCGCGTCAGGTGGCAAGGATGCGAGCTGTGAGGGTCGCGTCTGAGGTCGCGTCCGGGCTGCAATGCGACCCGCATCAGGTGGGACGCGGGTCGCGTGGGGGAAGTCAGAACTCTGCTCTTTTTGCCTGTTTTTCGCCTATTTCCTGCAAATCAACCACAAACTGCAGCAGTACCATATTCTATTGATTTTCAATATAAACTATGCAATTTAGTGGTCAAAATCATAAAATCTGGTCTGGAAATAAGACGAAATAATAGATGAAATATAGACATATCAAATTCCCCCAAGCTTACCCTTTGCTTGTCCTCAAGCAAATCTGTACTTTCAAAACGGGTTTGGAATCTACATGCAAGCTAAATGCCTAAGATGTGAAAATTTACTTAATTGCTCCAATAAAGAAACTGAAGAATCTTTTTGCTATGGTTAGGATTTTTCTTTGGTCGATTTTGATTCACCTCACACATTGATTAACAAAACCTCAAACTCTAAATGTTTCGAAACTTGCAAAGCTGATTACTTGAATTATCGAATTATCATTCTTTCACTAAACTATGCCCTCATTTGTAGGAGATTTTCCCTTTTGTCCCCCCCAAGCTTGGATCAAGCTTAGGTCAGAAAGTTGCGGACTTCGTGTGTTGATATGTGCAAAATATATATTTTATTTTATTTTATTTTTTCTTTTTTTTCAAATTGGGAGACGAGCTCAAAGGCGTCCATTCAAGACTTATTGCCAGTACTCTTATGTTCTCCGTCTTTTCATTCCTTTTTATTTTCATTTTCTCTTTTTTTTTTATTTGCACATACCATGAATACACACATCCACTAGCGTTCATTCACACCAACGGATATCCCAACCTTTCTAAATTTGAAATCCCTATTACCAATATTTGAAAGGCACAATTCAGTTTCTAAATTCTATTTCAACATTCAAGTCTCCATTCTCACAAGTCTCAAACCATTTATTCCTAATCAGTTCTATTTGGTCAATTATGAGGTTAGTTCTAACTTCCCAAAGTCATCCCAATCACATGAAAATTTTCAAACAAGTCCCAAATCGAAACAATCAAGCAAATTTTTCACCTAACAATGCAAGAGAAAAATAAAAATGACCTAAGTGCAATCAAAATAAATCCTAAAACAGAAAAGTAAATCCTAAGATACAAAAGTCGTCTTCCCCCCAAGCTTAGCCTGAGCATTGTCCTCAATGCTTCAAGACTGAAAGATAAAGAGAAATAAGAGCAAAGGGGAAAGAGAGAACATACCAACTCACTGCTGCGGAGAAGATGGCCCGGGGTAATACCCGTACTCATCATAGTAGCGCCAATCACGCAACTCATCCTCAACACCGCGGAGGCGGTCGTGATAACCCGCCAGCTGACTCTGAATGTCGTGAAGTGCAGCACCATGCTGGAGCTGGGTCGCCCTCATGGATGAGACGAGGTGGTAGAGGTCCTGCATGGTGGGCTCCGTAGGGTGAGAAGTACTCGGCTGAGCAGAGGGAGGAGCCTCAGGCATAGGTGCATCATCAGCCACGGAAGGAGGGGGAGCAACTGGTACGGGTCTGGAGAAAAACCAAGTAGACCGGTCCACAAAGGAGAGAGGTGCGTGGACAGGCAGCCTGAGCTGTGTGGAGCCGTCTGGCAGGCGCCAATGATAGCTGCGGCGGCCACCAAAGCGTAAAGTGATCGTGATAAATCCTGCCGCACGGAAGGCCTCGACATCCAGTAATCGTCGACCACCGCAGGGCGTATCATCTGTGACCGGCACCTCCAAACGCTCCGCGATGTGCGTGACATAGGCACCAATAGGAATGGTGCCGCCGGCTCTCGTAGAGCGCTGAAGATCGAGCCAGTGGTGGATCATAAAGAGCATCAGGTCGGGCCGCTCTATCTGTCCGTCTGGCCGGAGCATGTGATCCAGAAGCTTGAGATCCTCAACATTGACTCGGGAGACCGTGGCACCACGGGCAAAGATGGAGACGGCAAGGGCGCGCTGGATGCAGCGAAGAGAAGGGTGAGAAATATTGATGCTCTTGAAGTCCTTTGTGTGAAAGTCTCCTGGGACTCCGCCGGTGACTAAACTCCAGAAATGTAACCTGTCTAGGCCCACGCGGAACTCAAGAGAGAAAGTCTGAGGATCCGGCTGAAAACCGAACCACTCACGAAGCTGAACTAACATGACGCGGTGAGACCGACCACCCAGGAGGAATGTGATGTAGTGTTGTGAGTGACCACCCTGCGTCATTTCCTTGAGCTCAAGAGAGGAAAGGAACTCAAGGGTGAGCCCCTCGTAAGAAAGGTGGTCGATGGCCCAGAAAGCAGGGGTGAAGCCGATCCTCCCCGTGAGAAGCAGGAAGTCTTCCTCAACTCCGAATACGCGAAGAGTGTGCAAGTCAACTCGACGCGTGTTTTCAAATTTCTTTGAGCGCAAGGACTCAAAGTGCTCAGAGGGGCGATGGGAGTCATCAGAGTCAGAACGCTCAGAATGGAATGAGCTAGACGCTGGTGAGGAAGGAACTTGTGCAGGTGGTGGCTGGGCACGGCTACGCAGCTGCATGCGGTCTTGGACCCGTTTGGAGCGACGCTCTCGGTTCATTATGCAATTATGTGCGATTTGACGCGGGTCGCGTAGATTCTGATGCGATTCGCACGAGGTATGACGCGTGTCGCGTGGTCTGGTTAGGTTTCGGACGGAGAGATGGAGCGGGCCGATTGGGTCAGGACACGGGTCGCACCAGAACCAAGGGGCTGGTAGGGTGGTGAACCAATCAGAGAAAGGAAAAGAAATGGCCGATTCTCCTTCGCCCAAGGAAAGAACTCCCTTCCCCCACAGTTCACCACAGAAATCCCCACAGTTCCCCACAGAAAGAAGTAACAATGTATCAAAGAGGGGAATAAGAAGAAGAGTTAGGAAACTTACCTGAGTCGTCGGTGGGGAAGAAGAACGAAGGTTGACGGAGTAGGAACGATCAAGAGAGGAAATGTGCTTCTGTTGAGGGAAAAGAGGAGAAAAAGGTAAAGAAGGAGAGAGTGAGCGGCTGGGAAGGGGAAGAAAGAAAGGGGACGCGGGTTAAAAAGGGTGTAGCGACATTTCAATGCGTCCCTTCAAAGTCAGCCGTCGGTTCGAGATGACGCGGATCGCGTGGAACGGCACGCGGATCGCATGGAATCTCATGCGGGTCGCGTCAGGAGTCCTTTTTGGTATTTTTACAAAGGAGAAGCAACTGGAAATCTAATCTAACCCTAATCTATGTCTAAATCTAATCTAAATGAGATGTAAGGAAATGAACTGGCTTGGGCTGCCTCCCAAGGAGCGCTTGTTTTAGGTCTCAAGCTCGACCTTCCTTGTTCTAATCTTCGACTGGTGCAGGATCAGAAAGATCCAGCTCGAAACGCTCATTGTGAGGGTGATCGGCAATGTAATGCTTGAGCCGCTGACCATTGACCTTGAAGGTCCCACATTCCTCACTCCAAATATCAATCGCACCAAACGGGTACACCTTCACGACAAAGGGACCAGACCACCTTGACTTCAACTTCCCAGGAAAGAGTCGCAATCTTGAGTTGAACAAAAGTACAAGATCACCCTTTTGGAAGTCGCGAGTTGTGATGTGCTTGTCATGAAGCCGCTTAGTCTTTTCCTTGTAGATCCTCGCATTCTCGTAGGAGTGAAGTCGCATCTCTTCCAACTCATGTAGGTCGAGGATTCGCTTTTCGCCAGCAGCTAGCATGTCCATGTTGACCGCTCGTGTGGCCCAGAACGCCTTATGCTCGATTTCCACAGGTAAGTGACACGGTTTCCCGTATACCAGTTTGAAAGGGCTCATCCCAATCGGCGTCTTGAAGGCGGTGCGGTAGGCCCAGAGCGCGTCATTCAACTTCAAAGACCAATCCTTTCTTGTCCTCACCACAGTTTTCTCCAGGATGGATTTGATTTCCCGGTTTGAGATTTCAGCTTGGCCGTTGGATTGAGGATGGTAAGAAGTCGTCACTTTGTGCGTCACCCCATGACGTCTCAGGAGCTTGTTGAATTGCCTGTTTACGAAATGCTTCCCTCCATCACTGATGACGGCTCGTGGAACTCCAAAGCGAGGGAAGATGACGTCATTGAACAATCGTTTCACGGCACTCGAATCTGCCTTTCGACATGCCACTGCTTCCACCCACTTGAACACATAGTCCACCGCAACTAGGATGTACTCGTAGCCGCACGAAGCTGGAAATGGTCCCATGAAATCGATCCCCCACACATCAAAGATCTCTACCTCGAGAATGGAGTGAAGAGGCATCTCGTTGCGTCTGGAAATGTTCCCAGTGCGTTGACAACTGTCACAAGTGTCAACCAAGGTCTTCGCGTCTTTAAAGAGAGAAGGCCAAAAGAAGCCGGATTGCAAGACCTTGGCGGCCGTCTTGGAGAAAGAAGCATGTCCTCCATAGGCGGATGAATGGCAATGCTCAAGGATGGATTGTGCCTCATCGTGCGGCACACATCGTCTGAAAATGCCATCGATTCCTACCTTGAAAAGAAAAGGCTCGTCCCAAAAATAGTACTTTGCCTCAGATTTGAGCTTCTTTCTTTGTTGGTAGGTCATGGCGTGAGGAACAAACCCGGAAACAATGAAATTGGCAATGTCAGCATACCAAGGGTCTGATTGGTTGCTTACGCGGGTCACATCGTCGGCATGTAGTGCGGAGGCAGAGAAGAGTTGTTCATCGGGGAACGAGTCATTGATTGGCAAGTTGGCAGAGCCCTCATCTTCCAAGCGAAGCCTGGATAGATGGTCAGCCACGGTGTTTTCGACTCCTTTCTTGTCTCTGATCTCAAGATCGAATTCTTGCAAGAGGAGAATCCACCTGATCAATCGAGGTTTGGCATCCTGTTTGCTCAACAAATACCGCAAGGCGGCATGGTCAGTGTAGATGATGATCTTGGAGCCAACCAAATACGACCTAAACTTGTCGAGAGCGAACACAACGGCGAGAAGTTCCTTCTCAGTCGTTGTGTAATTCATCTGGGCTGGATCTAGCACCTTGCTAGCATAGTAAATAGCACACGGCTTCTTTTCTTTCCTTTGCCCCAGAACCGCTCCGACAGCATAGTCGCTCGCGTCGCACATGATCTCGAAAGGAAGAGACCAGTCAGGTGGTTGCAAAATTGGTGCCGAGATGAGGGCTTTCTTCAAATCGCAAAAAGACTTGACACAATCATCGGTGAAAACGAAGTCGGAATCTTTGATGAGCAGATTGGTCAGCGGTTTCGCAATCTTGGAGAAGTCTTTGATGAACCTGCGGTAAAAACCTGCATGTCCAAGGAAGCTTCGAACGCCCTTGACGTTTGTTGGGATCTCGAGTTTCTCAATCACCTCGATCTTTGCCTTGTCAACTTCAATGCCATTCGAGGTCACCACATGTCCAAGAACAACGCCAGTTTGGACCATGAAGTGACACTTTTCCCAATTCAAAATCAGATGGACTTCCTCACACCTCTTCAAAATTTTGCACAAGTTGGTCAAACACGAGTCAAAACATGCACCATACACGGAAAAGTCATCCATGAAAATCTCAACCTCTGTCTCGATGAAATCAGAAAAGATGGCCATCCTGGCTCTCTGAAAGGTTGCTGGTGCATTACACAGACCAAAGGGCATCCTACGGTATGCGTACGTACCGTAGGGACAAGTGAAAGTGGTCATCTCTTGGTCTTGAGGGTGAATTGGGATCTGGAAGAAGCCAGAATAACCATCCAAATAACAAAAATAAGAATGGTTAGCAAGCCTCTCCAAAAGCTGGTCAACGAATGGCAAAGGGAAGTGGTCTTTGCGTGTGGCCGCATTGAGTTTTCTGTAATCAATGCACATTCGATAACCATTCACCACTCGTGTTTGAATCAACTCGTTCTTCTCGTTTTTCACTACCGTTGTTCCACCCTTCTTCGGCACCACGTGCACTGGGCTCACCCACTTACTGTCAGAGATAGGGTAAATGATACCGGCGTCCAGAAGCTTGAGAATTTTCTTCTTGACTACCTCTTTCAGATTTGGGTTAAGCCGTCTTTGATGTTCAACCGATGGCTTGTGACCTTCCTCCAGAAAAATCCTGTGTGAGCAAATGGATGGGCTGATCCCTTTCAGGTCATTGATCGAATACCCGATTGCGCCTCGATGAAGCGTCAGTTTCTCCAAGAGTTTGGCGGTTTGATCGGGAGTCAGACTTGCATTGACAATGACGGGAAAGGATCGACCTGGACCAAGGAATTCATACCGGAGGTTGGCTGGCAGGGGCTTGAGTTCAGGATTTGGCCCCTTCGTCTCAGTCTAGATGCGGGTCGCATCAGATGTCGTGCGGGTCGCATCAAGTGAAATGTCGTCGCATGCTGACCTATTCGACTCGCTTTCGGTTTCCAGGTCTTCAGACATTGGAATGCGGGTCGCATGAGATGTCAAGCGGGTCGCGTCAGGGTCTTCCAAGTCAGCTGACTTCACTTCTGCTCCTCTGACTTCTTCTTCAAGCAGGAAATGAGTATGTTCTTTCATGCTCTCATGGATCCGATCATGAAAGTACTCTTCTACCGAATCTGTTAGGCATTTTTCGTGCACATCCACTCTAGAACAAGATTCGGCAGAAGGATACTTCATGGCTTGGTCAATTTGGAAACACACTCTCTCTCCTCCAAAGTTCAAAGTCAGTGTTCCTTGAGACACATCGATGATTGCACCTGCAGTCCTTAGGAAAGGTAGTCCCAGAATGATGGGGACTTCCTTGTCCTCTTCCATTTCCATGACCACGAAGTCTACAGGTACAAAGTACTTGCCAACCTGCACTGGTACGTCTTCCACTATCCCAAGTGGCAATCGTACCGAGGAGTCTGCTAGCTGCAATGTCATTCGTGTGGGCCTGAGCTCTCCTACTCCCATTCGCTCGAAAATCGTGCGCGGCATGAGGCTCACGCTAGCTCCCAAGTCGCAGAGAGCTCTCTTGATCGTGGCTTTGCCGATGATGCAAGGAATGGAAAACTTCCCTGGGTCATTCAATTTGGGAGGTAGGTCGCTCTTCAGAATGGCACTACACTGTTCCGTCAACTTCACCGTTTCACTACCCTCTAGGCTTCGTTTGTTGGATAGGATATCCTTCAGGAATTTGGCGTAAGAGGGCATTTGAGTCAAGGCCTCGGTGAATGGGAGCGTGATGTGCAGTCCTTTCAGGACTTCCGTGAACTTTGCGAACTGTGCGTCCAGTTTGGTTGCAGCTAGTCTTCGGGGGAAAGGCACAGGTGGCCTGTAAGGTGGAGGCTTGATTGGAGGATTCTCAGCTAGAGGGGTCTCAGCCTCCTTTCCTTTGTCAGGTCCTTCAACGCGGGTCGCGTGAGGTGGCACGCGGGTCGCGTCCACAGACCCTTCAGGTGTCGCGGATCGACTTGGATCAATGCGACCTGAGTCGACGTGTTCTTCTGAGGGTGAAACGGGTCGCGTGGGATGGCACGCGGGTCGCGTCTCAACAGTGTGGGTCACATCTGGAGTCAGGTCTGGTGGGAAGGCTGGTTCTTGGTACTGGGTCCCACTTCGCAGCGTGATCGCCTTTACATCTCCTCTGGGGTTGGGTTCTGGCTGCGCTGGCAGCTTTCCAGGTTGAGATTGGCTTGAGGTGACAATGTGACTCAACTGCTCCAACAACTTGTTTTGAGCTGCCATTTGAGTGGACATGCTCTGCATCTGTTCCCACATCATCTGATTCAACTTCCCTTGCTCGTGTGTGAAATTGGTCGCATAGGGAGGCACGTACGGTCTGGAAGGACCGGCTTGAGGTGCTCGATTGTTCTGATTGGGAAAGGAAGTGTTCTGATAGAAGTTCTTGTTGGAGCTGTTGTTGGAAGACGGACGATTGAAAGAATTGTTGTTGTCACTGGAAGACGGATTGTGAAATGAGTTGTTGAAAGGAGGTCTAGGAGCATTGTTTTGGTTCCACCTCCAGTTTTGTTGCTCGATCGGATCCTTGGAGTAGGATCGGTTGAAAGGAGGCTTTGGAAAAAATGAAGGTTCGTTGTTCAGAGAACTTACCTGCTCGTTGCTCTCTTCGACCTCTGCCAAGGGGCATTGCTCGTAGCTGTCTCTCGTCTCCACACATGACGCAGCTCTGCGGTTGTTGTTCGACTGCCTTCACACTCAGCTTGTCCATCGCCCTCTGCATGGCATCCATCTTGGCGGTCAAGGCAGTGATGTGATCGACCTCGAACTTGCCGCCACCTCTCGGTCGGGCGTTGTCGCGGCCGGACCACTGTTGGTTCTGTGCCATGTGGTCGATCAGGTTCATGGCTTCAAGAGGCTCTCGAGACATCAATGCTCCACCTGCAACTGCATCCACAGAAGAACGAGTGCTCTCTGTCAAACCATCATAAAATGTTTGAATCAACAACCAATCAGGTAGACCATGGTGCGGACAAGAATACTGCAACTCTCTAAATCTTTCCCAAGACTCATTGAGGGGCTCATCTAACAATTGCCTAAAGCTGGTCAGTTCGTTCCTTACCTTGGCGGTTCTTTTGTGAGGGAAAAACCTAGTCAAAAACAACTTGGATAATTCCCTCCAGCTGGTGATCGAATCCCTAGGTAACGATCCTAACCATTTCTTAGCTTTGTCCCTAAGAGTAAAAGGAAAGAGAGCCAGTTTGGTGTAATCAGCGGTTGCTCCATTGGTCTTGATGGTTGTGATGCACTCGAGAAAGGTCTGGAGGTGAGCATGAGGATCCTCGTGATCCATGCCATGGAAGGTGTTCTGCTGGACCATGTTAACCACTCCTGGATTGAAGTTCGGTTGTTGGCCAGGAATTCGTGGCAACCTGATTGCTCCTCTGACATCTCCAGCTCGTGGCACGTTGTATTCGCGAAGTGTCCTTGGCATGAAGACATCCATCTCATCTTCCTCAGGGTCAGTCAGGACTTCTTCCCTGTCTCTTTCTCTTTCTCTTTCCTCCCTGTCTTCTCTGCTCGGATGTTCTGACATCTCTTCGATACGGGTCGCGTGAGAGGTCTCGCGGGTCGCGTCTGATGTGATGCGGGTCGCGTCGACCTCGGAGCGGGTCGCGTCAAGAGATGGCTGAGCAGTAGCAGTCTCGTCTGGAGGAGTTTCGTCGAAAAGTGGCCCTCTGCTCCTCAGTTGGTATTTCAGTGTGTATCTACCTGCAGGAGGGTGGTTAAGAGCCAGCTTTCAGTAAAAGAATACTGAAAAGAAAGATTAAAAGATACAGATTAAAATCTAGATTAACTAAGAAAAGTAAAAATTCAGAAAATGAAAGCCGTCCCCGGCAACGGCGCCAAAAACTTGTTCGCTCCCAGATGAGAGGTACAGAGTTTCACCACAGCCTAGGCTGTGGAGTTTAAACCCTATTCAACTCTTGGACGAAGGTTGCAAGTGCACAACCCTGTCGTGTAGTTAGAACGGGTGTCGATCCTCAGGGACGGTCTATTTTCCGAACTTAAACTATTCCTAGTTAGGTACTAGAAGTTGAATGTTTGAGGTTTGTTTGTTTAATCCTAAGATATATGAACAAGTCGAATGAAATGAAAGAATGAATGAACAAGTATGAATATATGAACAATTGTATTAACAATGAATTAACAGAAAAGAATCAACTAAATGTTTGTATTTTGTACTATGGTATAAAAGGGCGTTTCAAGGGTTTCAGATTTCATCTTCAACTTTGCTGCTCAGACCTGCCATGCGACCCGTGTGACGCGACCCGCATGCTTTCGCATGCGACCCGCTTGGCCTTGAGCGCTCCGAACCTGGCACGCGACCCGCAAGCTGTGGCTTGCGACCCTCGTGATGCGACCCGCGTGCTAAGTCACGCGACCCGCATGGTCCTTGAGCTGAGTCTGCACATGTCAAGTTTCTTGTTGTTTAAGTCGTGTAAGGTTAGATTGACCGTACCTAGTGTCACTGAACCTCAACTTTCGTGTGTTGGCTTAGCAGACCTGGTTTGGAATTGCAATTTCACCTTCTCAGGTTTAATCAAGCTGTTTGATCTAAACCTAAGTTCTCAATTCTGTTTACTAAAGGTATCTACAAGCTGAAGTAGAAACTTTCACCTTTCGGCTACTCATTGATCTACAAGCTGAATAGAAACTTTCACCTTTCGGCTACTCATTGACCTCACCTTTCGGTTCTCAGACCTACCTCAGGTACTTAATCTAATTGCAAGAAGCATCAAGCCTTTGGTACAAGAAGAAATGCCTAAGGCATTCAACAGTAAGCAATCAAGAATCAAACAATTTAGATCAAGCAATCTCAGATAATACAAAAATCAAGAAACACGAAATAACAATAAGAATCAATCCATATGCATCATCAAACAAAGTATCAGACTACAAATCCAAACCCTCGAAACTACTGTATCTACTCGGACATCAATAAAATCAAAACAAGAGAGAGAGATAGAAAGCAAATCATAGTGAGGGAAGAGGTAGAGAAGAGGATTGAAGCTTCAGGTTGAGTCTTCTCCTTCAGATCGCCTCCTCTTCAGCTCCAGATCGTCTTTCTCCTCCTCAGATCGCCTCAGGCGCTCAGGCCTTTACTTCAAACTCCACTCTTCTCTCTCTGGTGAAAAATGGCGGAATGAATCGGATCTTCTCTCTGTTGCCAGGCCTGCTACATATATAGCTTCCTTTGTGGGCCTTAATTGGGCCTGGCTTGGTTAGCTTGACGCGACCCGCATGAGCTTCCATGCGACCCGCGTCAGGTGGCAAGGATGCGAGCTGTGAGGGTCGCGTCTGAGGTCGCGTCCGGGCTGCAATGCGACCCGCATCAGGTGGGACGCGGGTCGCGTGGGGGAAGTCAGAACTCTGCTCTTTTTGCCTGTTTTTCGCCTATTTCCTGCAAATCAACCACAAACTGCAGCAGTACCATATTCTATTGATTTTCAATATAAACTATGCAATTTAGTGGTCAAAATCATAAAATCTGGTCTGGAAATAAGACGAAATAATAGATGAAATATAGACATATCATTATAAACAAAGGAAGAAGTAAAATAAAAAAAATACTCAACCGTACAAACAGAGAAGTAAAATAAAGAAAAAGATTATGATTATGATTAAGAAAAAGAAAAAGATTACAAACCGTACATATATAATGAATTCGTTTTCATATTACTTTTTCTTCTGCTGATGTAAGTAGCGAAATCTTTTTTTTTTTTTTTTTTTATTTTAACTTTGGCTAAGAACTTCTGGTTCAGAAAGTATCATATAAGAAACGCTTGATCAGCAGAGAAAAGAAAGTTATAGTATGCAACCGTACATAGTTACAAACAAAGGAATAAGTAAATAAAAAAAATACGCAATAAAGATTATGAAATTTGGTTAAGAACAGAAAGTCGCAACTTGTCCTCTCTTTTTTTTTTATTACTTTGGCTAAGAACTTCAGGTTCTCTTATATAAAAAAAAATTATGATTAAGAACTTCAGGTTCTCTTAGAAAAAGCTTCTAGCTATAGTATGTACAAAAGCTTCTGGCCATTATCATGTACTTGCTTTATCATTCTCTTCGGGGAATGAAAATATTACTCTCATTGAATATAAAATAAGAAAATTTCATCCAAGAAATAAATATTATTACTAACGGTAATGTTTATGAAATGTAATCTAAAGAGTACCTTCTAGGTGTGCTTCTACGAAATCCCGTCGCAACTTGACTAGAGCAAACTCGTGCTGATAACGTATAATAAACAAAACAAAACAAAACTTGAGAGAGGCTAAATCTTATTCTATATTATATCTCCATATATGTATCAACATCAACCACTTACAAAATCTCTATTTATAGGCTAGAGAAAGCAAATAAAAAGCCATACAATTAACAAGATAGTTAATACAAAATTAAATCTAATAAAAAGTTGATGAGATGGAGAAGGTGAAATGTCTACTATTATTATTTCATAACACTCTTTCAACTTTTTTCTTTTTTCTTTTGTATGGCTGTCAAATAAAATTTGGTCGTACACGCATGAGATTTTTTGGGAATGAAAACATTTCAAATAAATTAAATGTCAACGTACACAAAGGATATTTCTAGTTTTAGAGAATTTTATGGCATAAAATTCATTTGTTATTTTCAAATAATTAACAAAACAATGCAAGTCACATAAATGTTGAAAGATCTCTATTCAGGACCATTAACTTCCAAATCCTACTGCTGTGAGATTGTGAGAACTCTACTCAGGACCATTAACCAAGCAAAAAATCTCCATTCGAGGTCAAAGGCTGAGGTACATAGGATGAATGAGAATCAATTCATCTCTATTTTTTTTTTCTAATTTTTTGTATTTATGTATGATTTTTTATGTAATTTAGAGTAAAATATTGTGGTGCCGTAAAATTGAATCCCATTCCTTATATGAAAATTTTATATGATTAACTTCCATTCACGTTCGATCCCCATAATTTAAAAGTCCGACTCTGTTCGAGGTGAGTATCATGCTTGTAATTTCCAAATTCTACTGTTGTGAGATTTTATTAGAGGGTCATTTATCATCTTATAATATACCGATTTGACTGTCATAATTTCTTATAGATATTAAATAATTAGATAGCATTGAGTTCCAACCTTTGCGCAAAGAGTAAACAGTCTCATAAATCTTTTTTGGAGTTAATCCTTCAAACTCTCTAATATATATAATGACAAATGCATATGCTCATAATTTATAGTTTAGTTATTGTTATTTTTCTAATAACTACAACGATGTTGCAATGAAAATACTATTTCCAACATCGAGAAGCTTTCATGCTCCAAACAATGTAATTTAATTGTCATTATATTTATAATGAAATAAAATTATATTTCAGTATAAAAAAATGGGTTTTGTATTTGTAAAAAATATCATGAATCACTTACGGAATAATTATGACACAAAAATATGTAATATGTTTCAGAAAAATATCAGTCTTTTAATTGGTAGGTTTTCGAGGACAAATATATCATTTATTTACTTGTGACACTTACACAAGAACTTATAGGTATATACTTGTGTAAGCTTAAAAGTAGAGAAATTACCTATCTGCTCTCAGAAATTGACAAATTAGAGGACTACAATTTTTTCGAAACATATTCCATATTTTTTTATTTTTTTATTGCAGAGTAAAATGGGTACTTCATAAATTTAAAATATTTTTTTATAGAAAAAATAATAAAGTGGATAAATTTGTGAGTTTTTGAAGTTTAGAAGGATAAATGTGATATTATGAATTTATAGAGAGGGAAATAAGTAATTTCGAAGTTTCTAAGGGGTATACATGAAATTCCCCTAAATGCAAAATATAATAAAATAATTTTAATTTGGTCACTGACGAGTGACGATAACCAAAATATGAAAATGATAAGTAAATATGAAATTAGGATATATGAAGCTGAAAAAAAAACATCATCACATTGATTGAAAGTTGAAACACTAGATATCATGCAGGCGGTTTCAATACTCAACACTCATCAGTCATCTCAAAGTTCTCAGAACTCCAATTCGATCAGATCAAACAGTCCAGACCGTCTCTTTTCACCTTTTCTCCTCCTAACTCTGCTCTTCCTCTCTATCTCTCGCAAGACTACTGTTTGTTGAAATGCCGCTGAGAGATATTGTCGCTTGGAGCACAAGCATTTTACGGCTACGCTTTACAGATGGCGTCTAAAGCAGTTCTCGACCTCTTCTCTGAAATACAAGAAGACAAATTAGGCTCTCTAACCATGGTAAGTGCTCTGCCTGCCCTCTTGTGTCAGCTTCTTTGGGTGCTTTGCATTTAGGTAGTGTTTTGGAAGATTGCGATGGCTCTTTTCTTCCCCAAGTTATGATTTTTATCTGGTACCGCATTTGTAAACACGAATGTACCATTTAGGAATCCCTGACAATGCACGCAAGTTACTCGATGAAATGTCCCAAAGAAACTTACAGTATGGGATCTAATTTTGATTTATTTAAGGAAAAATTTCCTCTGCTATTTCTATCAAATTGAGAAACAATGTATCAATTGATTACAGTTAGGACCCCTAAATATGTGGTAATTATGTATCCTTGTCTATTATTTATATGAGAAGTTGGTTTAGAACCAAAGCGACAATAAGAAGCAAAAGGCCATGGAGAACGCAGCTGGTTCTACTTGGGTTGTAGTTAACTGTTATTTTTTGGCTAGTCAACTACATGTGAAGCTGGATAGGAAGAAAATGGGATGTTAGGTTATAAACCAACAACCAATTTAGTTATATTGAATACAAAAATAAGAGAATGAGAGCACACTGAGAGTGCCATGTTACTAATCTAGTTGAGAGTTTTAGGGTTCTCAATTTTCTTAGGATTTGTGCTTGTTACTGCACAGTTCAAAGTTTGCAAGCATGGTGGTGAAATTACATCTTAAACAAACATGTCAGACCGATTTATTTTTCAACCAAGTATTTCTCTTTAACAGAATCATTATTAATTTTTCTCGACTGGTTATTCGAGTTCCAATCAGTGGTGCAACCTCAGGTTCCTTTTGCTTTTAGACTGATCAAGTCTTGCCTTTTCAATTGAGATGGTTTAATTAACTTTATTAGGAGTAATTTGTTTGTTGGGGGCATAAATTAGGCTGGTGTTATGATGTTTAATCGTAATTGTTGAGAAGCGTTCAATCTGATATAAGTCCTGTACCAATTCTAGAGGCATCACTTTTGTAGTATGGTACTAGGAGTTATTTCTTTGAGCCTCAACAAAGCACCAATTTGTCAAGTGAAGAAAAAGCAAACAAAAACAGACTACAGGCTTTTTAATTTGTATAAGAGGACTGATCAGAAAACATTAATTTAGGAAATAGGAGTTCCTAATTAGCCTTTTGCTACATTTAGTATGTTTATTGTTTTATAGCTTTTAGTCATTTGTTGCTTCTTGATTCTTTGGATCACTTTGCTCATTGACCAAATCCTTAGCAAGGAAAAATGACCAAAAATCCCTTCTGGAAGAGTCCAACTTGATGCAGAATCTAATCCCTCCTAATGTGAAAAGGCATAACCTAACAGTACTTTATATGGTACCTATTGTACTAATCTGAAAGACTTTAGCACTTTATGCAAAATTTATTCACCGTTCTTTCATTTTATATTTTGTAGGTAATCCATTGATAAATTACAGCATTCATTAAGTCCCTTGCAGCTGACCTCCTGGATCTGTGTCCACCCAAGTTAAACAAACAGGTGTACTTGTCCATATTCTAGAAGAAGTGTTGAAGCTGCTCCCAACCTTACAAGTATACCTGAAAGTGAAACAAACAGGTGAGAGTGTATTGTGCCAGATGTAATCACATACAGTTCACTGATTAATGGCTTGTGCAAAGAAGGCGAAACAGAGAAGGCCGAGGAACTGTTGTGCTACATGGTTTCTCAAGGACTTCAACCTAATTGTTGTGACCTATAATACTCTCGTGGATGGGTTGTGCAAGAAAGGGAAATTGGACAAGGCAGTGGGAATGCTTCAATGCATGGTTTCTAAAGGACATGATCATACTGCTGTGACTTGTACTACCATCATAGATGCACTATGCAAGGAGGGGGAATTAAAAAGGCAGAGGAGTTGTTGTGTATTATGATTTCTGGAGGTGAAAATGCTAATGTTTGTACCTATAATACCCTTATAGATGGGTTCTGCAAAATGAACAAAGTAGAGAAGGCAAAGAAGTTACTAAATGAGATGGTTTCAAAGGGAATATTGCCTGACACCGTGACTTGCACTATAATTGTCGATGCACTTTGTAAGAGGGGGGAAACTGACGGGGCAGAGAAACTACTGTATCATATAATTGATAAAGGTATCACACCTGATCTTGTCACATATACTAGTGTTATAAATGGATATTCTAAGCTAGGCTGTTGGAAAGAGTCAATTAGAGTTTTCAAGGATATGGGTAATATTCCCTTTGTGCAAACAAGGACAAAGCAAGGAAGCTGAAAAGTTGCTCGACTTAATGGTAAGGGGAGGTATAAAACCAGGTGTTGTATCATATCGATTTTTATTTCTCGGCTATGTAAATGATGGCAATATTGATGATGTGATGAATATCCTAGATAGAATGCATCTCAATCATGTGTTACCAGATCTATCGACTTACACTTCCTTGCTCAAAGATGCTAAGAGCAGAAAAGTAGACGTGGCTATGAGTGTGCTGAACAGAAAGAAGTAAGAAGAGGTGAAACCAGATTTAGCTGCCTCAGCACCAGTATTAGAACTGCTTTTGAAAATGGGACGAGATGATGATGCGAGAAATCTCATTATGTAATTTGGCAGTTTGTTGCTCTAGTAGATGAAGTACTTCTACTGCTTTGCTCAATATTTCTCTTTTTCTGGATATTTTCATTATCTTTTTACTGCTCTTTCCTTATTATTGATGTTTTATTACTTAGTTTGCATTTTGTATACTATTTTGCGTTGAAATTTTATTGACTTTTTACTTGCAGTTGTGCTGCATCCAACTTGCTGAATTCAGTACTTACCAGGTATACAATTAGGTAGTGCTGTTAGGTGTGAACCCTAGCTTAGTGGTTTGACACTGCCCGGGGGGGGGGGGGGGGGGGGGGGGGCTGCCCGAACCCGGTCTGCCCGTGCCCGGTGCCCGGGGTACCCGTACCCGAGCGCGGGTATACCCGGGTAAACGGGTACACGGGTACGGGTCTCAAACGGGCAGGTCCTCTATTTTTGGAAAAAACCCGAGTGTACCCGTACCCGCCGTACCCGAATACCCGTGTACCCGAACCCGCCCCGGGTGTACCCGCACCCGTTTACCCGCTACCCGAAAACCCATTTTTTTCAAAAAAATTTCCCTCCCCCCAAATAGTAATTGGTTCAAATCACAAACCGGGTGGGTCCCACACTGTAAAAAAAAAAAAAACAAAACAGAAACCCGTCTACCCGGGAACCCGAGACGGGCACGGGTTTGAAACGGACAGGGCAGACTTTAAAAAAAAAAACCCGTCTACCAGTGCCCGTTGTACCCGAGTACCCGTTGTACCCGTACCCGTTGTGCCCGCTACCCGTCCCGGGTTTTGCCCTGCCCGGCTCGAGGTACCCGAGAGCAAATCACTACCCTAGCTTTGGTATTAACTTAGATCAGAATTAGATTCTCCTTTTACGATAAGTCAAACAATATATATAAGAGAATGTTATCTGTATACAAGAGAAATTTATGAATTTCTCTAATTCTTTAAGTGAGACGGAAATTTAGGCCAAATCAGACTCCAGAACTATTGGATGGTGTCAAGATTCGCATAAAACTCAAATTTAACAGCTCAGCGAACTCTTCTTTTTTTTCTTAAAAAAAAAAACGATGAAATGGTAATTGTGCAGCGTACTATGCAGCGAGTTCAATTATAATAGACAATGGTCCAAAGAATAAATTGCATAGCACTGTGGATACATAATGGACGCTATTTTCTGTTCCATCCTCTCTCTCTAGGAATTTATATAATTAAGACGGTTTTAACTGAGTTTTGACTGTAGTGTTTGCCAACTAAGTAAATGGATCAATTTTCATACAAAAGTAAATTCGAGTCACTCGTAACGTTTGTTTTAGGAATGTATCTTTTTCAACAATTTTGTACCGATCAAGTAGTAAAAAAACAGTAAAAAAATCTCAAAAAAAATATAAAATTTGGTCTCCAAGGCCATTTTAATATGGAGATTATGTTGAGCAGTTTGGATAAGACTGTTTGGACTTTGAAATCGCAAAAACTAACTTATTATAATTTAGACTAAAATTATAACGTTATGATATTAGCCGGATTCATACAAGCTAATAAACATTTTCATAGGCACTTGGAGGCATGAAGTATCAATTCACGGTTTGGTCAGTTTAAACATTTTGAACGTCATTAATACAATGTGTTTTTAATTAGAGAATTTTAAAGCTAGAGGCTCCATAAAAAGGTTTAACAACAAGTTTAATTACACTTTCTAAAAGGTCAATTAATTTTTTTTGGGCATTTGTTTCATTGTCTCATAATAATTATTCATTTTTTTTACAATAAACACAAACAATTAAGAAAACCTACTGGAAATTGAAAGTTGGAAAGCTAAATGCTCTCAAATTAACAACTATTGAACTTTTTTTTTTCCTATTTTGGCAATCCAATTACTCGCACGCCAAGGTTGTGCCATAAACCTTGACTGTATTAAGACTGATTATCTTAATACGCCGTTAACAACAAAATCAGGTCTTTTATAAAAAATAAAATAAAAGGAACCACGCAGATATAGGCCTTTACAATGCTATGGTTAAAGAAGAAAAAAAGGAGTGCGAATCTATCAAATAACATTTAACTTCGTAACTAATAATTTATAATTTTACAATCCAACATTTAAAATATAAATGATGAAATTTAATACAAATTTATTGTTAAATGATCCATATTTATCGATTTTTTTATTAAGTGTCAAATGACATCCAAATTACCTAAATTTGAAGTACATGATCAATCTATAAACTCACAACATGCCTAATAAGTTTTTTTTCATTTTTTTTTTTTTTGTAATTTAGCTTGAGTGTCAAAATAGTTAAGTTCATCCGTTATCAATTAATCTCACCCATTAAAAAAGGAGAGAAATTAGCCTACTTGTTTCAAAGAAAAATAGAACGTTTAAATTATATTGAACAAAACTATCAAACCAACAAAAGCAATTATAAAAAATAAAATAAAATTAGAGACACGATTTCAATGAATTAGATAATCTGTATCAAATTTAATGCAATTAGAAAACCGACCAGTAATGCACCAAGTAGTTTAAAAAATTAACAGTCACTTCTATCTCCACTTAATCGATGCCAAATAATTCTCATATTGCACCGAATTGGATACAACTACCAAACCTAAAATTATAAAAGACATCTATAAATTTGGTCGTGCACATATCCCTCAACACCAAACAAGAAATTTGTTGCTAAACATATGATAGAAGTTGGGTTCAAGATTACCGGATCAACTGGAGCATTAGAGGTTTGGTAAGGCCCCTATATTTATACCCGTAGTACACACAAACAAGAAAGTTCACAAAGCAAATTCATCTCCAAACTCAGATTTTCATGAAATATACCAATACCTCACATTGACACTACTTCAAAAAGATCACTTGTTCTGAAATATTTATGTGCTGATTTTCAAAATATCACAGAAATGCAAGGCGCAAAGCAAAGAGGGGGGAAATTTAATGTGTCACAATTCACAGACAGCCCTGCAAAACTAGTATATCATGCATACTCGTACAAAACATTGGAAACATCAAATTCAACCCCATGAAGCATGATAATTTGCTCTGTACCCTCGCTTTCCTATTTACTTAAAGATACCCAAATACCCTTCCACACAATTTCTCCACAGGGTAGAACCAGAAAAACAAGTAATTAGGAGGTGAGGTGAGTATATGTGACATTTACCATGCTTTATAGGTGCATTTGAGATTTTCTAACTTTTCATAAGCACACATGATATTTTTATGTTTTGTAAGGGCATACATGATATTATTCCAAAGCTCTATTCCCTGTAGGAAAGAACTTGAGCCTGAAGCATTTGATTATCCTCCAGCAACCTATCATATTCCAACAGTAACTCCTCACTCTGCTTTTGTAAGGCCGCCACATGGGCCTCGGCTGTCACGGCCTTTCTTTCGTGCTCTAGAGACTCGTTCTTTACTTTTTGTAATTTCTCATTGAAAGTGCCGAGCTCCTTCTGGATTTTTTTTAGCTCAGCCGAGGCTTTCACTTCGCTCTCACGCAGAGTTCGGTTCTCGGTCTGGAGCCGCTCGATTTCTTCGCGGGAGGTGGCCACAGTTTTTCGAAGGAGGATTACTTTCTTAAGGTAGTGGTGAAGCCGGTCTATGAGGATTGCAAGGAAGAGCGTGTACCCTGTATGAAGATTAAATTATAAGTTGACCAGCTTTTTCAGTAGAAAGAAATATGCAATTATAAGTTGACCAGCTCTTGGAAAAGTATTGTATGCAAAAATAATGAATTAAGAGACAATCCATACTGAGGAATACACTTCCCCACTCCAAAAAAAAGAAAGAAGATAAAAGAAAGAATATAATTGATGAAAACTTTATGAAAAAAATGATATGCATACATTTCAAACACAAGAACATCAAAAAGTGTGCTCTTGGCAAGGTATATTGTTTAAATCATTGCAATTCAAATTTATAATGTTAAATGCACATTTCAAAAGTATAGGGAGTTCCCAGACTATGGAGTAGGAATTATAAAATTAATACATCTGAAGTATAATGACGAAGAAAATCTAAACATAAAATTTAACAACTCTTGAAATAGTCACTTACTGGAAGGACATATAAAGAGATAAAGTTAGACAACTAATTCCCCTTTTACAAAATACAGTTAATTGAATTCCATGTAAAACTGACAAGCATGAGGTCCACTAATGCTTGAAGGCAGCCATTTAGGCTAATTTCAAGCCATTTACTGCTAACAAATCCAGAACCAATAGCAAGCTATAGTATGAAATCTTTGATGAAAAATGTGAACTACATATTGTGACACAATAGAAAGCTACATATCGTGGTACTAAAATCGAGAACCAGCAAGCTACATATTCTGAAACCTACAAATCACACTAGATAAACTCTTATATTTGCATACCTATCCAGCTTATTTCAGTTAAATGCAAATAATTCGCCGCCTTATGTGATGGAAAAAAGGTATTGATATTCTGCATCAAAGAGCCTCCGTTTCCACTCAGAATCTAACATGGTCACTTTTATTCAACAAATTTCAATCAATGAAAAGGGCACTATGCTGGGTTCTAAGTTCGTACATATTAAATTCTCATTAGAAATTAATTTGCCAGAGTTAGAGTGATGATGAAAAAAATAGGTGAATTTAGTCCTTTTTCTATCAACTTAGCTTTAGTTATAACAGTTAACTTCATTTGCAAATAACAAAAAGTCTGTTGTTCGTTGTGTAAAAAAACAGTGAAATGCAATTTTCTTTTCGCAGGTATTGTAAAATGCTTCATGATTTTGCAAATACCCTGCCAGCAATAGGAAATTACAATGAAAGCAGACAGCCTAGTACCTATGAGGGAAGATTCTAGAAGGTGGGTTCGCCAGAGAACCTGATCCATGGGACTGACATTACCACCGAGGCGGGCCCCTCTTCGCTGAATTTGCAAGAGGCTATACACACTCGAAGCGAGTATAACCGCCATTGTACAAGCCAGGGTTTTAACAGTTGCCGGTCCCCGACCCATTTTCATCCCATCTACCCCCTTCATTGTCAGGTCACGAAGTGGGCCCACCTTGATGGCCAGTAGGAATGCCACTGCCGCCTCCGCAAATAGAACCAGAAAGAGTAGCTGAAACATCTCTCTCTCTCTCCCTATAGAAGATCAGTACTGGTTTTTACAGTTTAGTCCTTAAAGAAAACTTAGCATTAAAACCCTACTAGGATTTCGGTAATTTGGGGAAATTGTGCTAAATGCCAGCAAAAAAACGGATTCTCAGAAACAATCTGGTATTTCTGGCTTAAAGGTGATAAAATCGTTCTCAAATTTCTAAAAAAAAATTATAACGAGTGAGAAATCAGAGACCAGAGATTTAGTTTGCGACCCCTTCCTTAGAAGAAAAGGCAAAAATCAGGAGGAAATGATAAAATGACAGAACTACTGAACTAAATACCAGGAAGAAAATGAGAGCTATTGAAGAAATACATTGATTTGGGGGGATAATAAGAGATTGATTTGGAAATTAGGGTATTGGGAGCAATGGGAGGCGAGGTGGGAAAGAACTAGAACCCGGAGTTGACAGTGCGGAGTGGTATTTGAGTGGTATGGGAGATGCGAATTCATTACACCTAAGATAACAGAATATTTCTGTTTATATATGAACCGTGCAATCAAATCAGCACGAATATTAAGGGGCGCGTTGTTCTAATCGGACAGTCCAAATCTAAACAGAAATATTTTGTTACCTCAGAGGTATATTCGGAGAGATACTATTCCTATTTTGTTATTTACCTAGTACTATAATCCAAGTTTGCTCTGCTAGTGCAGCAGATGTGTCTTTAATAAAAGAGGATGTGTTAGTGTTACTGATCCCCAGTGGCAGATTTAAGTACGGAAAACTGTATACCAAGTTATTCTATTAGGAAAGTAGAGATTATGACACAGTGACAAACGAATTATTTGAATTCGATTCGGCGAGATCAAAAATTCGTGATTCGGAAATCATTCGGATATAATTCAGGAATGATTCGGATCCCAATCAGAGATTTTAGTCCTACAAAGAAACAAAAAAAAAACATTCTGGGAAAATTTGAAAAAAAATCGTGAATAATTCGTATAATTCGGAAAAAGTTCATAAAATTAGCAAATTATCCAAGAATAATTCGGTTATGATCAACTGAATAATTTAGCATTCGGTTCGTCACGAGAAAAACAAATTATTTGTGAATATTGTGACCATAATTATGACCCCTTGCACAAACCTACTGCGGAATGCAAGGTAAAGAACCAAAGAAAGCTTTATAGTTTGTAGTTTTGTACACACAGGAGAATTGATATGCTTCTACGAGTCCTTATCCCAGTTTTCCCATATTATTTTTTGAGTGAGGCTATGGTGCTATGCATAGCACCAATGACTAGTGTACTACGGCTCAATATGGTACTTTTTAAAATTCTAACAATCGATCCGAACCGTTCAATGTGATATCCATATGAATATATACTTGCAAACTAAATTTTATATTTTTTTACTATTTTTTTAGATAGGTAGAAAAATCAGTGTTTTCTGAAAATTCTCGACCATCAAAATTCTACCTATCTAAAAAATAGTAAAAAAATTCAAAAAAATATAAAATTTAGTTTGCAAGTACATATTCATATGATTATCACATTGAACGGTTCGGATCGACCGTTAGGATTTTAAAAAGTACCATATTGAGCCGTAGTACACTAGCCATCCGTGCTATGCATAGCACCATAGCCTCACTCTTATTTTTTTTTAATAGAAATTGGAGACAAATCATCAAATCACTCAACTATTCAATATTCACATAAAAAATATTTTCTTTGCTGTTAAATTAAAATTAGTTCTTAATTTTTTTCATATTATTATTTGGGTGATGACTTATTTTTCACATTTTGGAATTTCCACTCTAACGACTATTTTTCTCTCTATAAAAAACCCGGAGAATTGCAAAGGATGAATATACTTATTTTTATGAAGTTATTTGAATTTTAACATCCAATCATTTATGTGAATGTGATGTCATAAAAATTGTTTTAAGTAAATTTCATTATCTAGGTCAATTTTGTATGTTTCGTCACTTCATTAGAGAACGCTAGTAATTATTGATACTTGTTGTCTAAATATTTTTTATATATATAGAGAGATGGGCTATGGTGCATTGCAATGTATAGGCACCTTTGTGCATTGGACCATAAATCACCGATTCAAAGTTCAAATGACCGATCCAAACCGTTCATCTTGTTCTCCATATTAATATGTAATTGGAGACCAAATTTTACTTTTTTTGGAATTTTTTTACTATTTATTAAGCCACTTTGAAAATCGCCGATCCGGTGGTCTAGAAATTTTTACTGTTTTTACTGTTCACCCGGATTTTCAGATTTTCAATAAATCTAAAAAAATAGTAAAAAAAATTCCAAAAAATGTAAAATTTGATCTCCAAGCACATATTAATATGGAGAACAAGATGAACGGTTTGGATCGGTCATTTGGACTTTGAATCGGTGATTTATGGTCCAATGCACAAGGGTGCCTATGCATTGCAATGTATAATAGCCTATCTCTCTCTCTCTCTCTCTCTCTATATATATATATATATATATATATATATATATATATATATATATATATAGAGTATGGCTAAGTTGCTGCCGGCAGCATTTCGGCGAGGTGCTGCCGGCAGCGTTTCGGCCATACGGGTGTTCAAACAGAAAATCCGAACCGTTCAACGTGTTCTAAATATTAAAATCTACTTGGAGACCAAATTTTACATTTTTTGGAATTTTTTTACTATTTATTAAGCCACTTTGAAAATTCCAGATCATATGGTCCAGACTGTTTTTACTGTTCACCCGGATCTGGAATTTTCAAAGTGGCTTAATAAATAGTAAAAAAATTCCAAAAAATGTAAAATTTGGTCTCCAAGTAGATTTTAATATAGATTGAACATCTATATAAAAAAAATTGTTGTTTGAACACCCGTATGGCCGAAACGCTGCCGGCAGCACCTCGCCGAAATGCTGCCGGCAGCAACTTAGCCATACTATATATATATATATATATATATATATATATATATAAGTGGAGGAGGGATCAAGTTACAACAAATTTGAGTTACAACAACTATTATTTTCATTTTCAAAGTCCAAATTGTTGATCCAAACCGTTTAACATGATTATCTAAATAAAATGTACTTGCAGATCAAATTTTACATTTTTTTGAATTTTTTTACTATTTATTAAGATGGGTACAAAATTCAATGGCCTGAATATGACTATTTTTTGTAAAATGCTTAATAAATAGTAAAAAAAATTCACAAAAATGTAAAATTTGATCTACAAGCACATTTTATTGTGGAGATCATGTTGAACGGTTTGGATCGACGATTTGGACTTTGAAAATGAAAAAAATGGTTGTTGTAACTTTGTTGTAACTTAAATTTGTTGTAACTTGATCCCTCCTCATATAAGTGAGCCATAATTATTTTAGCCTCTCAACTTGAAAAAAAAAACATTATATATTTTTTTTAAACATTCAGCACTAGTATATATTACAATTTTAAAATACTATGAAAATTTAAACGCTTTCACTACATCTACATCGATTGATAAGAAGCTATCTCAACTCTCAACTGTTCGGTGTGGTACTGTGTGAGTGAGAAAAAAAAATTCACTCAGATTGAATTTTTTTTTCTCCACGCGCACAGTAAAATTCAGTTCAAAAATTTTCTGTTCCCAAACCCATTCCCGTTCCCTTCTTGATGCCGAACATACCCTGAATTCATCAACAAATCAGGAGGGGTTAACAGCAGAACATGACATGATAATCTTTTTTATGTTTTACATGAATATATAATTAATATATAGGTTGTTAGTTTACTTAAAGTGAAGATAAACTTTTAGCACATGAGCAGCTTCTTTGAGTAGAAAGTTGGTTAATGTTTATAATTAGCACGGTCCCAATAGAGCATGCTCATGTAATGCTTTTTGAAGGAGATGCTAGTGGAGTTCATGAGAGATTTTAAGAACAATAATATAGTATTAGGTTAAAGAAGTTTTGGGATGAAAAATTTAGAAACTTGAATAGTAAAAATTAATAATTTTTTTTTATTGAAATAGCATTTTCTGGATCGTGATGTCACTTCATATTGCGTCTCTATTATATTGTTGATTATTAAATTGAGACATAAATAAAAATAAAAGCACTTTTTCGTGTGAGCCAATCAAGGAAAAAGCATTTCCCCCCCTTTTTTTCGTACTCGGATATCAAAACAGAAAGAGGAGAGTAAAATCCGAAATATAATCATGAGTCATGAGTCATGACACCCCTTCAATTTTTCTGACTTTAATTAATGAACGTTATCATGAGAAAAAGAAACGGACACGAATTAATGAGATGAGAATTTTAATATTTAGGCTGGTGGAGAAGCATGCTAGAGGTTTTGAATAAGTATATATATAGAAAGAACATAGTACAAATGTTGTAGTTTACTTGTTTTAGGACAAAAACTGTACATGAAATTGTACAAAAGTTTGAAAGATTTAGTCTTCTTAGTCATTGTTCCCTCTTAGTGTTGCGTTTGGAAGAGGGGTGAGAGCTTTGTAGTAGCTTGTTATCCCTTCTGCATCCCATGAGTGAGGCTATGGTGCTATGCATAGCACAGATGGGGTTCGTGCTACGGCTCAAAATTTGACTTTTTAAAATTCTAATGGTCGATCCAACCGTTCAATGTGATAACCATATGAATATGTACTTGCAAACTAAATTTTATATTTTTTCGAATTTTTTTACTATTTTTTTGGATAGGTAGAATTTTGATGGTCCAGAATTTTCAGAAAATACTGATTTTTCTACCTATCTAAAAAAATAGTAAAAAAATTCGAAAAAATATAAAATTTAGTTTGTAAGTACATATTCATATGATTATCAAATTGAACGGTTGGATCGACCGTTAGGATTTTGAAAAGTCAAATTTTTAGCCGTAGCACGGACCCCATCCATGCTATGCATAGCACCATAGGCTCACTCGCATCCCATTATCTCGTTGGAACAAGTTTGTGATCTCTTTGAGCCCATAATCTAATATCGAGCAAAATAAACTGTTTTGATAAGCTAACAAAAGACAGTATGTTTTTTTTTAATAATTGATACAACAATTATTACCTAATAGAAAAGAGACAAAAGGGATCGACTATTGTTTTCTTGCTCCTTTCCGGACCACTGTGCTAGGTTATGAATTTACAGCTCAAGCATCAAATTTGTAGGCCTGCCAAATTGAAACAGATATATTTAAAGGTCTCTGACAATGATTTAATTCAGAAAAGGAAATTTTAGATTGTTGTGAGTTGTTTGTACTTGTTCTAGCAGAGAAATGAATTTTATGTACTTTGTTAAATTGTAAATATCAGGATAGAACAAAACCTTAAAATTGAATTTAGTAAATTTTTTGTACATTTTGAACTTGGTATTTTCATGAAATTCTCATAAGAAAAGAATTTTTTTTGTAGAAACTTCTTATTCTATATCTGCAAATGATACTTGTCTTAGACCCTTGTGATGGAAAACATGTATTGCATTAGATATTGACAATTGTGTCCAATAAGTCCTTTGTTCATATAAAGCTAAAATAAAACAAAATGTTTGGTTTAGAATTTATATATTTACTGGTTAAAGCAGCATGATTAAGTAATGCCAATTCTGCACTTGAAACATTACACTTGTTCAAAGAGGTTGAGGCATTATCGTTTAGCTTAAGAGATTTATCAAACGATAATATGCTCAACCAATGAGTTTTTAATTAAACAAACCCAAAAAAAATGCAAGGTGCTAAATGTCTGTATATAAACATTTTAGGAAGTATTTGAATCTACGGTAAATATGGTGCAAATATGGTGCAGTTCAGGAAAAAGTCAATTTGGCACAAAATTTTGAGTCCCTAAATTAGTAGAAAAAGATAATCATCCATGAAAATATAACTATAACTATAACTAAGCCAACATTTCAGAAAAATAAAAAAAAAATTCAAAATGACCAATTTCTAATACTAATTATTGAAATATAATAAGAAGGAAGTAAATTCGTGATACTTACAACACATCAAAATATTCGGGAAACATGAAACACTGGCGGAAGCTCATCATAATGCAAATGGCAAATTATTTTCACTTGTAAAATAAATGACAAAAGAAAAGAGATTTACAATTTCTCTACCTGAGCTATTTAATAGGTACCTTTCATGTACTGTTCCGGACCAACTATACACATTTTCCTTTTGTTGCTAAACTTAACATAGATCATAAGTAACACCAAAGTACTAACTACTAATTATGCCAATTATCTATTGTCTGGAAACACGTACCAAGAGCTCGATCTAGAGAGACTCGAACAGTGAATCACTACAAAATTCACTATCTTGAGGCATTCTGGGGATTTTCAGTAGTTTTACTTGTAGCGTCTCTATGTCAATCAGTGGTTGATGTTGTTTGCATATCATCATGACGAGCATTGAATTGATTACGTGCATTGCCTCTTATCGTCAGGCCTTGATTAGATCGATCAGAAGATTGTGTTTGAGATTGTTCAACAGAAAATTCTAATTCATGATTGATATTATAAGGATCGATCTGACGCATTCGAACATGTTTTTCCGGGTGAGGTGGAGAACTGCGACGTACTCTTTTTCCTCTCTTGATCTCTAACCTCTTTAATCTCTCGTTCTCTCCTTCGCTCATGACCTAAGATGGTGTCATGTGTAAATATATTCTTAAATGAATACGACTTGAAGAATGTGTTTTAAATATTTGTAAACAAACATAACTAAAATAAGAAAAACAAAGAAGATGGCAAACCTGGGAAACAAATTACAAATTACAAATTACAAATTGAGAGTTAAGAAAAATTAACTGATTGTTGTGTATGAAACTGCTGATGGAGACCAGGGACAGAACAACTACTGGCTACCTTTTATTTAACCTTGTAAAGATAAAAGAAAAAATTAGGTATTTGAATCACATTTGCAATGAATTAAGGAAAGAACATAGACAATAAAAAGAATGTAAATGAAGACAGATAGATTAAAATGCAAGGACATAATATTGATGGAGAAATTGGAAAATAATAAGAGTTTTACATTGCACCTAATTCTTTTTTTTTTTTCTAAAAGAAGGATACAAAAAAAGAAAAGGAAATAGATCAGTACACCACTTTGTCAACATCTAAAAACAAAATGTGTAAGCAAACATGCACTTTTTGTGAAAAAGGGAAAAATAAAATACTGTAATAGATTTTAGAAACCTCACCGAGATAATAGAAGAGAGTAGAAGCAAGCGACAGCCTAGGAGTTTCTACATTTATGGTACTGTTAAAAAATGAAGTTGGCAAAAAAAATTTGAGCATTTAGATCAGATTTGCAGCAAACTAAAAAAACATTGCAGATAATAATATAAATTACTCTTATATTGTTGATTGTTAAGCTGTTTGTTTATTTCAAATCGTACTAATCACAAAATAACTATGTTTGCAAAAAATGTGATACTTAGAAGTCATTGAACGTTGTAGAAATCAACATTCCCTAATCCTTCTTCAGAAAAAAAAAACATTTCCTAGTGGTATGAGATTTATAGCACTCTTATAGCATAGCTGGGGCTGTGCAAGGAAGGTCAAATTGAGAAGAGATTGTATTATTATGCAGGCAATGTTTTTCCATTTTCAAAGAGCGTAAATTTAATGAGTATAAGCGTAGTATAGTGACCTACAGTATATTTATACATAGCTTGTGGAAGAAAAATAAGGTTTGATGACCTGATGAGATTAATGTGGTGACCTCAAACACTTTTCTAGCAAGAATGGTGAAACATAGAGACTGTTAAACTTTGTAGAAATCATGATTTCCAAATGACATAAGCCTGATATTGTAACCTATATTCTTAAAAATAAGCTGTGCTTGAAAGGTGAAATAGAGAAGGCATTATTTTTTTTGGATGTGATGTGATTTACGAAAGGCATGTAACAGAATCTATAAGATGAAAAATTAAAAACAGTTACGTGTCATACTGGCATCTTTTTTGCTGGATGTTCAGTTTTTCTTGGTGTTGTACGTGTCGTCTTTCTTGTTGCCGTTCCAAACAGGTATGTCTTTCTTCCTACTTCGTAGAATCACAATGCAACTGGATTTGGTACCTGATTTTGAGTTTTAATGTATCCAAAAATGAGATTTCATAACCAATGAGTCTAATGTGGTTATTTCCAGAACTTCCATAACTAAATTGTGCAAGAATGGTGCAACTTAAAGGCTGTTTAACTTTCTAGAAATCATGATTTTGAAATAAATGAGCCTGATGTTGTAACCTACAACCTACAGTTTTCATATAGATTAACTCTGTGGGGAAGGTTAAATTGAGAAGGCAGTTAACTCCAGCGTCATCTTGATAATCGCTATCGTAATAAAATATTTAAATCTTCTCGTTAATTTATTTCCCCACATTTGCATTCTCTACGAAATGTAACTATATAAACCTTACTTTTCTTAAGAAAATAATTATGTTGATAATATGCCATAGATAAAAAAAATCTAAAAATCTGGAAAGTTAAGGTTCTTTGTATATAGATTAATAAATGAAACAATCATGTTATTTTGTTTCTTTTATTTATTTTCTACAAAATCTAATTATATAAACCTTACTTTTCGTAAGAAAATAATTGTGTTGATAATATGACATAGATAAAAAAATCTAAAAATCTTGAAAGTTAAGGTTCTTTGTAAGGTATAGATTAATAAATGAAGTAATCATGTTATTTTTTTTTCTTATAGCAACTCATGCAGATAGTTGACTTAATTTTTCTAAAAAAATGCATATCGGGAAAAAAAAGGGGAAAAAGAGTATTTATTTGCTTGTTATATGTTGTCATATACAATAGAAGAGTATAAAGACAGAAGGATTTATATATGTTAATAGTTTAGTATTTGATATGGTTTTTAGTGAGAATATGCTATGGTTGAGATTTTGGCCTGAGTGGAAAGTAACAATTCATATTAGTAACAATTAAAAGAACTTAGAGAACAAACCAGTAGTTGGGAGCTAATGAAACTATTCGTCGAATGGATAGTCTTCCTTAGCAAAAATTGAGCTGTAAAAGTAATATGAGGCCATTTTCACTCAATAGATGACAAAGTTGGGTAAGAAATGTGAACTGGAACATAATTAAAGAAACATGTCTTGAATCAAAGAGCAATAACAAAATCAAAAGCTTAATTTCTATTAATAGTCACTGTACCAAAAGTCGCAACGTCTGATTACCATGCTTAAAAGAATGATAAAATTATAGTGAATACACGTCTCTGAACACCTATTTCCACCTATTTTAACACAGATTAAGAGGTATATAAAAGCCTTACCTTACACCCACGGCAGAGGAGGATTTGGCGTGGAGAAGGCTGCAGACAATTGGCGGCAGAGGAAATTTCTGCTGTGGCAATTGTGAGGGACACTAAATTTATCCCCAAACAATAAAATTTAGTCCAATTGTAAGAGCTTAATCCAGTACACCATGAGAGGCGTAATCTCAATTGTTGATAATAGAAATCATTAAAAAAACAGTAATTCAATAGTACAACAAACGAAATCAAGAAGAAAGAAAAATCTATCAATCAGGAGAAGAGAAAAACAAACCTTCAGAGCCCAACAAGGAGAGCAAAAGACACGTTGAGAGCTTGAGCGGCGTTTTTGTTAAGAGAGCTAGCGAAAGAGAGTAGCATAGGGTAAAAAAAAGGTGGGTTAGGGTTTCTCTTTTACGTGCGACAGAACAAAGAGGTAAAGAAAGAGACCTGGAGAAGAAGAAGAAGGGATTACGGAAGAAAGACGGACTCGACAATTGATCTCAACCGGACGGAGAAGAGATAGGGTTGGTCAAATTTGGGAGAGGAGAAGATAATCTAATCTGAGTGAGAGAGGGATGGCAGAAGAGAGGAGAGGCTGAAGGAATGGGGGAGCGGACCGCTGAAGAAGAGAATTTTAGGGCTTTCGAGAGAAAACGAAGACGGAGATTATTAGCAAAGAAGAGCTCTGATCAAAAGAAGGAGAAGCGAAGAGATCTACCGTCCGATGAAAACGATGAAAATCTAACCATTAGATATGGATCATACGAAGGAGAGATAGGAGGGTACTGTAGAGCTACAGTAACCAGCTCATCCAAGATTAGATTATATAAAAGATATAGAAAATTGAGGTAGGGAGAGTATTTGGATTTTGAGAAGAAGTAATTTATATTTTAATTGTGACCATTCAGATCAGAGCAGGCATGAATGGATAAATAGATAGATCCATGTGCAGGATTTTCTTGTCCATAGGTGAGCAAAAGATATAATTCCGGATTGTCATCGTTAAAGTATGAAGAGTATTCAAATTTTGAAAAGACACAACTCATATTTCTATTGCGACTGTTCAAATTAGAGCAAGTATGGATAGATGGATGGATGGACCCAACATGCAGGAAATAATTTTTCTGCCTGGGTAATAGATTTGGTTCCTTTCTTTTAACCCCTGGTAGGTACTAAGTTCTACTAGAGTTCAATTCAATTCACTGATAAAGAATTTAATAGAGTTGATTCTGAATTGGAATTTTATGATTAGAAGCTAGTTGGATTGAAAAAAAAAAATTCGGTGAAAAGAGTTTGAAAATTACTCATTTATCTAAAATATCCAATTAATACGACCCTCCCGACTTGAACAAGAAAATTTTAAACTAGAATTACATTCCAGCCTATTGAAATGATCCCTAATACAGATTTTATCTCAGCAATATTTATATTTTTTAGAGATTACTTAGTTGTTGTTTTGGTGGTTAATCAAAACGGTAGTGTTTGGCAAGTTGGGTTCGCTTAAATTTTAAGTTCCGCTAAAGAAAATGTGTCCGGTAAGAGAAATTTAAGAAAGTGAATCTTTAGTTTTCTTAAAAAGACTTAATTGCTTAAGTCATGTAGAATGGTGGTTTAAAAATTGAAAAAAAAAGTGGGCAAAATGAAGTTTATGAAAACAGTTTTAAACTTTGCAAATGAGATATTTGACAAGCTTAAAGACTTCTTAGTTCTCTAAGGAATTCTAAAGAGCTCTAGGGAGCTTTCTAACGAGTTGTAATTTTTATGAAAGTACCCGTGATCTCAGAGAGAGATCAGAAATTTCACCTTTTTGTGCCAGCTGTAAGTAAGCTGGACTTTATCTCAAGATATTTTTGAATGATTATTTCCATAAAGAGGGCTTTGATTTTTATAATCAAAATTCTGAAATATAAAAAAAAATTGTGTATGAGGGATCATTAATTCATTATAGAATGCTTTATTTTGATAAAAGAAATTAAAATAAACTTTTAAGTTTGAAATCCAACGTTATAAGTACGAGAGTCTCAGCAAGCAAGGAAACGAGAGAATGCAAATGTAAAAGCCCATGTAGCCAGAATTGTGCTGGGCCTCAAGAAAACCTTGATTTGGGTCTCAAGAACTGTACCCCATGAGACAGAAAGGTGAATACTATGTGCAGGATGAACGGCAGGGAAAAAGGAAAATGTTTCTGCTGCGTGGTCCAATTGATTTGGGTATAACCGTTGAATTGTCTGAGTTTGAAAAGAGAAAAGAGAAAGAAGGAGGAAGGGGCAGATGCAAAGGGCAGCCCGTATTAATTGAACCGCTCTCTGACGATGGGCCCTTCAACTTGGAGAAGATCGTGGAAGCTTCAATTCACAGTGAGAATGACAAAGGGACCCAAGACAGCAGAAACGGAGAGAACACTACGAGCATAACTGGAGAGGTTGATTCGGACTACAGTGTCAGGCCGTTAAAAGTTGTTTCGCCATAACCGCTTCTGGAGGAATCGGCTTGCTGAGATGGAGGCCGTACAGTAATTAGAGCTTAATAAAGACTGTTTTCAGCTTAATCTTTTGGTTATAGCATCGCCTATATAAGGCCTTTACTTCTGTTGATAACTTCTTATGAAAACTTTATAGAATTTGGTAATTTTCTCATAGGAACTTTTGTATCTCTTGTGAACTTAGTTCACTGTTGTCAGTAAAATTGATTCTCAGTTTCAATTGTGATTGCTTCGATTGTGTTTTCTAATTGATTGTGTGAGTGAGGTCACTGCAATTGGTATCAGAGCCATAAGATCACCAGCTGGGGAAATCTAGGCGCAAGGCGAGGTCAAGCAGCACGATGCCTCCGCGTTTGAGAAGTCAAGACGACTCAGATGAGGAGGTGGTTCTCGATCTGACAGCGGTTAATGATAAGCTTGTCCGGATGGTGCAGGAAACCGAATCATCCCTCCAGGCTTCCCTACAAGCACAGGATGATCGTATTGATAAGGTGGAGGGCAAGATCGATCAACTTACTGCGATGTTCAAGCAGTACATCGATGGCAGGCGTCCCAATGACCTTACTGGAAGTAACTCCAACAGGCCACTTCCTCCTACACCTCAACCCCGGCGCGATCCACCAGCGCCACCTCTCATTGAAGAACCATCTGATATGAGTACCAGGTATCAGGATCAGCACGTCCAGAACCAGAAAATCTCTCTCCCTCGATTTGATTTTCCTTGTTTTGATGGTGATAACCCGGTTGACTGGTTCGACAGTAGTGAATTCTATTTTGAATGCTATCAGACCGCTGAGATGTATAAATCCCGGTTAGCTTCCATGAATTTCTATGGGAAGGCTAAAGAATGGTACAGCTGTTTTCGGGTGGAGAACCCGAATCCACCTTGGCCGATACTAGTTGAAGCCGTTTTTGAACGGTTTAAAGATAAGAAGAATTGTAATGCTGTGGTACTGTTCCGAAGAGTGACTCAAACTCATTCAGTGGAGGATTACATCACTGAATTTCAAAGGGCAAAGTCTCGGCTGATGGCTGAAACTAATATCAAGAATGACTATTTCTATACTTGGAGTTTCATCAGTGGCCTCAAAGACGAGTTACAAACCACTATCAACCTTTTCAAACCACAGAACTTGAATGAAGCATTCAGTGTTGCCCAAGAAATGGAGATGGCAGTTGGGCCGTCAGACAAAAGACCATTATTTCTCAGACCCCAAACTACCCCTGCAGCTAGACCCGTTAAACCTCCTGATCCAACAATCAGGAAATGGACACCTCAGTCCTATCCAAACCAGACCTCCACCAAGACCTCAACCGAACACCCAACAAAACCTAACCATTGATCAGAAACGAAACTTGGGGTTGTGTTTTCGATGCAATGAGAAGTGGTTTCAAGGTCATAGGTGTAACAAAGGACTCCACACCATGGATGCAGTAGAGGTGGAAGAAGAGGAGGCTGAGGTAGATGAAATTCTGAATTATGAGGAGCACACCAAGGAGGAACCTGAAGTTGTGCTAGAAGAGAGTGTAGTAATTTCTTTGAATGGTCCCAAAAGTTCCACCAACAAAACTATCACCTACAAAGGCTCTGTGGGTTCACTTCCTATTTGTGCTTTCATTGACTCAGGGAGTACCCACTCTTTTATAAATCCTGCTTTGCTGCACAATTTAGCGATTCCTGTTGTTGCTACTAGCCCATTACATGTGAAGATTGCAGATGGAAGTAAAATGAGCTCCACTGCTATCTGTCCAAAAGTGAGTTTTTATTTGAATGAACACCCTTTTGAACATGACTTAAGAGTTCTGGCCGTACCAGGGTGTGACATCCTATTGAGAATTGATTGGCTGTCTCAATGGGGTACAATGGCAGTGAATTATGGAGAAGGCATCATGGCCATGAAGAAGGAGGGCAAAAGAATCAAATTGGTGCGAAAGGGTGCGGTAGCTGAGGTGAGAATCTGTGAAGGAATTGTGAACCCTGAGAAGGAGGTGAAGAAGGGTAATCATGTCATTTATGCCCAATTGTTCAAAGTGAAAGAAGATCCTAGCACCACCAAACCAGAAACCAATCCCATTCTCTTACCAGTTTTGAACCAGTTTCACTCCCTCTTTGAAGAGCCTAAAACTCTACCACCTAAAAGGGACATAGATCATCAAATTAACCTCAAACCTGATTCTACTCCCATTAACCTACGACCTTATAGGTTCTCTTATTTTCAGAAATTGGAGGTCGAGAAAATCATTCAAGAACTTCTCAAAAACAACCTAATCCAAAACAGTACTAGTTCATATTCATCGCCAGTGCTGTTAGTTAAGAAGAAAGATGGCACTTGGCGTATGTGCATTGATTACCGAAAATTGAATGATGATACTATCAAGAATAAGTTCCCAATTCCTTTGATAGATGATTTGTTGGATGAGCTTGATGGGGCACAATATTTTTCCAAATTGGACTTGAGAAGTGGTTACCATCAGATAAGGATGCGAGAGGAAGATGTGCACAAAACAGCCTTTACCACACATGAGGGTTTGTATGAATTCAAAGTTATGCCCTTTGGGCTAACTAATGCTCCTGCCACTTTTCAGGCCCTCATGAACCTCATTTTCAAACCTTTTCTAAGGAAATTTATTCTGGTTTTTTTTTGATGATATTCTTGTGTATAGCAGGAGCATTGAATCCCACATAGAGCACCTCAAGCAGGCACTAGAGATTCTGCAACAGAACCAACTGTTTGTAAAGAAGTCCAAATGTGCATTTGGTGTTAGTCAAATTGACTACTTGGGGCACATAATCTCAAAGGAAGGGGTGTCAACCGACCCATCAAAGATTGAAGCAATGGTGAATTGGCCTATTCCTAAGAATATCAAGGCACTCAGGGGCTTTTTGGGCTTGACAGGTTATTACAGAAGGTTTGTCCAGGGGTACAGTATCATCTCTCATCCTCTCACTGAGTTGCTCAAGAAGAATGGGTTTAGGTGGAACCCAACAGCTCAGCAAGCTTTTGAAGCACTTAAACATGCCATGGTGAGTGCTCCAGTCCTCAAGCTACCAGACTTCCACAAACCTTTCATCCTTGAAACTGATGCATGTCAAAACGGAATTGGGGCTGTTTTAATGCAAGAGAAACGACCTGTTGCCTACTTGAGTAAGAAGTTAGGGGTAAGAAACCAATCTCTATCTACTTATGAAAATGAACTGATGGCTTTATTTACAGCAGTAACCAAGTGGAGACATTACCTGTTAGGAACTGAATTTGTGATACGAACTGACCAAATTAGCCTCAAGTATTTACTAGAACAGAAGGTGAACACACCCATGCAACATAAAGGTCTCAGCAAGTTGTTGGGTTTGAATTATACCATAGAATACAAAAAGGGGGCTGGAAATCGAGTAGCAGATGCCTTGTCCAGAAGGGATGGACATGACGAAAGAGAAAGGGAATTAGAAGCAAAATTACTCATGTTGAGTGAATTGGTGCCACATTTGGTGCAAGATGTAGTGACAAGTTATGAAGATGATGAATGGGTGGCTGCATTAAAATTGAGGTTGCAGGAAGAAGGGTTGGACGGTAGTCACCACTTAACTGAGTATCAAGGTGTCTTGAGATTCAAGGGCCGAATTTGTGTAGGAGCCAAAGGAGAATTGAGACAAGCTATACTGAAAGAGTTACATGATTCAAGTCTAGGTGGTCACTCGGGCATCAATGCAACATATCAGAGGGTTAAAAGGATGTTTTACTGGCCAAAGATGAAGGAGGATGTGTATCAGTTTGTTAAACACTGTGATAATTGTCAAATCAATAAGTCCGAGTATGTGGCACCTCCAGGATTGTTGCAACCCTTGCCAATTCCTGACGAAGCATGGGAGAGTGTGGGTATTGATTTTATAACGGGTTTACCTAAGTCTAAAGGGAAAGAGGTGATTTTCGTAGTGGTGGATCGTTTAACTAAGTATGCACATTTCATTCCTCTAGCTCATCCATTCACAGCCGTTGATGTGGCTCAAGCATTCATGGATAACGTTTACAAGTTGCATGGTTTGCCTTTCAACATCATTTCGGATAGGGATCCGATATTCACAAGCAAATTTTGGAGAGAATTGATGAAACAGTTGGGAATTCAACTCAAGATGAGCACCTCTTACCACCCACAGACAGATGGTCAAACCGAAAAGGTTAATCAATGTTTGGAGAGTTATTTGAGAAGCATGGTATTTGATAAGCAAAACAAATGGGCACACTATCTGAGTTTAGCTGAATTCTGGTACAATTCGAATTTCCACAGTGCCATCAAGATGACACCTTTCGAGGCCCTATACGGCTATGTGCCACCTCAATTATCCCTGGGTAGTCAACCGAAAAGCCAAGTGGAGTCTGTTAACACCATTCTGAGAGACAGACAAACAACTATAGCTCAATTGAAAGCTAATTTGAGTAAGGCGCAATCCAGGAGCAGTATGAGGATAAGCATAGAAGTGAACGAAAGTTGGAAGTGGGTGATTGGGTATACCTTAAATTACAGCCTTACAGGCAGGTTACAGTGGCCGGATTGCGTAATCAAAAACTTAGCTCGAAGTACTATGGTCCATTTGAAGTGATTCAAAAGATCGGCTTGGTGGCGTATAAGTTGAACCTTCCGCCGAGCTCGACAATCCATCCTGTTTTCCATATTTCTCAGCTCAAGAAAAGGGTGGGCAGCAATCAGCCTATTCATCCGATGTTACCAGTGCTCGGACCAGGAATTGTTCTCCAACCAAGTCCTGAATTGGTCTTAGCGAGAAGGATGGTCAAACGGCGGAATGCGGCGACGCCGCAAATACTGGTGAAATGGTGCAATCAGCCGGACGAGGATGCGACATGGGAGGATTATGATCGCATTGCTCAAGAGTTTCCAGAATTTATTCGTGAGGACACGAATTTTGCTAAGGGGGAGGGATTGCTGCGTGGCCCAGTTGATTTGGGTATAACCGTTGAATTGTCCGAGTTTGAAAAGAGAAAAGAGAAAGAAGGAGAAAGGGGCAGATGCAAAGGGCAGCCCGTATTAATTGAACCGCTCTCTGATGATGGGCCCTTCAACTTGGAGAAGATCGTGGAAGCTTCAATTCACAGTGAGAATGACAAAGGGACCCAAGACAGCAGAAACGGAGAGAACACTACGAGCATAACTGGAGAGGTTGATTCGGACTACAGTGTCAGGCCGTTAAAAGTTGTTTCGCCATAACCGCTTCTGGAGGAATCGGCTTGCTGAGATGGAGGCCGTACAGTAATTAGAGCTTAATAAAGACTGTTTTCAGCTTAATCTTTTGGTTATAGCATCGCCTATATAAGGCCTTTACTTTTGTTGATAACTTCTTATGAAAACTTTATAGAATTGGGTAATTTTCTCATAGGAACTTTTGTATCTCTTGTGAACTTAGTTCACTGTTGTCAGTAAAATTGATTCTCAGTTTCAATTGTGATTGCTTCGATTGTGTTTTCTAATTGATTGTGTGAGTGAGGTCACTGCAGTTTCGGAAGCGCAAGCGGCCCTGATGCTGCCACGTCTGCAACAGCGAAAAGGATTGTAAAGGCGCTTCATGCATGTCCTGTACGAATTCACATCCTTAGTTTTTTTACTTTTTGGGAAGAAAGCGGGAATGCGGGATATTCAATACGCATCGGAAATAAATCTGCTGTTATTCCGATCCTAACCGTTCAAACTTTTCTATATGCGAATCTCAAGACAATCTTTTCTTGCGCGCATTCATTCAGATCACGGTTGGGATCGGAATAAAAGCAGATTTATTTCAATAAGCATCGGACTAAATGAAATCGCATACTCTGAGATATCTCATATGTTATTCTGCACGAATCTTAAAGCTCAAATAATACTGGACCCTTGCGCTATCCCCGAATAGGCACCGGACACGTCGGTCAAGAGATGTCTCAGAGGACACGCACTCGGACTAAATTCGGTGTCACGACCTCAGCGGCCCAAATGATTTGGGGGAGATTGGAGAAGGAAGGAGCGGTCAGCCGGTCAGGCGGGTCAGAGAAACTTGGCAGCGTTCCATTTAAATTGCTTGAGCTGCGACTGGGCCCCACACTTAAATTCCTGAACGGGAAGATATGCTGATGTGTACGTCCCCATGGCAATCAGTTCATTTGTGTAATCTAGAAGATAGATATTAATAATTTTTTTCTTATAGGATGGCCTATATAAAGGCAATAGTTGTAACGATTCCGATTAGGAAATAAAGTGATAATATATTGGAATACCAACTCCAATTTATCTTTTCTTTACTGTTCTTGTCCGATTTGATTAAATTGCGAAATTGGGTTTAATTATTGAGGAAATTGAGTTGATTGTGAGTGGAATCAAGCTGAGACCCTCACAGTCGGGATGATGTTCGATTTGGACCGTTAGATCCGTGTCGAGATTTGTACATAAAATTAAACAAATAATCATGTTTATCTAAACTGGACATGTAAATCTCAACGTGGATCAAATGACTCAGATTGGACATCAGATCCCCTTCGCTCCTTCTTGGGAATTGCTTATGAATTATGATGATTGATGATCACTGTTTTGGGCAATGAAGCAATTATTTATTTGTTATTTTAGCTAATCTCAAGTTAATAATAGAGAAAAAGTATATGAATATCTGTCTCTGCACTGATAGATTGTCTTTTTTTTTTTTTAGAAGGATTCTATTAACTTCGACATTTATTTTTTAAGTTTTTAGATTGCTAATAAAGATCCCATTAGTACACCATAGATTATTTATAACTGAGACTATATATGCATACCAGTTCCTGCTTTTCTAAGTTCTCACATCCTCATTATACAGACAACAGAGCATTGCTGTTTTTTCTCAAGTGATTTGCCTGGATAGATCATCGGAGCAACTTCTAGTTTTGATCGAAGAACGCAATCACCGACTCGTAAACCAACTGCTTTGCTGAGACCCCCATGACGAAATCAGCATGAGCATAATCCTTCACGAAGTGCACTGTCAACTTGTCACGGTCATGCAACCTGAAAATTAGTAATCAATACTCCCTTGTTATAAAATTCTAGTAGGTTTATTTCATTTTAATCATAAATTAGGCAGGTGAGGCATTGGTATTATTCTGTTTTAGATTTTTATCCTGAATATTATTCTGTATATTTTATGGAGGTACTCTGACATACATTTTCTTTATTTTAAAATTTGAGGGCAACTCATGTAAATCAGGATATATATGTGTATACGGATCATCAAAAGTACATTGTCAATTAATCGGTCGTGTTCTGAGACCCGAAGCAGAATTAAAGGTCCAAAATCATCTGATTAATCAATGATGAGGCTATGGTACTATACATAGCGTGAATTCGTGCTTTATATTTAAAGTTCAAATAGTCAATCTGAACCATTTAACATGATCTCTATATGAAAATGTATTTTTTTTATTTTACTAAATTTTTTACATTAATTTTTTTTTTAACTAAATTAGATCAAGTGATTTTCTACCTACTAAATAATACCAAAAAAATTGTAAAAAATGTGGAATTTGATCTACAAGTACACATATGGGGATCATGTTGAACGGTTCAGATTAACTGCTTGAAATTTAAAAAGGAAGATATTAATTTATAATTTGAACCAATCTGCGCTATGCATAGTACCTAGTCTCACTCTTAATCAATTATTAGATCTTCCAAACAATCTTACTTGAGATCATCTTGGAGAAGAGCGACACCAGCCGAGTCAGCTAGCTCTCAGCTAATCTTGCCCGCCATTACTTACAAACAACAGCAGATTCCTTGCCTCGGTATATTAGAGAGCTGATACACTGGCAGTGTGCTTTGACCGTACCGCTTCATGTTCTCTAGTTTAATTTATTAATTAATAAAATCGAATCAAATATGAACAATTAGAAGAGTTACTAATTAAATTTCAGTGCTAATCAGCAACTCGGGTTTTAAAAGATGCGGTCATAGCTCCATTTTACCAATAAAAAATATAGAAATGTTATTGCTTGTGCTTGTGCTAAATAAGAAAGAGGAGAGTTTGATTAATTTGTAAAATACTTAAATAAAATATTAAAAAAATAAGAGGGGATATTGGATCGATAGAATGTTGAGTTTTAGTGGAGATATTGAATATTATGGGTGTCTCCATGGGAAATTGGCTATGTAAAAGTTTGCATGGACACACTAGAAATTCTCCCTTATTTATAATTAAGCTCGGTTATGATATAATTATGATTGCTGAAGTTCATAGTTATGACCATCATGCATGTAGGGACAAAACCAGAAAAATTAAATTTGGAGGGCTTAAATGTAAAATGCATAATGTGTGTAGGCAGTAGGCACTAGAATTCAAACTCAAAGTCTTCACAACCACAAAGTGAAATTCTACCACTAAACTACAAGCACATATTTAACATTTTATGAGAGAGTTGAATCATATAAAAACTTTTTAAAAAAGTTCAATTAAGTTTCAATATACAAGATTAAATTTTTTTTAAATTATGAGGGTGACTAAGCACTCCTAACTTAGAGATTCACTCTGCATGTATGTCTGTTTTGATTCTCTGTTATAACCTTTTGAGTTATATTTGACTGTAAATAAGATAGAATGGTTTATAGCTAGGTTTATGGAAAACCAAAGATAACACGTCTGATTTACATCTACTAACCATAGCACTTAACGGAAAATTTGGTTGTTTGTTGAGCCCACAACATATATGGCGGCCGGTAATTACTATCTGATAAAGGTTGCCAATTCTGACAAGGTAACAGTACTCAAGCAATTAAGAAGAAAATGATACATTATCACTAAGAAGAATATCAAAAGAAAGCATTCTGAACAACTTAATATTATACAGGAAACCAAAATGACTACATAAAGAGAAAGAGAAAGATAATAGTACTAAGAAATTACAGAGAAAATAAAATATACAACCGACATTTATAGGACAAAAGAACAAGAAATGTATGTTAATTAACGACCTAAAGCAATGCTCTCCTCAGCTTCTTTATCTATATTGAAATAACAGCTTGTATGCTCAATCTCTATCTCATGGTGGGATCGTTCACTGAGCAGAGTTTCTGTTTCTTCGGGATTGCACTCTGGTCCCCAAGGATGCTGCTTAAGCTTGCTGATTCGATGAAGCTCTTCAGCTATTTCCTTCATCACAGGTCGCTCTTCCCCTTTCACACTTAGACATTCCTTAGCCAACTCAGCAACTGCCATGATTAATTCCATATCATCTTCATGTTTAATTTCATCATCTAGAAGCTCTTGAACATTGTTCTCCTTCATAGCAGAGAGGAAGCGAGACGAAAGATTCCTCTCTTCTTCGGGTGCACCAAAATCAATTACGGGCTTGCTGGTTATAAGCTCCAGAAGAACCACACCGAAGCTGTACACGTCGCTCTTGTCTGTTAGTTGGCTAGATTGCATGTATTCTGGATCAAGGTACCCCAGCGTTCCATGCACAAGTGTGACGAATTGTGCCTCATCAGTTGGAGCTAGTATGGAGGCTCCAAAATCGGACACCTTTGCCATGTAATTTTGGTCTAAGAGAATATTTGCCGACTTCACATCTCCGTGGAAAATTGGAGGAGATGCTGAAGTGTGCAAATAGGCAAGTGCTTCTGCAGATTCATGTGCAATTCTTAGACGGGTTGCCAGAGAAATGTGTGATTCTTGTTTTTTGTAATGGGTATAGTGTTGTAAAGTACCATTAGGAATGAACTCGTATACTAGCATCGGAACCTCGACCTCTAGACAACAACCAAGGAGTTTTACAATGTTCTTGTGGTTGATTTGTGAGAGAATAAGCATCTCTTTTCCGAATTCTGTCTTCTTGATCTCATCAACTATCTTACACTTTTTAATGGCAACCGTCTGATTTCGTAGAGTTCCTCTATAGACAGTGCCCTGTCCTCCATGACCAAGAATATTTGCACAATCAAAATTGTTTGTTGCTTGTTCTACTTGTTTCTTCGTGAAGATTGTAAAACCAAACTCTTGTTTTGATTTAATCTTCTCCAACAGAATCCATCCCCCGTGCTGTTGAAAGTACTTCTCTTTTACTTTTGAAAGATTTTTTCTTTCCAGAACCACATATATACCAACTCCAAGAAATGTTAAAGCGACAATACTAGCAGCAATTCCTACAATATTTAGTGCAAACTTACTTTCAGTTCCAGTACAAAATTTCTAAATGTTACTCATAATACTTCTACATTTATATAACTTCATTTCTGATCAATGTCATACCGAGTTGTATATATGTAGACAATGGGATGACCCAACCTACGCAACATATCTCCTCACAGTAATAATATGTACTTGTAGTTTTAGTACTTCTTATATGATATAGTTTCTTTTTTAAAGAAATATTGTATTGTATTTATTCAAAATTGTGTTCTTACAACAACGTAAATGAATATGTTGTTCTATTTATTTTTATTCTCTATCAGGCATTATTGTTTGGAACAAAAATAGGTGTCTGGCCCTATTTGTAAATTGATTTTAAAATCTTTATCAAAGGTTACATATTTTATATACTTCCATGCATTGAGATTATACTAGTATATTATATGCTTAAGGTCTTTTTGCATTAGTGTAACTGAACAAAGCACAGCTTATATATATAACATTTTCCTACATTTTTAGGCAAAATACAGACCTTTATTTATTGAGTGATGCTTCTGTGGATTAAAAATACCGTCGCTACTGTTCATTTGTAGTTGATCCAACGTTTCATAAATGCTGACTATTTTCTTTTCTCGGAAGGGTAAAAATGGTAGGAGAAGGGTAAAAATGGTAGGAGAAGAGGCGCTAAGTTCCGATCCAGCAGACCCCTCTCCTCTCTCACGCGACCCCTCTCCTCTCTCATTTACACACACTCGTCCGCGACGGAAGCGAGGCGCTAAGCACTCGTCCGCGACCCCTCTCCTCTCTCACGCAAATCCAGCAGACCACCCTCCTCTCTCACCCCTCCAGCAGATCGAGCAGACCAGCGACCCCTCTACTCTCGTCCGCGACCCCTCTCCTTTCTCACTCTCCACCAGCTCGTCGCCTCTCTCGCTCGCTGCAGCACCTCCCTCCGCCACCCCCTACTCTCGCTCTAGCACCAGCACCACCCTCGCTCCAATTTCCAGCAAATGTGCTTCACATTTTGGTGTGTGTGAGCAAACGACCATATGTTTTAAACAACGGTTCTGCTGGTTCTGCTCAATTCTGCTGGTTCTGCCCAATTCTGCTGGTTCGGCTCAATTACTATTGTTAGTAAAGTAATTGGTAAGTTTTCAGTTTATGTTCAATTAAGGAATAAGGACAATAAGAAAATTTGGTTATTTACAGTGGTGTATGGCCCCACGATAGCTAGTTAGAGGTCTGATTTTTTTTCTTGAGTTGAATAACTTCTCTCAATTAGGAGTTTCTGCTTGGTTACTTTGTGGGGACTTTAACATGGTTAGAAGGAGGTGAGGGTAGGCAATAGTTATAATCGCGTGGTGAGTAGGAGATTTAATCATTTGATTTCTGATCTACAGTTGTTAGAGTTATCTTTAAATGATAGACAATTTACATGGGCTAAAAAGAATACAAAAGACTATGAATTTCTCAAAGGCTCTTATATAGGCTCTTATATAGGCGCTGAATTTCTTACATTTGCTGCTGTGGTGCTGTAGTGACCTATTGACATGGCACTTTAGGTCAGTGATAATTTGGTGCTGCCTTATCTTCTCCAATCGGAGAAGGTGCCAATTTGAACCAAAAAGAAAGGTTTGATTGTATAATTGAACTAAGTGCAATAGTAGAAAGATCAAAATGAGAATAGGCTTAATTGTTTAATTAGAAGTTCAATTAGACACATATGATGTCTTCTTTTATGGTGTGTCATTATTTCTTCGTTAAGATTTTTTCCTTCTCTCATATTATGACAGTATTATAGTCCAAAAGACGATTTGTTGGAGGAAGAATTCAGGCTAAGGAGAAGATGGTATAGAAGAAAGGATTTGGAGGTATGTACCTTGTTTCTCTACTTGATCTGAAACTTCTTTTCTATAATCCAACCATTTGTGTTATGGTAAGAGCAAGAAAGAAGACTTAAGTCCATCAATTAACAAATCTTTACATCTGTGCATATGCAACAGGACCTAAGAGGTTTCAAAATTTCAGCTTTATATCCAACTTCTGTGTTATGATATCAGAACTTGTATCCCTCAAGTTTGTATTTAGACAAATTATTACGCAATTATGCTTTGATTAAGTAATATGAGTTTTATGGCAAGAGATAACACAAAAGAGAACAATAGAGTGAATTTGGTCAAGGCAGTAAATATGAGAGACACTTGGCACTACATACCAGTACTACATAACTTTAGCAATTTGTCCCATTCAGGTATTAAATGGCCAAGGGAAGAAGCTGAAATGCAGGCACTAAGCCCCTTATAATTCCAGAAGGAAAATCTCTTCCTTGTGTAATCTACTGCGACGGCAACAGGTAAGGATCCTGCAATTCCTTCAAATGTTGCATGTCTTTTCTTCTGGTACATGCTGGATTTTTGCATCTTTATTGGTAGATGTGTCACTGTGTGTATAATTATACTCCTTTACTAGAAAGTGATGGGGTCGTCAGTGATCTATGCTGGTGATGTCTTTTTATTTATTTTGTATAACCTCTCACAAACCACAAGTGTAATTTTGCAATTCATGAGTTTAAATTAGGATTTTGCAATATTGAGAATGTATTTATTTTTTGTGAAATCTATTTACCATGCAGAGTATAATTGAAAGAAATTAAATTGGAATTTTTTTTCATGCAGGTGCAAAAACTAGGGGAATTGTAGGTTTCAACTGGTGTTGCCATCATTTCTACTTTTGTAATTTTGGTAACTCTTGTACCTTTATATATCAGTTTAGAAATATTGTGCACTTGATTTTGTTTTTGTATCTCGTTTAGTAATAAGTTACTACTTTTTCTGGTCTGGTTTCAATTTAGAGCTTTCGAGTAGGTTGGTTAGTCGGTTCATGGCCTTTGTTCTGGGCTCTTTCCATCAGCTTCAATCTTGACATTGCTTACTCAATAATTTAAATACACTAATTTAATTATGTTGCAACTTGCCTTTTCATTTATCTTTTTTTTAATCTTATCATTTTTACATCTGATACCTCCAATAAGTGCATTGAAAAGGAAACAAAAATATTTCCAGCTGCAGTTTTGCTGTTCGGACAACCAATCTTTAAAAATTTATTATGGACAATCTACAAAACCAAATTTTTTGTTCTTTTTATGAAAATGTAAAGGAAAGTGTAATATACATACATGCCAATTTTTAGGATTTTTGTAATTTTCTAGCTAATTTTAACAGATAATTGAATGCAGGGGTAAATATGGAACTGTGCTGTTATTTTGCTGGTTTTTTCACATTTTAAAGGCCGAACTTTGGAACTTCATATAAAATCGAAATAAAATCAGAAAAATGTGAAATTTTGTGTCCATTTCATGTGTTTTGAAGTCCTTTATTTAACCGTATAGATTTTTTGCATTTTGGTCCCTGTACCAATCTGCACTGACCGGTTTACCAGAACAGGTCATTTTTGTTGTTTTGAGGGCTTTCTTTGTACCAGCAGCACTTTCTTAATCATATGTCAGATAGGAGAATATTTTCTTTAACTCAAATTTCATGATAACTTTGTGACAGTATTTAAGGAGGAGAGCGAGCCAACAACTGATGCACCTGCCTCGGTAGTCTACTGCTGAAGCAGATCTCATGGTTCGTTTTTGATTGAATTTTCATATCATACCTGTTTTATAAATTGAGATTTTGTATAACCTATCACGGACCACAAGTGTAATTCTGCAATTCATGAGTTTAAATTAGGATTTTGCAATCTTGAGAATGAAAGCAAGTTGGCATAATGACAACAAAAGAATAAGACATAAAATTATGCACATGGCAGTAGCAAAAGGTTTAATTAGGAAACCATATTTAGTTCAATTTTGGTTATTCCCTAGCTTTATTCATGGAGGGAAACATGACCATATTTTGAATTACCAACAAGATGTAGAAAACTATTCCTACTTAATATGGTTTCATTCCATCAATTTTTGTAGGCTAATGAAGTCGACATAGCATCATTGAGAGAGTACGAAAGGGTTGTTACTATGACCTTTTCAAGCCAAGAAGAAGCTTATGAGTTTTACAACGATTATGCAAAAAAAAATGGGTTTAGCATAAGGAAGAGCGTTATTAGGAAGGATAAAAAGAATGGCAGCATTACATTTCGTCAGTTTTACTGCAGCAAATCTGGTTTTCGAGCGAAGAAGTGCTTGGATAAACCAGATCAGAAAAGAGCAGCCCCAGCGCTCTCTCGTTGTGGCTGTCCCGTCATGCTCTGTATCAAACTTGAGCCGAAAATGGGTAGATGGTGGGTGTCAAACTACGTAGATGTTCACAACCACAGTTTAGCGGCTAGTGATACTACTCCTTTCCTCCGATCTCACTGTTCTATTAATGAAGCTCAGAAGGCCGAGATAGTCACTTTTGGAAGCTCAGGTATCCGCAAATGCCAAATATTAGATTACACGGAACGGAGGAGTGGTGGTTACGAACACCGTGGTTTTCAGCGGAAGAATTTGTATAACTTCACCGCTAGGCATGAGCGGTCTGTGATGCTTGCAAATGATGCGAATTCAGTGATAGAGTACTTCAAGGAGAGGCAGAAAGCAGATGCAGATTTCTTTTTCAAATGCGACACAGATGACGGTCATTTGACAAGTATATTTTGGGCCGATGCTCAGTCGGTGCTTGATTATTCTAGCTTCGGAGATGTAGTTGTCTTTGACAGCACATACCAGTTGAATCGGTATAAAATGATAGTCGTTCCTTTTCTAGGAGTCAATCATCATCGGAGCACAATTATTTTTGCATGCGGCATTGTTTCTTGCGAGAATAAGAAATCATACAAATGGCTTCTTGAAGCATTAATGGAGGCCATGTATCAGGCACGACCAGAGGCTGTAATTACGGATGGTGATCTTGCTATGCGCGAGGCCATTAAATGAGTGTTACCAGGCACCGCACACCGAATATGCACATGGCATATGGGGGAAAATGCGAAAAAGTATATTCGTAATTCAGAGGTCATGCAAATGTTCCATAAGCTGATGAGCAGGGCATACAGTCATGAAGAATTCGAGAACAAGTGGCAGGAGTTTGATGATAAAATGAGTAAAAGGTCATAAAGTAGACAGTGGTTGCAGAAGATTTATGCGTCAAAAACATTATGGGCCGGGGCTTTTGTAAATAAGATGTTCTTAGGAATGTCCACTAATCAGAGAAGCGAGAGCCTCAATTCCAAGATCCGCAGGTACTTGAATAGTAGGTTGTCTTTGAGTACGACTGTACAGCAGCTTGAGCGGTGTCTTACGGACATGCGCACAAAAGAGGCTGAGTTAGATTGCAAATCAACTCAGACAGAACCGGTTCTAACCACTCCTTTCTACAACATGGAGAAATCTGCAGCAATCAATTACACGCGAGAAGTTTTTACAAAGGTTCGTGCTGAAATTGAAAAGTCAAATGAATTGGTTGTTAGTGAAAAAACTGAGAGCAACGCGTATTCAACATACATCGTTGCTCCAAAAGGTAACCCGGAGAGTCGGGTAGATGTGGAGTGCTTTGTTTCCGAGGGCAATATTGAAAAACTTACATGCACGTGTTATAAATTGGAATGTGAGAAAATACCATGCTGTCACGTGTTTGCTGTATTGATAGACTTGGGCGTCTCGTTCATTCCTCATTGTTGCATTGATGAAAGGTGGACCAAAACTGCTAAGTCGTTGTTTTCTTCAGACAGGAAAGGTGGGTATTTTGAGGTTCCTGAACAGATTCAAATGTGCCATGAGCTGACAAAGCTAAGCACACAAATAAGCTACCAAGCATCTATGTCGAGCGCACAATATGTGAAAACAAGAGAGGTGTTGAAAGAAGAGCAACGTCGCCTTGATGAAGTTGATAAAGGAATCAAGAAGTGTAAGGTGGAAAAGAATGTTGTCTCAAGTGATGATAAATCACACCAGAAGATTGAGAACCCAAAACCTGTTGTGACGAAAGGCGCACCGAAGAAGAAGAAGTACGAGCGGATGAAGTCCTCACTTGAAGGAAAGAGGAAGAACAAATGCGGGCATTGCGGTATGGTAGGTCATAATCGACAAAGATGTCAAATTCTCCAAGCGGTACGTGAACATACGATTATGTAGTGTTAAATTACATGTTAGAGATATTTAGATATATACTTTAACTACTTTGATCTGATTCTAAATAGTTTGTTTAACTAATTAGATATATACCGATGCTAAATCCCACAATTTAGGACCAAAATCAGATTACTTTGATCCTTGTCCAGCAAAATCTCTTGCTAATTACATACCACTGGCTGGACCAAAATACTTTGTTTAACTAATTACATACCACTGGCTGGACCAAAATCTCTTGCTACATACCACTGGCTTGTTATACTTTGCATACCACTAACCAGTAGATGGATATCGTACCTCTAACCAAAATCTGATTTGTATTAATCTTGTAAGATGCATGCAAGTAAATGATGCTGCTAGCAATATGGAGAAAAACCGGGAAATGTCGTAGTGGTGTGAGCATTTGTAATCGACAATAGGTAATTGTCTAAAATTTTCAAGTTGTATTCACATTGGACTGTTTTGTGGTGGTTTTTTTCAATCAGCTGTTTTTTGGATGCTATTTTAAGTAGGGCAAAATAGACATTTGGTAGTGAAAATAAAAATTTAATATAAGGTTCAGCATACAAGGCATCAGCATTTAATTTAAAATAGACATTTGGTACCCCCATGCTCAATGGCCTTTTCATGCTTTTCATGCCTGTGCAGTTTTCATGATTCTCATTAAAGCAAAATGTAGGGCATTTGTGATATTTTGATGGTTTGTAGGGACATACAAGAAATTTGTCATTTTCTTTTATAACTAATTTTGATGCTTTGTAGTACATTGACCGAAGTGCAAGAGGAGATTCTGAAAGGATGGATCAGAATCTTTCGATGAGTTTTCTCTGCCCATGGTTATTACAAGAACTGCAATATTTTAATAATGTTGGACTAAAGTGTAATTTTCCATTTTACTTTAAGAATGTTGGACTAAAGTGTAATTTGCTTTAAGAATGTTTCTGTAATTGAATCCGAAATAATTGTTAAACTTTTGGGGGAAAAACAATGACTTTATATGTAAAAATATAGAAGCTATAACTATGCACTGAGTATGACTATTAGTTACAATATTCTTTGTTTTGCCATTTTTAGCATTCAAGTTGTGCCATTTTCTATGTATCGTAACCATAACTTCCCAACTGTCAATTTGCAATTTGCAATTTGCAATTGTTCATTTCTTAAGTATGTAACCAAATTGATGACAATCTGGTGGTGACTGATACCAGATTGATGACCAATATGCCAAAAAAATATGATAAGGATAAATATTAGATATATAATAATCTTTCCTAGATTTATAACTTCTACCACTTCATATTTTGTTTTTTGTAGGAATGCTACACTAGCTAATTTTAATTGCTTATTTTTTTTGTTAAATATAGCTAGTCCAAGTCAGGAAAAGGGGGAAAAGGCAGAAAATTTAGTTTTCTTTACATTTTTCTATTTTAAAAAATAATAAAAATATTTTTGTTTTTTTTTTCATATTGTAAATTCCAAAAAACAATATAAGTAGCCTTATTTTTCCACATTTTTCACACTAATTAAAAGTTCTATTTTATTTTTACAATTTTCCCCTAAATTTGCAAGGTTTTCCAACGTATTTCAAGAAGGTATATAACAACGAGAAACGCGCCTGGAACATCCTGAAACTTGTCTATCGTGTCCTTGGGCTGTCATTGCTGAAATTGGTTGAACACGAAAACAATACGTTGAGGTGGATGAAGAGAGGCATTGATCTGGACCATTGATTTCGAATCAACCCAAACATTTGGATATTTATGGATATGTGGCAGCACGAATGCTACAATTCTTCTATAAATACCATCTAACGTCTCAATATTTATGCTAGACGAGTATGCTCAACACTTAATAATGCTTTCCAGCAAAACTGCAAATTTTCAATTGTTAATTATGCTTTCCTGCAAAACTGATCACTAGCCCGCATAAAAAAAGGTAAACTTTGAAGGAGGTTTCCTTGAAAAAATAATTTCTTTATTCCTAAAAATATCACAGTTTTTTTTCAGTTTCTCCCTACTTTCTAGTTTTATTAGTAACCTTAAAAGTTTTTACTATTGAATTATTTTTTCTAAAAAAAGTAAAAACATAACACATGAAGTGCATCTTTGGCTAATTTTGAAGGAACATGTTGCACATGCCCAGGCTGGGACAAAGCATAATAAGCAATAGCACTAATTTCCCAAGTAAATGCATCAAACAAGCTTACTAACTTACTAGCTGTATTACATTTAGCATGCTTGAATTAAATTTGGTACTAAAGTTGCAATTCCAAATGAAAAGCTAAAATTAATTGCTCTCTAGTTACACAATGAAAAGCTAAAATTACACATTCAAGTACATCACATTCATTTTTTCTTCGAACAAACGAAACATGAATTGGGTTTGCACTTGGTGGAAAATAGCATCGTCGCACCACCCCACGAATCCAAAATTAGTAGTGGTACAATTGTAATATCTTCTACCGTTGTTGTTTGCGGTGTGTGCGGTTGTCACAATATTTGCACGTAGACATCTCAGACAAATAGGATTTAACATCTTCTGCAAATTAACATTTAATACATAGAGTTGTTGGTCAATATGTAAAAACACATAGCCTAACATCATAAGATATAAATAAAGGAGAGTTCTATACTTGTCAGAAATATGTCATAGGGCAGATTGGAGGTTCTATACTTGTCAGAACATGTATAGAACAAGCCCACATCCAAATCCAACAGCAGCATAGAATACACCCGGCACCCATGATAATTACAACTCATTGAATACCATTTGGAAGAAAAATAGCTTGTAAATGGATACTAAGTTTCACCTTGTAGAAGTATGGCCCTATTCGGTATGATTTGATCATTATACTATGCAGTCCTTATTCCTTTATAATTTTGTATTCCATTTTCCCTTTTGATCAGTGCACAGTACTTAATAAGGATTTTTAAACTGAACCTTAAACAGAGTAATTTGGTCCGAGTATCATTTATCAAGGATATTGTTTTTTTTTTTGTAGCAAGTAGCATTTTGAGCTTTATTTTAAAATGTTTTCTTTCATTTTAACTAAGCTATCTTTTAAGTGCATGCTCGTAGGCCATTCTTCAAGCTCAAAATAATGCATTCAAGGCTTCCAATTTGTCAATTAAAATTTACAAACATAGGATACAACAGTATATACTTCACTGGACAAGACTATAAACTAATTAAGATTAACAAAATGCACATGGAGGTGACTAAGTGCATGTGGTAGAGATCTAAAGTATAAAGAAGGTAGGAACCTGTAGATTTTTCTGAGAGGAGGTGTCACCATCAGAAGGTACGCTCTCCAATTTTACAGCTTGTATCATCATTAGCTCTATCAAAGTTGTAATCTGTACTTCTGCTACCTTATTACCTGTTCAAATGGATTTCTCTATTGAAGTTACCTACAGACAAGATAATAATTTAAGATAAGATAACATATAGAATAAAGTAATGAAGAGGGAAAGTATAAAGATTCTAATATTTTTATTTGCTGCTGTTGCCAACTTATTATTGTGGTTGATTATTGTCACCCTTGCAACCACATAATGCAATAATTATTTCTTCATCTAATTCACTTATCAGTCCCTTCCAAGGCAAGAGCAACATTATCTCCTCTTTTTCTAGCCAGACACTACTGCAGCTTCTATAATTGCTCATCATAGTCAATCACTTAAAAAAATGTATTTAATTTAAAATATATAAACATGCATGGTACATTGGTACATAGAAAAGAAAGTCATTATCTTGAGTGCTGATGCCTTAATATATTGGTTCACATAGAAAAGAAAGTCATTATTTTGATCAGTGCACAATACTTAATGAAAGTTTAAACTGAACCTTAATAGATTGGTTCAGTTGAATTACCTTAGCTGATGCCTTTTAGTAATCTATAAAAAAAGTAAAAAAAAAAATTAAATACATGAATGAAACATAAAATTCCTATAATTGATCATAAAATTGTAACATTTATACCCTGATTTGTATATCAAGACTCCATTGATATTAACCCTGATTTTAAATAATTAAGTGGATATTGTTAGACTTAATTTAATGAATCTGTTGTAAATTCATACTTGGATGTTGAGGCAGTATTCATACTTGTTAGACTCCAAGTATTACAAAATAATTGATTCATGTATCAGAAAGCCTCGCTTGAAATTAATACTTATTAACAACATAACAGCAAATTGAGGCAGTATTCATACTTTGAAATTAATACTTATTCATACATACCAGCAAATTGAGCAAATTGAGGCAGTATTCGTACTTAACAGGTTCAAGCCCGAGCTCTCCTCTCTCTCCTTTTCGTGTTGTCCTCTGTCAAAGCTCTTTCAAAGCTTCCCTTTCACAGTCTTAGGGTTTCCGTTCCCTCATTTCAAAGCTCCTCTTTCAAAGTCATAGGGCCTCTCCTCTTTCAAAACCTGTCTTTTCAACAGATATAGACTTCTAATTTCCGTTCCCTCATTACAGTTGGAGAGTGGAAGAGAGAAAGGGGAACAAATCAAGCAATAGAGAGGCGAGAGAAGAAAGAGACCGATCGGGTTTGAAATTGAGGGTTTTTATTTGTTTTGAGAAAGGGAGGCGATCCGTGTGATGCCACGGCAGCGATCCGTGGGATGCTTTCTCATTGGCTCCCAGGCGATTCGTGTGAGTAATTTATGCACAGGAGTTAATGAAGGGGCACGAAATGAAGGGGCACGAAAATCCGTCGTCCGTTGACCGATCGGGACCGTTGAAATCATAGAGCACTGCATTTAATGTTTTTCTTGAAATTTTCAGGAATTTTTTTTTTCATTTGCCCATCCAGCTAGCTGAGTGAAGATTGAAGCGTCAACATGGACGCTTCTACGGAAATATAATTCAACATATTAGCCTATCACAAATCAAAGGAAAACTCAATTCGTCTCCTGATGAGGTCCAGCTTACACATCAATTATCTTTGAATATTAGCCTTCTCTACAAACTCTAATATGATTGATTCAAACTCTACGATAATTTATTCATTTCAGATGATTGATTCAAACTCTAAGATGGATGACAATGATGTTGGTGAATGCTTTGAGGTAAAGGAAATTAGCAAGGTACTATGGACATCAGCCCTTTCCAACAAGGTACATCTAATTACTATGTTGGGACTCATGACTTGACAACAGAATATAACAACCACATGTCTTAACAACATATCATGTAATTTGTGCAGAAAATGAAGGATGGATCTGTATGGCAGATACCGACCAAAACTCCGGAGAAAATGACAGAAAATAAAAAGAGGCAAGTAATTATGGTATATGATGATAATGAAGGACAAAGTGAGAAGCATGAATCATACAAGGCAAAACAAATTAGGCATTGTGAGCAAGAGAGACATTCATATGGATTTTATCAAGCAAACAACGATATGAAGTTGACATTTGGTACTCAAACAACTAACTCTTTTATGCATTTACTATAGTAATCTACTTCTATAAAATTGTATCCATGTTTTTTCAATAAAAACATTATAATTTTTTTTCAGATATACAGGACATCGGGCTAACTAAGTTAGAGATGGCAGCAGTACAGTATGTGAGAAATGTAAGTTCTAGTGCTCAAATTGTCAGAATAAACAGCGCAATTGGGGTTCTTACATTGACAAGCGACGACATGGATTGTCTTATTCGTCCTACCAACGAGACAGGCTCTTTCAAATGGATTGGTGATCAGGTACATTTTTAACTCACAACAGATTTCTTAATAGTAACATTCAATCTCACATTATTCTGAACAGGTGCTTAATTGTGGACTCAGCATCATGGACCCTACTCGGCACTGCCTCCTCCAAGTAATGGCCGTGGATACGTACAACACTTGCGTGTACGCCCAACTTGACATAAAAAAAACCACTAATGCACGTGATTTAAAGAGGTGGACACAATCGGGTAGTCAATTTCTGAATAGTGATTTGGTACGTACATGTAAATTATATGCCTTTTTTTCATAATACCTACGTTGGAAGAAATATTAACCCGTTTAATGATGATGTTTATTTGTAGGTCTTCTTCCCTATCAATTTTCAAAACTTGCATTGGTACGTAGGCGTCCTTAACCTCGGATTAAAACAATTTCAAATATTGGATTCTAAAGCTAAGCATTCGAGTCTCTATACCGATATGACGCTCAATTTGGTTAGTGATTGGGAGCTATATGTATGTTTCATACAATATTGTGCTATGTTGCAATTACTGATTTACTCATGAAAATGTAGCGCAATGGGATCCAGTTTTTAATTTCTCTTGCACTCGATGCCGACAAAGTCCTCCGGACCAACTACTTACACCTAGATATTACCAAATGGCCTGTGAAATTGATTGAGACTCCACAGCAACAAGATGACCACTCTTGTGGTCTATTTGCTTTAAAATTTATCGAATTATGGGAGGGCAATGAGATGTGTAACTCGTCTCTCGAGGTAGTTATGTCATTTATAAAATTTAACTTCATTTTCTTGGTTTCACTATACTAATTACATTGCATATACGGATACAGGTACATCTAGAGTTGTTTCGAAAACAATTGGTGTACCAACTAATTTTTTCGGAGAAAAATGAACTACAAAATGTCCAAGACGATATTAGTAAAATGGCCCAAACATGACACTGCATCAATAGACCAATTGCCACCTATTATTATACTACTTTTTTGGGCTGCTGCTGCTTGTTTCTGCTGAAGTTTCAATATTTTTGTATTTGGGCTGTTGCCAAATTTTTGTTTACTGTAATCTCAAAGGATCATATGCAAAATCAGAAACTAAACATAATTGCAACTCCTCTAATTTAGTTATGTGGTTGCAACCAACAAGGATAAGTGGAACCCAAGAGAATTACATGCAAATCAGGAAAAAAATAACAATCTAAATGGAGCTTACCTGTTCAGCATTATTAGGGTTGTACGGGCAGTCAGGCGCGACATGCTCAGGCTTCTTGTACTCCCACCCAAATAGACTGCACACCTTTCTCTGCAATTATCATTAAGTGTAAAATAAATATTCTTATTTTCATAAAAAAAAAAATATTCTTAAAAGAACATGTTGATTGTTGCTATTGCACTGATCAGGTCTGGTACTGGCCAAAAAGGGCAAAGATAAAGGTATAACTGGTAAAATACTGTAGATACAAATTCCAGGTTACCCCCTGCCTATTAGGAGTACATTTTTTGTTTAGCAGTTTCTTGAATTCATTTCTATTGTCTCCTAAGTGAAGATTTTTAACAAAACTACAAGAATTTATCTACCAAAATTTAGCAAAAACACATCTATCTACTAAAATTTATCAGCATTTCAATACCATTATCTTTTTTCCAACTACATGTCACTTGTCTACTACGAATTAACCATGATTAACACACTAACACCATTCTCTTATTTTTACTACGAATTATGATCAACATACTACTAATGTTAATTTCTGAAGAGTTAAAACTATTCAAGTTCATCACAGAAGAGCCTCCTGCCAATCTCAAAGGAGGCAAATGCATCTGCACATGCATACCTGATCTGGTGCATAGTGAGATTCTCGCTGTCCCACTCGCCTGCTCTAATGTGCCTCGGTTTGCTCATGTGCAGCCCCATTACCTCTTTGACAAGTGTTGCTAGCCCTGCACTGCTCAACTCAGGCCGATCCATTTTCTGTGCCGCCAGCTGTCAAAATACAATTTACCAATAAAATCTTCATTTTTAACATGAAACCGAGGGAAAAAAACATCTAGGCACCATCCCATTCCCAGTATGTACTGTACCAGTCTAGGTACCTTGCCAACCCGCTATGCCTTGTACCAGTCCTGGTACATGGCAGTCTACATACCCACCTCTATATAAAGATTGATATGAAAAACACCCACAACACTCAGTGCAAAAAAAGAAACACAAGCATAATTTACACTATACCCTTCGGTAAAATGACAAATTGAAAAACAGTACAAACCACCAAATTTAGTAGAAATTTAGCCACATTCTCATTTCCTGAACACATTTGACTGCCAGTATCTTAGGGGGTATTCATTTCCCATTCAAAAACAACAAAACACTTCAGCAGATCAGATTGATTTCAACAACAAAACACCTTAACAACAGTATACCAATTTGTATAAAAAAAATTTGAATAAGCTAATAGGAATTACAGTAAGAAAATAAATGAAAAGCTATTAGAATTCTTCTTGTAGAAGCTTGAATAAACTGGTTGTGCATGCCATCTTCTTCACTCCAGACTTCATCTTTTTCTTGCCCCTAGAAAATAATTATGTAATTTGGGGATTATTTTGTCTTCATCTTTCTAAATTTTATTGCTATTTTTAAAGTGATTTATTATGCAGAGGGGTATAGTGGTCAAATGCTTGTGCTGTTTTTTTGTATTTTTTAAAATCCAACTTTGAAATTACTTAGAAAATAGAAGAAAAATCAGAAAAATGCAAAGTTTAAGTTTGGCTCTGAACTGATTGTCTTTCTGTCCTCCATCTGACTGTTCAAATGGCACCTTGATTTGGATTTCAGATCAGCCTGCACTGGCCAATCAGTGATAGTTGGTACCTTCTCTATCTGACAAAAATGCACGAACCTGTGAATCAAGTAGATACACTGCACAGACAGAGAAATTCCGGCGTTGAAGATGGCTAACAAAGTTCTTCCAAAACAGTATATGTGTGAATAGCTCGATCTGACCTGATAAACAAAAAAAAACAAAATCAGTTACGAAACACAATTTCGAATACAATTACCAGGTTTTCTTAATCTAAAATTATATATAGAATTCATAACCATAGCTAAAATAAAAATATATACCAAATGTCTATATAGAGGCAGCTGATGCCTTGTATGTACCCATGTTAATAGAGGCAGCTGATGCCTTATATGCTGAACTTTAAATTAAATTTTTATTTTCACTACCAAATGTCTATTTTGCCCTTCTTAAACTAGCCTCCAAAACTCGACTGATTGAAAAAAAACGACCACAAAACAGTCCAATGTGAACGAAACTCGAAAATTGCAAATTATTTATTTTTATTCTTTTGTTGTCATTATGCCAACTTGCTTTCATTTTCATAATTGCAAAATCCTAATTTAAACTCATGAATTGCAAAATTACACTTGTGGTCCGTGATAGGTTATACAAAATCTCAATTTATAAAACAAGTATGAGATTGCAACATAACTGCTTGCTACAACCATTAATATATTTTTATAAATACAAGAGCAATTTGAAAATATATTTTTAAAAACATACTCGCTCAGCTAAGCCGTGGCTGTCAGTTGCTTCGCCTCTTCTAGCTCTAACGTGAATGTAATCCTTGGGAGGCTCAGGTAGTTGTTTTGTACCAGTATCCTTTCCTTTGCTCTTGCCGCCATTGCCCTTCTCTGTTGTACCAGTACTGACACTCCCATTTGGTTCTGATTTGGGCTTAATTCCCTCTTCTTATGTCCCGTTACTCTCCACCGACTTGCATCTCTTTGTATCTGATCCCTTATCCTCTGAAACCTTTAGAATAAAAGAAATACAATATCAGATCTTGTGCCAATTTGAAAATAAACTGTCCATTGAGTATGAACAAGTAAAATTCAGTACTATGTGAGGCTAATGCAAACAATGGATGCTCAATTGAGATAAATTGGCCTGAACTGATGCTGATTCCTATTCTGAGAGGGCTATGAAGCTTAATTATGCTTAAATTGGGGTTTAATTGAAAATTGGAAATAATACTTAATTGCTCATGCAGGATTGCAGGTTATTTTCCTTGTCTATTCGTCAGTTTTATTCAATCTAGAATTTGAGAGCTAAGTAGTTATCCTAATTAGCTTCTACTTGATTAATTTCAATTTTCTGCTCATGAAATCAAGGTGCGAGTAAATGTGGCAAAATTTTAATTTCAATTATTAAAAAAATTCCACTGTTTTGATAAAAAGAATTATAAGAGAGAAATTTGAACCAAATCCCTGCACTACAAATAATATAATTAAAAAACCCTCCATTTTAAATATATGAAAAGGACCTTATCTTATGAGGAAATTCAAAAAATTAAGAATAAAGAGCCGATCATAACACCATGAATTATTTAACCTTTCAGTGTTGCTAAGTAAGAAGAATTACAAAAATACCCCTAATTAAAGATCCATTTAGTGCCACTTTTTCCACGTACCTTTTGTGTCTCTTTCCCTTTTCCTTTTGCTGATGCCTTTCTCTTTCTCACACCGTTATCTGAAGGACCCACTAACCCAATTTGACCGCTACCTGATACCGGGTCTGATACTGATGACTCGTCACGCCCGTTAACAGCATTGTTGAACCCCAATTGAGCTTTATCAAGCAATTGTGTCACTTGTCCACCACCTAATAGTCCAGCTTCTGGCCTTTGATCCTTAATGGATGTTAAATCAAATTGGGTCATAAACCCGGGACAGTTCCGCCCATCAAAGCAAGAGAGTCTGGCAGCCCTTTCACTGAAACCAGAATCAGGTTGGAACTGGTCTATGTGGTTCATTGGTACAAGATTAGGCAACATGGGCATGAGACCTGCTCTGCCTCCCCCCATTGAGAGGTTAAGCTCTGGTGGAGGTGAAGTAAGGGACCCGGTACACTCCATCATCATCTGCACCAGAAGGGCTGCTCTCTATAGTCTGCAAGACAGCAACATATCCATATTGTCAAAATGAAAACTTCTGCGCTAACACATACTGAAAAGTTACAATTAAAATGTGAAAGAAAGTTACCAATGTGAAGATTATGTGACTTCGACTGCTGACAAGATTGAAATTATTAGATCCCACATGCCTGTGCTCTGCACCGAAATATTGGATTGAAGAACTTATTACAAGAATTAGCAATATCTCTAATTCACAACAATAAAATTCGTAAACACTACTCTAATGGCAACCATGTAAGCTAGTCAACTAAAATATTAAGATTATAGTTGCTCTACATCATGTCTAGACAAAAAGTTAAAAAAATAAAACAGGCTCATGTGAACATCAGTACCTTCGCCAGATGATATTAATGAAAGGGCATGAGCATGAGACAGCACTACCTCTTCTTTAATTCCTTCCACATATGTTCCCTTCATATAATGCCAAGCAATTCAAGTAACTAATAATGATTGTTGGTGCTACATTTGGAAATAATTTTAAGGGTATGAAATTAGCTATCATTCAAAAAGAAAGAGAAAAAGAAATATTTGTTACTGACCTTGAGGCACTGGTGCCGGAGAGAGGCGTGAAGCACTAGCGTAGGGAGAATGGTGGAGCGAGAGAGAGTAGGGGGTGGTGGAGGGAGGTGCTGGAGCGAGAGAGGCGAGGAGCTGGTGGAGAGTGAGAAAGCGGGAGGGAGAAGAAATATGGATGGGTGAGGTTAGAGAAATCGCGATGGGAGGGTTTCAATAAGCTGATGGGAGAGTTTTGGGCCTAGCGCGCGGGAGGGTTTTCCGACGAGTGTCGTGAGAGAGGTCGCGAGAGAGTCGCCAGAGATAGGGCTAGGGTTAGGATATCGCCGCGATTTTTCTTTTTTGAAATGGGGAGAAGTAGACAGCGGGAGAAATGGGGAGAAGTAGACAGCGGGAGAGGAGGAGGTTTTGTGAAATTACACTATTGCCCTTCCGACCTAAAAACAGTGTAAAAATTAACAAATTAATTTGAACCGTAGGATCAAGTACAAATGAACAGTGTTGACGGTATTTTTAATCCACAGAAGCAAATGCCTTATTTATTAAGGGAAAAAAATCCAACATTTCAATTCGAATCAATTGATTCTTACCGAGTTGCTCCATTATGTTTCAACAAAAAACATGTTGATCTCGATTCAAATTCTAAGCTTAAAAGCTAGCTAGGGATCCGGATAAAATCAGTCTTTTAGTTTGTAGGTTTCAAGGTATGGGTTAATCGGATTCATAGTAACAACATTCAAAATTCATGAAAGTTATTTAGTAATCTGAAAAGGTAATAACATACCTGTAGCAAGTTCCACGACTTTGCGATCACATTTTCTCTGATTGTTATGATTCCCACGCCAGCCCAAAGGACAAGAGCACCGATATCCTCCTTGAAAATTCTGACACTTTCCGGGCTTCAAGCATGCATTCTGGTTGGCACATTCGTCGATGTCTGCATCAATATGCCACAATGTGAAAGATGCCTACATATTTATGAATTTTCTCTTTTTTTTTTTTTTTGGATATGCTGGGAAAGTGGGAAGATGACAGGGCAGCCACCCCTATGGGTGTTCAAATGGATCGGTTTATTCGGTTTTAAACCGAACCGGCAAATTTCGGTTTAATTGGATCGGTTGTTCGGTTTAAATGGTTCGGTTTGGTTTAGTTTTTGAAAAGGTTCAGTTTAAATGGTTCGGTTCGGTTTTGGGATCTCCAAATCAGTTTGAACCGAACCAACCGGTTTAATAAAAAATGGATCGGTTTATTTTGTGTGGTTTATAATTGATCGGTTTATCAAAAACCGGCTTGTGTGGTTATCAAAAATGTTATCCAAATCGGTTTGAACCGAACCAACCAGTTTTGAAATGTTTATTTGTAACTTGAAATGTTTGTATTCGGTTCAACCGAACAAACCAAAGTTTAAATCGGTTTAATCGGTTTGATTTTAGATCGGTTTGGAATTTTAATTCGGTCGGTTCGGTTGAGTTTTCAAAATTCGGTTCAAACCACGGTTCGGCAAAAAAAGTTCGGTTTGATCCGAACCGACCAGTTGAACACCCCTAGCCACCCCCAAAGATTGTAAGAAGTAAAAAAAAAATAGAGAGCAAGAGCACGAGAGAGAGAGAGCTCTCCTTTCCAGCACCAACAACACCCTCCGTCTATAGATGTAGATGTAGTTTGATGAGGGTGATGTAATTAATAAAAATTATACTTTACAGTCATTACCAAGGTTTCAAGAGAGAGAGAAAAGAGAGACCTTGGCAGCCCCCGGGAAGGTAAGGATTGCCTTGATAACCATCGGAGCAGTTGCAGAGATAACCACCAACACTGATTGAGTTTAAACAATCACTGTGATCGCTTCTGCATGCAAAGGAGGATTTGTATTTCTGTGCGATGTCGCATGTCATGTTTCCTATGGCCCAGTCAATCACCATCGGCAGTGGTTGATCAGTAGTGTCATGCAGCTTGTCAGTGGTAATATAAGTGGTGTTGAACTTGAACTCAGCCTCCTCCACAATCATAGCATAGCTGCAACGACTAAAGTTATACAACTCCGAGTTGTTGTACCTCTTATCAATCGAGACACTAAAGGAAGACGTTCCTTTGGGCATAGCTGTCTGGCAGCAACCAATTCCATCACAGGATCCATGCTTAATCAGGGTATCTACGCTACCACACGAGGAAACGCACCCTACAGTGTAATCAGTACTGAAGTCAAGGCAACTTTCTGAGGAATTGTCAAGGCAGAGGTAGGCAAGTGTATTACACCCAGTGACTGTGAATTTGTTCTTCTCGGTGTTAAGCCGGTATGGTGATTGAAGAAAGTTGATCCCCCAATATATATACTCCTCCATTTTTATCGTGCTGTTGTAGCAGCGGTAAGAAATAGGGCTGCTTATACGTACCTGACCCAAGGGCAGGTTTATATTCAGAATCACGAAACCTTCGTACTGTGGCATAGGTTTACCATCATTAAGTATATCGCAAGTGATATTGAAATATTCAGACATGGAGCAATCCGAGCCAATGCCGAAAGGGTAAGGGATGGGAATATCACCGCAGCTGTCTTGGCACCCGTGCAGAGCAATGGGGTATACAGAGTCAGTGCATTCTAACTGCACAGCGAGGGTAAGTATCGTTGCCACCACAGTGGATATGGTGCGTACTACTTTCAAGGTGTTTCCTATAGTTCTGTTCATCATATTCATACCCTTGATTCTAATTTCTCAAGTTTCTATGAATGGATGAATGAACCATTATTACTGCAGTTCGTTGCTTTTTATAAAACAAAAGCACATTCATAATTAATTCAATAATTTAGTGTTGATTGTGCATACTATATTATATAGGATATAACGTGTAGTGCAGCACAACTTCGAATTTATATTGAATTGTTGACCTCGAGCTGTAATATCAGAGAAGTTTCATGGAAAGATACATCGCATGTTAAAAAAAAATTCATTAAAAAGATAATTTATTATGTTATTGTTGAAATTCACAGAGATTTTGGGAGGATTGTTGAGATGAAAACTTGTATTCAATCTACTCTATCAACATGTACAGTGTTGTGTATATAACATTGAGAAAAGAAAAAAGAGACGTTAGAAATTCTAACGGTTGCCTAGTACTATCCTGTAGCCTACTGTAGCCTATACTTTCAAAAAAGGAAAAAAGTTGAGTAACTTAATGTCTAAGTTTAGTTGCTCCTTTATTCCTATAATAGCATATGATGAGATTAATCTGATGCTATTATTGAATTCCTTAATCCTAATTATTTTCTACACTCCCCCTCAAGTTAGGCGTGTAGATATCAATCAACCCTAACTTGCTTAAATTTTCTTCGAATGACTTCGGTTCTAAACCCTTGGTGAAGATGTCCGCTAATTGTTCTTCACTTCTAACAAAGGGAGTTTCGATTTCCTTTGCTTGAATTTTTTCTCTAATGAAGTGGCAATCCACTTCAATATGTTTTGTTCTTTCATGGAAGACGGGGTTAGTTGCTATGTGTCGAGCCGCTTGGTTATCACAAAACATCTTCATTGGTTCTTGAATTTTAATTCCAATGTCCGCAAGAAGTTGTTTGATCCAAGTTAACTCGCTTGAGGTCGATGCCATGGCCCGATATTCCGCCTCGGCGCTTGATCGTGCCACGACACTTTGCTTCTTGCTTTTCCATGTGACTAAGTTTCCGCCTACAAATGTACAAAAGCCGGTAGTTGATTTTCTATCAAAGCTACCGGCCCAATCTGCATCGGAATAGCCACACACTTCGTTAGAGTTGTTACATTTCATAAATATCCCCTTTCCGGGTGTCCCTTTTAGGTATTTTAAAATTCTATGTATAGCCTCTAAGTGTGGTGTTCTAGGTGCATGCATGAATTTACTAATTTGGCTTACCGAAAAAGAAATATCGGGTCGAGTTACCGTTAAGTAAATCAATTTTCCTACAAGTCTTTGAAATTGATTTATTTCTTCTAAGGGTTCACCATCCTCTATATTTAATTTGCATTTGTAATCTATTGGGGTAGATGCCGGTTTGCTCCCTAATTTTCCGGTTTCTTTTAATAGGTCGAGTGTATATTTTCTTTGTGAAATAAATAGCCCCTTGGTTGAGTGTGCTATTTCTATTCCTAAGAAATATTTTAGTAAACCCAAGTCTTTGATGTCAAAATTTTTTTTTAATTGTATTTTTACCTTTTTGATTTCATCCGAATCGTTTCCGGTGATTATTATGTCATCTACATATACTAGAATTATGGTTGTGAAGGTACCACTAATTTTGGTAAATAATGAGTGATCGGCATTGCTAACTTTAAAATCACAAGAAATTAAATATGAGCTTAGTTTGCCATACCATGCCCGTGGAGATTGCTTTAGCCCGTAGATTGATTTTTTTAACCTACATACTTGGTTAGAATTGTTTTCTTCTTTGTAACCGGGTGGAAGCGTCATATATACTTCTTCTTCAAGTGTTCCTTGAAGAAAAGCATTCTTGACGTCCATTTGATATAAGGTCCAATTTTGGTTTACCGCTATAGAGAACAAGATCCTAACGGTGTTCATCTTGGCCACGGGTGCAAACGTTTCTTGATAATCTATACCATATGTTTGAGTGTAACCCTTTGCAACTAATCGTGCTTTATATCGTTCGATAGTGCCATCACTATTGAACTTAATTTTATAGACCCATTTGCATCCTACGGGTCTCTTTCCTTCGGGTAGTTGGACGACTACCCATGTTTGATTTTTTTTCAATGCTTTAAGTTCTTCTTCCATTGCTTTACACCATATTGGTTGATATTTGGCTTCCTCAAAATTATTTGGCTCCTCTTCTTTGGATATGGAAGTCAAATAATTTTGATATTGAGGTGTAACATTTTTATAAGACAAAAAATTTTGGATAGGATATTTTACCTCATATGTTACGAAATCCCGTAACCTAGTTGTAGGTTGAGGAGTTCGGTTGGACCTTCTCAAAGGTGGTGCTTCGGGTGCACTAGCTTCTTCCCCCTCACTTTGAGAAGTCTCTTCCTCTTCATTCTCATTTGTTATTTCATTTTCGGTTTCTATGACCACATTTCTTTCTTCGGAGTTGTAAAATAATGGAAATGTAAACTCATTCGGTTTTGTTTGGTCATTAGTCTCCTTTTCTAGTGATTTATAATATGGCTCATTTTCTTGGAATGTTACATCTCTTGAAATAAATTTTTTTTTATTAATCGGATCATAACATTTATATCCCTTTTTTTGAGATGAATACCCCAAGAAAATAGCTTTGGTTGATGTGTAATCTAACTTGTGTTGTTTATTTTTGTGCACATAGCATGTACATCCAAATACCCTCAAATGACCAATGTTGAGTTTCTCTTGATAAAGAATTTCTAGTGGGCTTTTAAAACTTAAGTTGGCGCTTGGCAATCTATTAATTAAATAGGTTGCGGTGAGAACGGCATCCGACCAAAAAATTATTGGAACATTGTTTTGAAATAGGAGGACTCTAGTCATTTCGAGTAAATGTCGATTTTTTCTTTCCGACACACCGTTTTGTTGGGGTGTGTAGACACAAGTCGTTTGATGCAAAACCCCTTTTTGTTTGAAAAAATTTGAGAAATTTTGATTTACAAATTCCGTTCCATTATCACTTCTAAAGGTTTTAATTTTTGTATCATATTGATTTTCTACAAAATTATAAAACTCTTGAAATTGAGAAAAAACTTCACTTTTGTTTTTTAACAAGTGTAGCCATGTTGTTCTTGAAAAATCATCTATAAATATAACAAAATATTTGTAGCCATTATATGATTCAATTGGGGCGGGACCCCAAACATCCGAATGTATTAATTCAAAAGGTTTTTTACTTTTACAATTTGATAAACTAAATGGTAATCTTGTATGCTTTCCTAATTTGCAAATTTCACAACTACTACAATCTAGTTGTTTGAAATCGAAAATACATTTCAAAATCTTATCGGAAGGATGCCCAACTCTCTTATGCCAAAGTATGCCTAATTCTTCTTCTTTTCTAATAGTGAAGTTGCATTTTCCTTCACTCAAAACATATAGCCCATTATCTAAAAATCCTTCACCAATGATACTCTTTGTTATCCGATCCTGAAAAATCACATTTTTGTATGTAAATGTAATTTCACAATTTAATTCTCGTGTGAGTTTACTAGTGGATAACAAGTTAGATGCACAATTTTCCACATGCAAAACATTAGTTATTATTTTTGAAAGGAGACTAATTGAACCATTTCCTAAAATTTCCATTTTTTCACCATTTGCAACAATTACAAATTGTTTGGTTTCTAATTTTTTGTAATTGTTAAGCAGGTTTTTATTTCCAGTCATGTGATCAGTGGAACCCGAATCAAGTAACCATTTTGAATTTGAAAATTTTTGAGTAAGGTTAGTAATTATACCAGAGGTCTGTTGGTTTTTTTCTTGAAACAGCACAGAGAGTTGCGTATACATCTGCCTCATTTGATCCATATCAAGGTCTTTTACTTCTTTCGCTGGTGGGTCTGGATCTTCAACCCGCTCCCCCATTTCTTTTTTCGCTGCATAGCCTTTTCGGTTCTCCTCTGGTCCGCCTCCCTGTCGCCGATCTCCCCCTCTAGCGAAACCGCCTCCGCCGCCACCGCGCCTGCCTTTTGGCCGGAGATGAGGGTAAAGGCACCAGCACTCTTCACGCTTATGCCCTTCTTTTTTACAGAAATCGCAGCGGTTTTGGTCTACCCGATTCTCCGGTCTAGGGTTAGGCCGAGTGGCAAAGGCTTTGGCTTCGGGGTTGTCGGGTGGCTGAGAGCTCATCACTACTCGCCTTGTCTCTTCTCTTTCAACCATCCCGACAACTTCGTCAAGGGGTGGTAGTTCGGCCATTAGGAGAATTTGCGATCTGACCCCCTCATAGCTTGAATCAAGCTTGGCAAGGAAGATGAAAATGTCATCTTGTTCTTCCCTTTTCTTGATTTCTTCGATGTCTGCAGTGAGAGGCCGGTACACTCTAATCTCATCTTTCTTTTTTTGGATTTGGCTGAATAGCTCAGTTACGGATTGATTTTGTTGTTGTAATTGATGGAGTTCTTGTTGAAGTTGATAAACGAGGGAGTAATTTTTCTTTTTTCCGAACATCGTTTCGGCTTTGACCCACATTTCTCGAGCAGTGTCGAGATAGGTCATGAGGTCAGAGATGTGGGATTCCATTGATGCTAGCAGCCAGCTTATGACTAAATTGTCGCCCTTTCTCCATTCTGATATTGCTTTTCTCTCTTCTTCTGTTGGCTCAGTTGGTTTGCTAGCTTTTGGCTTTGATTTTTCACCTGTGACATGCTCGAATTTGTCTCTGCCGATGAGGGCAAATGTCACTTGTCGTGCCCAAAGATGATAATTTTTGCCATTCAGTAACGCACCTGTAAGTTTCTCGGGTTGTTGTGCCATTTCTGAATTTTTCGAATTTTGTTGAATTTTGTTCTTTGATAAGAACTGATGCTGCCTGCTATGATGGAAATTGCTCTATTTGAGCTTGGATGGTTTTTTTTGATGATTTGTTGAACTGGTACAGTTCTGGTTATCTGTCCAGTGATTGGGTTGCCTATTTGGCGTTTGATTTGGAGCAAGATCAAGTCTGCTCTGATACCATGTTGAAATTCACAGAGATTTTGGGAGGATTGTTGAGATGGTATCAGAGCAGTTCGTTGCTATGAATGGATGAATGAGACGTTAGAAATTCTAACGGTTGCCTAGTACTATCCTGTAGCCTACTGTAGCCTATACTTTCAAAAAAGGAAAAAAGTTGAGTAACTTAATGTCTAAGTTTAGTTGCTCCTTTATTCCTATAATAGCATATGATGAGATTAATCTGATGCTATTATTGAATTCCTTAATCCTAATTATTTTCTACAGTTATTATGTTTTAAGATTTTACTTTTTTTTTTATGAAATTAATGTGATAAATGGACCACGTACCAATGACCAAATATTAATTCCGTCCTCTTTATAATCTATTGCTTCATTTAGTACCTATAAACAAACAAAAGGTAATTAATTTTAATTTTCATAAAATACTTAATAATTCTTGGTATGATTGGTTACTATGGCATCAGTGCTATTTTAGTCGTAGTGACACTAACTTCAAAATCTATCAAATATACTTCAAATAATGAATCTAAACCGTTCAAACGGATCTACCTTACGAATGATACATTTACATGCAAAATTTATAAATTTTCAAATTAATTTCGTATGAAGTCAAGCGGTAAAAAAATGATGAGAAATGAATGCATTAAATTAGCTTAAATTCGAAAATATATAAATTTTGCATGTAAATACATCACTCCTAAAGTAGATCGGTTAATTTGAACAGTTTGAATTTGTTGATTGAAGTCTATTTCATTAATTTTGAAATCAGCGTCACTATGGCTAAAAAAACACTAATATAATAGTAGACAAACTCCTTTTATCTAATATATGTAATTTATGAATTGATAAAAGTAAAAAATCCATAAAGTAAGAGTCCATTTTCTCATAAATAATTTGTGAATTTAGTAAATTGTTGGTATGATTCATTTTACAGGAATATAATACTTTCCATATTGTGAATTTGAAGTAGTCTTATGAAATATTTTAATTTTAGTTAACATCAGACATGACCATTCGAAAATGACTTATTGAAGACGCGCTTAATTATAGAGTTATAAAACATAAATTATCTTTTTTTTTTGAAAAACTGATGGAAAAAAAACATTAATTATCAAGGTCAGACATACATCTTTATCTCTATTTTAAAAGAGTCAATAATTACTTTTTCTTCCTTCTGACAATTCCAAACTATTTTTTAACGAGAATGGAGTAGGTCCGATGGGCGCATCGGACCTACTTTTGAGTCTAATAAGCTCCAACACCATCCGATCCGCATTAAGATCTGTGTGTACGGAAATTTAAACAGACACACACGGATTTTAAAGCATAGCGCACATATAGATCGAGTGGTGACTGAGCCCATCAAACCAAAGTAGGTCCGATGTCTACATCGGACCTACTCTGAATTCATTTTTAACATCACTCTCTCTTGCCATAATAATCGCAAAATAATCAGTTATACTTTTTATTAATGTTCACTGGTTTTAATATTACTATTTTGAAAGAGTCAATGCCCATACTGCACCGCAATTATTTCTTTAACGTTTCTAGTTCCCTGTTTCCCTTTTTTTTTTGAAGAAGAATATATTTTGGAGAGCAAAGAAATGTAGTCTAACATTCCAACTGTAATACCAAAAGGGGAAAAAAAAAAGTACATGGTTATGAAGAACTATAGCAAAAGGCCTGGCGTTGCTTCGACAATGATAATTTAGATAAATTGTATATGTTGTTGATGATATAACGGTAGCAACACAGTATATATCATTCAAATGTTAACTTACATATTAAAAAAAAAGTACAAAAATGAAACAAAAAATGTTCTTCACAACCAACAATACAAGATGGCTTTCAAATTATCAGGGAATTCACTGATTTTTTTAATAGATCCATCCTCATAAATAATTTGATTTTTGAGTGTCGGTGTCCAAAGGCCCATCTCAGTCAAGTCATGCAAGAGGTGCTTGTTTACCAGAACAAACTTTCCAATGAAATTTTTTTTTATAAAAAAGGGTCAAACATTAGGTGTTTTTTACCTAACTCAATAAAAATTGTATCTTTGCCTTTGTTTCTGTCTCAGCAATTTTGTTCTTTAGTCGAGCTAATTGGTGCAAACCTTCAGTTAAATTGAGTTTATAATAAATAGTATAAAAAATTGGGCTCAACTGAGTCAAATTTGGGTTAAACTGTGGCTTACATTTGCATGAGCGTTAATTTGGACAGCTTAGAACTTCAAACAGAAGGTGTGTAGGTAAAAAACCTGAGAACTCTATGGTTGTAAATGTTGTAATATAAGGCTCAAAGCATTCATTGTTGCCAAGGATCTGGTTGGTTGATGTTGTGGGTATGAGGGCTACCAGAAGCGAATTTATCAGTCCATTTTTTGAAATCAAGTCTCTCAAAGCAGGCCAATTCCACCCGTCTGATAGGTTACATTCCGGTTGAAGTATACCCTGCAAAATTTTGAAAGCATGCTGTAAAAGAGCTTATTGACACTGAACTTCATTTACATTGGTTAGGTGCAGTGTCAGTTGACTTCCTGGTCCAAAACTAGTGGGTTTTAGTTTCAATTGTTCTGTTTTCCTTGCAGTTGCCAATGTGTACTCCTACTTTTTTGTTAAGCATGAAAACGATGTTGGTGAAGGTTTGAACATTTTTCTCAACTATAAAAGAAATAGGTTCTCTAAATTAGCAACGGGATGGCTCAAACTTTTTTGGTTATGATTCTGACATAATGCAAGCAAATAAGTACCTAACAATTCTATTGGGTCCAGTATTAGTAAATAAGGAAATACAATTGGGTTCTGTTGAAGTCACAATAAATGATTCTTGAAAATGATAAATTGGGTAAGCACTGCACTTCCAGTCAGAATTATATTATAAAAAGAAACAGAAGCAAAGAAAAAAGGAAGGCAGAAGATACGTAAAAGCAAATATTTATCCGAAGATATGTCAAATGCCTTGCGTGCAGATCTCAGATCATTATTTTCAGAAAACATGTCTATCAGCATAAAAAGTTAAAAACACCTCACTCTTGCAAAATTAAACTAATTAGCTTCCTAAGCTTGTCTCTGATCGAGATACCTTTGCAAAAAGGGTGATACTATATTCCAACTTCCACCCAAATAAAAGAAAAAGATTTTATGAAATTAATAAAAGAAATCACTAATGTGGTTTTCAATTACTAACCTCGCTGGTGAGTGTCAAATTAGCCTCGAAAAAGGACCTGATTGTTCCTATGTCCTCCCAGTAGTAATAAAAAATGTAGGACTGTCAAATTAAACCATGTTTTTAGTTTCTCAAATTAATGTATGGGCATTTATGTATGTTGTATAATGTAATTTAATTGGCATACCTGGACTTGGTACTCTTTGACAACCGAAGGAAGGATTTCTGAACCGAAGTCGATTGATAATGCATATTTTGACTTAGAACTAAAACTTCATTAAAAGTTTTAGCAGATCCAGAGAATCGTGACTCAGTGTCAGAATCAACCAAAAATCAGCAAACAAACCCTGATCTGAAACCAAATCTATGAATACAAAGCTCTATATCTGAATGGATACCAACCAGAAAAAATTTCGTACCAGAAAATCAGGTTCTGCATACCTGATCAGACAACTAGTTTACCAGAAACCTTCTTCAAAGAAAAAGATTTTTAAAAAGATTTTAAATATATAACCTACACCTATAAATAGTTTTTTTTTTCTTTACGTATTCTTCTTTATTCTGGAGCACTGAAATGCAGATCTCTATCTTATATCTTATCCTTCCTATTCTGTATGTATTACGAGCATGTCAACCCTACAACGTTACTTTGGTGTGAGAGCTTGACTACCTTGATACAGCAGGAGAGTGTGAGAGAAAATGAATAATTTTATCAGTAAAAAAAAAACGGAGAGTATATATAACCAAATGTATAACAACTAGAATAAGGAAAATGATCAGAAAAGGATCATATTCCAATTAATTTCCAGTTGTCATGGGCGAAAGGGTGGAAAACTGAACTGTTTACAGTTCATTAAAAGTTTATTAACCATGTTAATGCTTATGGATATAATAATAATTTAAATAAGGCAATTATCAATTGTCAAAAATATAAAGAGCAGTTCCCCCAATTAATTCTCAGTTTTGCAGCAAAGTTTGCATTCGATGCTTAATTAAGTTTTCATAATGATTTACCTTAATTGTTGAAACAGACAATTGAAAATAATGTAAGGCAACATAAGTTTAAACAATGCCCAACTGTACTGTGTGCAAGCTGGATTTCTATCTTGAAGGACTGTAGAAAACCAAATATAGAAAAGGCTGTTGGTCAAATATACAAAGAAAACCCAAATTTTGACTTTCATCAAACTTGCATCAGATTCTGATTTGTGCTTCAACTTCACTTGTGCATCAACTTGGTTAAAAAGTTAGTAGCAATTTTTTTTTTTTTTTGAAATTCCTGGCAGAGGCTGCCTAGGGAAGATTGTATTAATGAAGTAAAAAGTTTTGTTTTACATCAGATTTGCATGAAATAAATAACCAACACAACAACAAATTAGTACAACGACAAAGCAAATAAAAACTGAACTTCCTGCTTTCATTTTCATGCACTCACGCCTGCCTGAATGCCTATCCTGAGCTCTAATCAGGTTCCTCAATCAATGTATGATCTCTTTGTGTCCTTCCTGGGGCACAACATTTAATCAACCATGAGCAAATTTCGTTCTCTCAAAGATCTCCAGTGTGTAAAGTATAACAATTTCTGATTATATCAGCCTTCTTTGCCCAATCAGCCAACAAAATTTCCCCACATTTGCCTCAGTTGACTAAAAAAACCCCAAAATCAGACTCACAAAACAAAAATCAGAAATAGGTAGGCGATTTTGTTAAAAGAGCGACTGGAAGAAAACAGCACAGGCTGTAGAGAGAGAAATAGGTAGGCGATTTTCCCGTTGCAATGCAAACCAGACTCACAAACCAAGAATCAGAAAGAGAGAGAAACAGACCTTGACAACTTGAGCGAAGAGAGAGAAAAAATATCGGGCGCTAGAGAGAGCAAAGAGAGCGAAGAGAAGAAGAGATCTGAACCTTCAGATATGGATCGGACGGAGCAAAATAGAAGTGCTACTGTATCAGTTCTGTAGAGGTACGGTAACTCCGCCATTTCAAGATTTGAATAAAATTAAAATAAATGCGATAAGTCTAGATCATTTATAGTCTGCTGCTGCCGAGATTTTTATTAATATCCAAAGTTAATTAGAAATTAATATTTATGTTCAGAATTCTCGATTTTCGCCAAAAATGTCCAAACCGGTCATAAAATGGCTGGCTAACGTAAACCGGCCATTTTTTTTTATGGCCGGTTTACTCTTTTTTTTTTTTTTAGAGATACTATAAAGAGCAAAATAATGAAATCTAACACTGAAAATTTGAATTTTTTTGTTTAAATTTTTTGTTAGATTACTTCTTTTGATTTATAACTAGCATATTTATACTAAAATACACTAAATTACTTAAAATTATGTTGAATTACACTATATTACAATAAATTATGTTGAATTACACTAAATTACGTTAAATTACGCTAAATTACAATAACTTCGCTAATTGATAAAAATGCGGTAAATTATGGTAAACTACTCAAAATTACGCTAAAGTAGACCGATTTTTTGCCATATTTCATGAATCATAAAAAATAGTAAAAAAATTCCGAAAATAGTAAAAATTGGTATTCTACAAGTTCATTATGTAACTAATTTACTGAGTTACTTATATTGAATAATAGAAATGAAAATCTTAATCGGAAACTTCAACTCAAGTTTTGAGGCTCTTTCCTTAGTTTTTTGGCAATTCTGAATTTCGAATAACTGCTAAGCAGTCAGTAACACATGCGTATTTTCGCAAGCTTTCCGAAAAGTGGTCATTTGCTGAAATCAGACGCTCGAGCGCCGTTTTATGACCGTTTGAAGTTTCATCGTCGTTTTTCGCCTTTTCAGTGAAGATATCGTCCCTATTCATATGTAATTTAGCGTAATTTAGCTTATTTTAGCGCAATGTAATGTAATTTAGTGTAATTTAACTTAATATAGTGTAATTCAACATAATTTCAAGTAATTTAGCGTATTTTAGTATAAATATGCTAATTATATATCAAAAGAAGTAATCTATCAAATAATTTAAACAAAAAAATTCAAATTTTCAGTGTTAGATTTCATTATCTTGCTCTTCGTGTCTCTTTAAAAAAAAAAATTTGAGTAAGCTAGTCATTTTTAAACCGGCCATTTTATGGCCGGTTTGGACATTTTTGACGAAACTCCAGAATTCTGAGCATAAATATTAATTTCTATTAAACTTTGGATATAAATAAAAATCTCAGCTGCTGCTGCATCGAATTGCAACTGGTATAAACATAATATAATACCCTCACGATAGCATTCATTCACTTACTAATTCTATATATAGTTTATCTATCTCATAACATGTAATATTACATTGCCAAAACCTGAAAGAATCTCAGGAAGGAAACGAGAGAATGCAAATGTAAAGCCCATGTAGCCAGAATTGTGCTGGGCCTCAAATAAAACCTTGATTTGGGTCTCAAGATTCCAGAAGCTTAGACCCAGAAGACAGAGGTCATGTGAATTCATATCATCTAGGCCTCTAAGGTAACCCATGTTAATTCATATCATCTACGGGCGGTTTCTAGACCCCAAAAAAACTCAAATTTTGAGCTTAGATCCGGACCGTTTGATTTGCTTTGGTACAAATATTAAAGGGACCATGTGCATTTCATCTCGGACTGAATTAATCTAGATTCTGATCGGATAGTCCAGATTCAAACTCAAATTTTGAGTTACCTTGTGGGATCCAAACTCGAGGTCATGTTTAATTGCTACTTAAAAGTTTTCGACTAATGAGGAGAGAAAAATTAGAAAAATGAATATATGTCTTTGACTGTGGACCTTATAAGAAGCATTTACCTAAGTTAATATGTTTAGACAGGGGCAGAGCCAGACTTTCAAGTTATGAGGGTCAAATTATATAAAATTTTCTTGCTGCGAATGAGAGTCATTTTACATTAATTGTAACATTTTACTATAAATTATATAGAAAATAAATTACAAATCAAAAAATTTAGAAAATAAATAAAGTCAATTGACTCCATTCTTATACTATATATCCGCCCGTGTTTAGAGATGTAGTTTAACTTATTTTGTCATTATTTTATTTAAAATCTTCAAATTTTACTGTCATTTAACAGCTTGAGTGTGGAATAAGTCCCTTTGCCTCTTATTCCTCAATCAAATATGACCAGAAAGTGTAAATACTAAATACTATGAGCAGGATAAACGGCAGGGAAAAGAAATGGCAATGTTTTGGAAGAGCAACCTCGAATCTATGATCTTGGTGGTGCCACGTCAGCAACAGAGAAAAATCTTGTAAAGGCGTTACATGCAAGCTTTTGGGAATTGCTTATGAGTTTCATAATTGATGATCACTGTTCTGTGCAATTAATGGAGCAACTAATTTACTCGTGATTTTGCTAATCTCAAATTTATAATTATAATAGAGAAAATAGTATATGAATGTTTAAATAAGGATTCTATTAATTTTGACAATTTTTTTTTTTACTTTTTAGATTGCTAATAAAGATTCTAGGAACGGATCTAGGCTTAACCAAAGGTGACTAAGCCACCCTTATGATTTTAAAATTTTAATTATGTATATAGAAATTTAATTGAATTTTGTTAACTTTTTATACTCTAGTCTCTCAAAATAAATAACAAATATTTAGTTGTAACCGAGTAGTTAAAGTTCTATTTTGTAGTTGAGAGAACTTGAGTTCAAATGTTTTCATTTTTAGCTATTCTTTTCAAAATTTTCTAGTTTCGCTAGCTCCTGAAAGATTCCATTAGTACACAGATAGATTGTTTGAAACTGAGACTATATACATGCAAGTTCCTGCTTTTCTAATTAAGTTCTCACATCCTCACACACACACACACACACACACACACACACACACACACACAACAGAGCATTGTTTTTTTTTTTTTTTTTTCTCAAGTGATTTGCCTCGAGGATCTATCGTAGCAACCTCTAGTTCCGATTGAAGAACGCAATCACCGACTCGTAAACCAACTGCTTTGCTGAGACCCCCATGACGAAATCGGCATGAGCATAATCCTTCACAAAGTGCACTGTCAACTTGTCACGGTCATGCAACCTGAAAGTAATCAATACTCTCTTAATTAATTTGGTATAATATTAGAAGTAGGTTAATTTCATTTGGTCATAAATTAGGCAGGTAAGGCATTGATATTATTCTCTTTTAGATTATTATCCTGAATATGGTACTCTGACATACATATTTTTATTTTCAAATTTGAGGGCAACTCGTACGTGTAAATCAGGATTTATATATGTGTATACAAATCATCAAAAGTATATGGGCAATCAATCGTGTTTTGAGACCGGAAGCAGAATTAAATGTCAGAAATCATCCGATTAATCAATGAGTGATGCTATGGTACTATGCATAGCGCGCATTGGTCAGTACTATGAATCAATATCTTCATAGTTTCAAAGTTCAAATAGTTCATCTGAACTGTTTAACATGATCTCTATATGAAAATATATCTTTTTTACTAAATTTTACATTTTTCTAAAAAAATTGCTATTTTTTGGTAGAAAATCACTACTTTTGAATGGTCTAGAATTTTTAGATCAAGTGATTTTCTACCTACTAAAAAATAGCAAAAAAATGTAAAAAAAAAATAAAATTTGATCTACAAGTACATTTTCATATGGAGATCATGTTGAACGGTTCAGATTTACTGCTTGAACTTTAAAACGGAGATATCAATCTATAGTACGGACCAATCCGCGCTATGCATAGTACCATAGCCTCACTCTTAATCAATTATTAGATCTTCCCAACAATCTTACTTGAGATCATCCAGGAGACGAGCGACATCAGCTGAGTCAGTTAGCGAGTCTTGCCCGCCATAGCTTACGAACAACGGCAAACTCCTCGGTATATTAGAGAGCTGGTATACTGGTGGTGTGGTCTGACCGTACCGCTTCATGTTGTCTTCCTCACTCGTGAAGTTGTATTTTGCTAACACACCATCCCTAAATGCTGTTATCCAGTTTCAGATAATAGATTATGATGACAAACTTTTTATGCAATTATGCAACATAGTGTGGTACTTTGTGCCTCAAAATGTATGTGCATTACAAACTGCTTTTATTTTTTGGATGTTCTTGTCTGTTGGCTGTATAATCACTAAAAAAAATGTAACTTCTTTTAGCTTAGTTTAGGTTTTTGTTGAGTACCAGATGGTTGGTACCAGTACTTGTAATAGATTGTTTTGCCTCAAATTGAAAAAGGAAAAAAAAACATAAGTGGTACTTCCATATTTTTTGTCTTTTTATAAAAATAATATTTTTTAAAGCTAGGTGGAGCACATGAGAGCTTACTTTGAGCCAAATGAACCATAGTTCTGGTAGAAGTAGGCTGGGGTTCATACTTCAAGAATACCTCTATAGTGGATGCATTGAGGCAGCAATTTTCACCTAGCAATTGCAAAATTTTCAGATCTAATTTTTAACAAGTTCTGAAATAGTTAACATATGTAGCTCATATTGCAGGGAGGGATTAAATAAGCTTGTCCAAAACTTCAAAAATAAACAAAGTATGTGAAATTCCAGCAATGTACCTGTGTAAGATTGCATGAGGTCATAGCAATTCAATGGTTCATGACAGAATGCTTTCAAAAAGTTTGTTACAATCTCCCTGTACAGAAAAGAACAGAAAAAGTGGAACCAGAAAATGCTTTGAATTTTTTTTACTGGAATGCATTTTTTCAAACTTAAATTACATACGCTTTCGGGTTAAACTGAGCCACGCCAAACCACTCCGTAACGACCTACTTAAATTACAAAAAAATATATATATATAGATCAATAACAGGTTCAAATTAATATATATACCTTATGTAAAGCACACAGATAAAAGAAAGTATTAACATTAATATTAATATTAGTATTATGGCATGAAATTACCTCTCCAACAAAGGCTTTTGCACAAATGATGCCAATACGGGTGCTCATATGAGCCAAATAGGCTACTGGGCTTAGAAGAGCCACTGATTTTATCTTATCTACCAATCTCCCTTCTGAGAAAGATGCTAATGCTACCAGCGTCCCCTAAAGCATTTGATAAAAAGTTTGTAATTAATGAGTTGAATAAGAAATTAAATAAATGAATAATTGAATAACAATCATGAAACTGGTAGCCTTGAGATCCCTTTTTTTTTTTTTAAATTATCATATTAACAATTTTCCAAATACTATTAGACAGAGAAATGGTACAAAATCAGGGCAATTTAGACAAGTTTTAATTGATTAATAAAGAGGGTAATTTTTCTTGGTTATAGTGGGTAATTTGCTTTTTCATTTATTTATTTACGGTTTCAAATCTGATCATTTGTACAGTGGAGTAAAAAATGTCATGAAAAAGCAGAGAAGTTTGTTAAAATGTGAAGGTATTTTTTATTTGGGCCTTACCATGGAATGGCCAACATAATGCAAATTTTGACCAGTGAGGCGGTATACAAAATCAAAAGTGGCAGGGAGATCTTGAGTCACTAGTTCATCCCATGACCATGCCCAATACTCCTTCCAATTAATCATAGAATTAACTAATCAGTTATTTTTGGGACAAAGCTGAGACTTGATTGAAAACATAGACAATTTGGCAATGTTTTTCCAAAATAAATAATGATTTTACAATCGGAACCGGAGGTGTCTAATAGGCATCGGACCAAATTCAGTCCGATGTCCGATTGAAACTGTTTGATCTATCTTAGAGTGGATCAAACAGCTTCGATCAGACATCAGACCCAATTTGGTCTGATGCCCATCATAACGCCCCCTTTCCCTTTTACAACCGGCTGAGTAGTCGTAAGTGTGACGTGGCGGTTGCTCCATCGTGTGCCCCTTGAGTTGGCAATCCACACATCAAAACCTCTATCTGCCAAAATAAATGCCAAGGATTGCTCAGGAGGATTTAGCAACCATGTTATCCCATCCTACAGTAGAGTAGAACAGTATAATTAGAATTGTTGTTTTGCTTAAATTAATTAAAGGCAATTTGATTATGGTTCTTATCTTCGTTGAGACTTCAGACACTGAACAAATGTCTTTTTTTTTCCAAAAAAAAAAAAAAACAGTTTTTGATCTAGTTTTAACTGAACAATTTTGGCTTCATGCAATGCACGAACCATATGCAGCACTGATTTGATTCTATAGTTGATGCGTTGCATGAAGCCAAAACTGCTATGTTAAAATCTTTAAGAAATTTTATATTTTCTAATTTTAATAACTATATCATCTGAAAAATCTCTGAATTCATCTCATTATATTATCAAGCATCACTATCCTAGTATCCTGAATTCAAGCTAACAACTTAATTAGTACCATGAGGACTCCATGTTGCAAAAACACCGGTTGCTTCTTCTCGCCGCTGCTGCCACCATGGCGTCCTTCCGGTATCCTTTGCAAGCTCAAAATATATCCATCTTGTGTTGTAACCTATACATGAAAATTTCATGTTCAGAATAATGAAAACTTTCTATATAATGAAAAATATATATGATGATGAACCGATCGAGCATTGTCTATCACCTGATGCTCTTCACACTTGTATCCTAGAGGGGTCACTAATGATGCACACAGCCCGGAGCTCTCTACCGAAGGCACTTCATTTAAATTGATGTTGTTGCTATTTTGTGAGGATGACAATCGCCGGATCCGGTCATGAGCAGTTACCGGGGCAGGCGCGGTGACAATGAAAAGAAGGGTAGTAGAGATCATGGCCAAAACCAGGTTATGTGAGACCATGTTGCTTGGAGGAGCTAGCAAATAGGCCATGTTTTATGATAAATGATAGCACTGGGTATATATATGAGCGTTTGCTTTTAAAAAGGAACAAATTAAAGGTTGTGGCATAACAGAGAACATCATGAGATAATTTTGTTTTAGGATATTTCCCATTTTAGAAAAGGTTGATAATTTGTGACAGTAGCATGTGTAAGTAAGTATGCAACTATGTACTGTTGCATAGTTCCAATTTCATACATATAGAGGTACTGGTCTGAAATTCTTAAATTTTATTGGGTAATTTCGAAATTCTGAATTATTTTTTAATGGAATTTCGATATCAACCATCATATTAACTTACATTTCTTGAAACATTAACTAAATTAAGCGTGGTAACACAATTAACGTTCAAAGTCATGTCAATTTTTTTTTTTTTTTAAATCTGACTCAAAATTCTAACTTACATGCACTAAAATTTTTAAATTTATCTATCGTGTTAATCCATGACAATATCAAATCACACCAACTACTTTTACTAAATAGATACGGTTTCAAAATCTTGAATTTTATGTCTAGACAAACAAGAATTTTAGATATAGCCATCATGTTAACTAAAATTCTTTCAAACATCAACAAAATCTCTTTACACGTTTAAGTTAGAGGCGCAAATAGAATTATTGCTAAATTGTTATAGACATTAAAAAAATATGCTCAAAATTCTAATTTTATATTATTTAAACTTTCATTATTTTTTGGATAGATGGAAAATCATTGTTATATAATATTACAAACTATACACTACTTAAGACAATGATTTTCTTTTTGTTAAAAAAAATAGTAAGATTACAAAAGATGCAAAAAAATAACTTTTGGAAGTTTAGAACTCATTGAATGCGAGATTTTAAAATTCAAATGCAAATGAGTTAGATTATAATTCAAAAGTTTTGTTACCAAATTAAAAAAAATTCCCCTGATTTTGACCGTAATTTTTTTTAACAACAAAATACATCTGTCAGGTTGTTTTTAACAAGATGGAAAAGAAGTGAAACTAAAAACAAAATAACCGCAAAACGTTTTTATTGTCATCTTATTGTAACAACCCCATGGAATGCCGCATGGCTGAGGCTATAGAAGAACAAAGCTAATTCTCTGCTTTATTTTTTTTTTTTCAAAAGTATTGATGGGTGTAATCGTGATTAGGCTAATAAAATTTATAACCCGATTTGCTATCAAGTCAGATTACAAGCGCATAATCCTATCGAGTAGTATAAACTAGTGTCGATCCGCAGAGAATAAGATTTAAGGTATTGAGCGATTAAATCACAATCTTTCGAAAAGCTAGACAAAATCTGAAATCAAAGAGTTGTTATTTTGGATCAATATATTTGGCGAAAATTAAAAGTAAGTAAAATAAACATAGAGATGTGAATTCCTAGAATTTTGGCACAGCGTTGTTACTTCAATCCGCTTTGATTCTTACCTTATTTGATGTTGATTTTCAGATATTGTATGAGAGTTTCTAATCCAATTTAATGATTACCGCTTTCGCCTAGCAACCACCCTACTAATCAAGAGATCTCGTTAAGGCTTATCTTGATTAGTGCAATGAGATCTGTGACTAGCCCAAAATAATTCAAACTTCACTTATTGGGTACGCCGCCCTACTATCTTGGTCATGTTGGGTGTCCCCATGGTAAGACACGACAATGCGACATTCGTCTACAAATGTTGAGACTCTCATTTGTACTTTTGTTGTCCAATTAGTGGTATCTTCGGTTAAGGTCTCCACCACTAATCTAGTATTTTTATTCTCCCTTAACCTAATTTGATTAGCCCAATGATGACTAACTTCCATGTGTGGCCATCACATGACGGTCTAGACTAATAAACAAAATTAAGTAAGATAGAACATAAAGCACAAAAGCAATCGAACAACAAAAGACTAAACAATGATCAAACAAAATTATATATCAAAACATCATGAGTAACAAGGTTTACTGCCAACCCTAAAAATCTAAACTTAGCCGCTAAACGGCATATCTACAAAGAGATAAGAGAAAGATATAACCATACACGAAGTACCCTCCTACTTAGTCTCTACAAACCAAAGATACAAAGATATGTTTTTGTTCAGTCCAGAAGGCTTATATATGAGTGAAGGGGCGCCTGGAGATGAGTAGCGTCCAAGTTATCTGATCTGGATACAACTGTTGCAGTTATTCACCAAAGGGCGCCTTGGGTACTCCGTATTGGCTAATACGGACTGTAATCCTACTGTGTCGTTGCAGGAGTTAATGCGTATTCTGCCATATTTGGTCCGTACTGGGGCTTTGGTCGTATTGGCTAATACGGTCCGTACCAGAGCCTTAGTCGATGAACTGCGCTTTTGTTCGCACAAAAGTGTATCACAAAGTTTCACTACAGCAAGCTGTAGCTTTTAACCTTATTCAACTTTCGACTAAGATTGCAAGTGCACAATCCCGTCGTATAGTCTAGTCAGGTATCGATCCACAGGACGGTTCTAATCAAATCTGGAATTCTATTTAAATCAATTAGGTACTAGAAGTTGGAAAAAGGTTGGTTTGGTTTGTTTAAATCCTAAATTCAACCAATGACAGAAGTAATTAAATTGACAGAAAGTAAATTTTGGTTTTATCAAATAGAGAAAAGCGCTTCCAGGGTTTTCGATTTCATTGTCAACCTTGCCTCTCGGTACCACACGACACGCGTGCTTTCACACGCGACCCGCATGGAACACGCGACCCGCATACTCTCATACGCGGTCCGCGTGGACCTCAAGGAAATGTAGCAGTTATCTGTTTTTGCGTTGTCCTTTAGTGTAAGGATTCATTGACCGAACCTAATGTTCCTAAACTTCAACTCTCGTTTGTTGGCTTAATAAACCTGGTATCGGAAATGCAATTTCACCTTCTTAGGGTTTTAAATCTAAGTTAATTGTCTGGTTTACTAAAGGTAACCACTACCTCTCGATAAGTGGAAAAGTTCACCTCTCAGTTACTTTTTGGACTCGCCTCACGGCTCGTAAACCTACCTCAGATACTAAGTTTGGTTGAAAGAAACATCAAGGCCAAAGTACAAGAAAGATGCTATAGACATCTAACAGTAAACAAACATGAATCATTCAATCAACTTCAACAAAGCAATTAGAATAATACTCAAACAATTAAACACTATTGTTCAACACAAATTCAAACAACATGCATACAAAACAAGGTATCGAACTACATCGTAACCCCAGAAACAAAGAAAACTACTCACACATAGTCAAAGAACAAAGAAAACAAATAGAGATAAAAGAGTTCATAGAAAAACTAGAAGAACGATGAAGATTCGTCGCAAAACTCTCGTTATGCTCCTCTCAACTTCGTCTCCAAGCTAGCCGTCGAACCTCAACCCTAGCACCTGTCTCTTGCTCTCTGGAATGCACAATAATGAATGAGATACCCTTCTGTGGCAAGGGATCCCGTAATATAGCCAATCTGGCCGACCTTTCCTTCATTGAGCTCTGTTTCCTTTTCTGTTTTCTTTCCGAAATAGACTCACGCGACCCGCGTGCGGTGGACGCGGTCCGCGTGTCTGTGCTTCTCGCGTGTAAGAATGGAGGTCGCGCCTGTGGTCGCGTCAGGGTTTGATGCGACCCGCGTCGTATGTGACGCGGCCCGCGTGGATGGTTCCAGAACTTCATATTCTTCCCTGATTTCGCTGTTTTCTGCAAAGTAAGAACGAAAACACAGCAGTACCACATTCTATAGATATTTCATGTATAGTTAATGCAAAAGACACGATTTGGTGGTTTGAAACACAGATTTTGGTACAGAAATAGGTCGGATTTATAGATGTGATAATGAGACATCAGCTTTTCCTATCAACCCGATTCTTGCTCCAAATGATGTAAAATAGCCCCAAAACATGGTTCTTGCACTAAAACATAAAATAGAGTAACAATAATCTTTTTCACATAATAATTAAACATAAATGTGAGAAAATAAGACAAAATCCTACGTAATTCACTAACAAAATGAGCTTGATCAAGTATAAAAGAAAAACATAACGTGACGTAATAAACATGTTGTAATTTGATCACGTCACGCTACATCACATGACACAAAAAAAATTGACATGACTAAAATAGTAAAAGACAGTAACTTCACACAAATTAATGATCACCCTTTTCATTTTTAGAGAGTATGAGCTAAATTAAATGATAATTTTCTTTTTATTAAAAATATAGCAAGATAACAAAAGATGTAATTATTAATTTTTGAACATTAGTAGTCAACTTTTTGACGTTTAAAACATATTGAATGCTCCACTTTAAAACTCAAATGTTGTTGAGTTGAATAATTAGATATAAAAATTTTAGTTACCAAATAAAAAACTTTCCCCTGATATTGACCGTAAATTTTTTTTAACAACAAAATACATTTGTTAATTTCCCTGAGGGAAAATAATTGAAAATCAAAACAAAATATCCACACAACGCATTTAATGTCATCTTATATTGCACAGCCCCATGGAATACCACATGGCTGTGGGCGTAGAAGAACAAAGCTGATTCTCTCTCTCTGTTTTGTTTTTCTCCCAGAACGGTTTTCCAAGGATCCGGCCGCAAAACGGGGCTACCATTTAATTACGCTTGAGTGTGACATGTGGAATAAAAATATCGGAGCATTTCCAAATTTCAAACATTAATCAATGTATATCTTAACTAGACTTCAAAATTGGCCAATGTATTATACCTGAACCAAGATTTTATCTATGGAATATTTATATAGGCCTCTTAATATGAAAAAAAAAGGGAAAAAATTGGCCAATGTTTTCATCTCTACAATATTAATTTTACTTCTGTAAATAAAAAAAATTGAAATTGATAATTTTACAATTGCTAGAATTTTATTCTTAAAATTAATACTTTCAAATTTGATGTGACACTTTCAGACAAATTATTAATTTAACAAAAATTGCCAAATCATCAATTGTTCTACATCTCTGTAATTAAAATTATAATGTTACATTAATTTTGCAATTTCTTTGTATAGATACTCTAAGTAATAATAGATAATTCAAAAGAATAAAATAAAAATAAAGCCCCTAAATCCAACTTATATCTTCATACTCCTACCTCCACTGTTAAGTTTTATATTGTCATGCCTGTACTATGAGAAATTTTAAATATAATCTTTTTTATTAATTGAAAATGAATCTGATCAAGAAATATTAATATATGTCATTTCGAATTTTAAATATCAATTTACTAAATTTTAATATGTAAAAAAGTTACAATAATAAACTCAAATCTTTGAAACATAAGAAGTTCAAAACTTTGGATGACATGTCAAATTATTTTTTTTATAATGCAAAATATTAGTTTTATCTTTTTAGTTTGAGCGAATATCAAATAGGGTGAACTATAGAATATGCATATCTAAATTTGTAATGATGCAAAATATTAGCAATTCATAATTTTACTTTTGAAATTTTCCATCAAATTTATAATTTTAATTCATATTAGTGATTTTGTACCTATCTAAAAAATAGTAAAAAAAATTCTCAAAAAAAAATTAAAAAATTGATTTCCAAGTTTTAAAAAAATTAAAAAAAATTCATTTTAAATAATTCAGATTGACTGTTTGAACTCTAAAAACAAAGACAAAAATATGAGATATGATTGCGACACAATAAACATACATTTTAACCCTACTCTAAAAATATAACAAGGAAGAAATACATTAGAATTTTACTTTTTTCAGTGCCGTAAAGAATCAAGAATCAATCTTTATTTATAATAAAGACTATACGGAAGTATATATATAAAAAATATTTAAAATTCGAATATTTTTTTTCATGAATATTAAATAGTTTAGATAACTTTAATTTTTACCTCAATTTACTAAAAAAACAGCGCTGCCTGAATCGATCATTTCCTAATTCCCTACTGGCCTATATATCTTTACTCGGTACGAGCATGCATGCATGCATGAACAGTTGACACGCACAGCTGCACAAGCTGCTAATTTTAATGCTCCAAACTCCAAAATCGCACGTATATCCGTTCTGGCCGTTTCGATGCATAAAATTATAAAATGATGAGCTTCCCAATCTGTCCAACTAAATTTTGGGTTATCCGTTACCACTTACCACTGAGATCCACGTGGCCGTCACTCGATGACACGTGTAGAAGTCTACCTCAGTCCTCAGTCCTCACATTAGGGGTGCAAACGGATCGGATACGGATCGGATAGTGGTAAAACCATATCCGTATCCGTTTTTATTTTCCGGATACGGATACGGATCGGATATTAGACGGATACAGATACGGATCGGATATTAGACGGATACAGATACGGATCGGATATTAAACGGATACGGATACGGATATCCGCTTTTTATAATAGTTAATTATATAAATTTGTTCATAATATATATCAAACTATATGATATATTTTTACTATTCGGATACGGATAATTAAAAGTTAAAACCATATCCGTATCCGTATCCGCACGGATATTCGGATATCGGATATCCGTATGTAATTTTCGGATACGGATCCGGATACGGTCGGATAATATCCGATCCGTTTGCACCCCTACCTCACATAGGCGATCGGTGATAGGATATATCTCGGAGGAGAGATATTAACAGAGAATATTTGGCTTCATGCAGCGCACGAACCACATATTGATTTTATAATATGTACGCTGTATGAAGCCAAAACTAATCTGTTAAAACATTTACCCTATACCTCGAAGGAGATATATAAACAGAGCATATTTGGCATCATGCAGCGCACTAATCACATTGATTCTATAGCCTGTGCGCTGTATGAATCCAAAACTAATCTGTTAAATATTTGCCCTATATCTCGGAGGAGAGATGGCAATTATCAAAGAGAGCTTAATTATTAGCCAGAAATTGTTAGGTGTTGTTATAAATAGCTTGATTTCAGCAATTTGTCGTCAATTTAAAAGAATGTTGACAGTCCATATTATTCTCTTGTTGTACGTAGTATAATTTTATTTTATAAGAGATTATAGATTGCTCTACAATACGGAGGTGAAACTTTATTAATGAAAAGAAAAGGGACGTGAAACGAGTGTCATTTCACCTCCGCCTCAATTTGAAGGTGAAGGATTTCGACAAAATTCATGCAGTGTTTCCCTCTACACAGTGTCGCTTCCCTCCGCTCTCTCTTCATTTCACCTCCATTTCACCTCTTCTGGAGCAGGTTCATCTGTCCAGTCAGATGCGATCTAGCGAAATTCTCCCTCCGAGCAAATAGTTCTTCTTCCCCTCCCTTCGTGTACCCTCAATTGGAGCTGAATATAGAGTGAGGTTATAATTAGGTTGGTGTATTTACCTCCAAAATTTGTGTTGTACGGTGGGGTTCGTATTTATGAATCTATATTTTCATTTCTTTAAATTTAGATAATCAATCTAAACCACTTAAAATGACAATCTTATAAAAAATATACTTGCCAACTAAATTTTATATCTTTTACAAAAAAAAATTAGATGAGTCAAAAATCAGTTGATTTAAAAATTCTACAGTATCCGTCGGAAGTAGTGATTTTTTATCTATTTAAAAAATATATAAAAAAATTCTAAAATATGTAAAATTTAGTCCCAAAGTACAAATACATTTTTACAGATATTATGTTTAACTGTTTAGATAGACTGTTTAAGTTTGAGAAATAAAAATATGAATAAATAGCACGAGTCAATTTGTAATTATACATATTACCATAGCCTCACTCTTATTTAAGTATATTTCCTTCATGGGCCTCTTCTCAAGCGAGATGAAATGGTACGGCATCTAATTCGTTGCTGTTTGCTCAAACTACCCTCTCTATCTCATCAATAAATTTGTAATTTAACTGTTGTCATGTTTTTTTTAAGAAGAGGAGGTGAAGTTCTTGAACAGAATAAGGTTTCAATTTCATAATTCCATGCAATTCTTTCTACTTTTTTTTATGAAAATTATAAAATATAAAGGACTACTAATTTTTAATTTATAGATATATTTTAGCCATTCTTAATCAACATGTGGTTTCGTTCCTGGGCCGAAGCCAGTTATACACCTCTGGCCCATCGTAAAAAAAGTAGAGGTGTCTGCGGAATCATTGGTTGCTGCAACAGTTTGCAAGTTTCTGCCATTTTTGCTAATGCCATTGCGGAATTGAGTATTTGTTGAGGTGTCTGACTTTTTCCGGCATAGAGCCGGGCACATCTTGCCTTCCATATCTCCCACATGATAAGGGCAAATAATTTTATCTCATATTCTCCTAGTTCATGCCACAGCTCAATTAACACATTAATTAGTCCCTCATTTAGGTTATCAGTTCTGAGCCCTAAAGGAGATATGAACCATACCTGACTTGCGCAAGGGCAGTGGAACAGCATATGGTCGATGGTTTCATTTTGAGCTCTAGAAATGCCACACAAGCTGCTGATATTTGCAATTCGCATTGCAACACCTGTGTTCCAATTTATTACCAGTCAACCAACAAAAGAAAAGATTGATTGGTGACACTGAAACAAATTGAAAATCAACCTTAGTTACATAATTGATTTTGTTGACTGTAGTGCTGAAAACTAGGTAAATTACAAATTACATAGTACTGAAATGTCAGAAGCTACACTAATCATCTCAACCAAAACTGAGAAGCCCAAGAATTAAAACAGATCAATAAATTAATAACATCTAAAAGCTTTAGGACATAAAAATTAATAAAAAAAAATTGAATACATTACAACATTGTAATACTATACCATACTGACAAATTTGCCCTTGACTTTGCATCACTTCCTTTAGTTCAGCTAACAATTTTGTTTAATTTGAATCCGTATTATAATCAGTTATAAGTTGCTCCGCATTGATACATTTTGTATCATTCTCATCTGGTACAATATTGATTTACCAGTATGATAAAAGATGCAAAAAAAAAAAAAAAAACTTTTGGAAGTTTAAAACTTATTGAATACGAGATTTTAAAATTCAAATGCAGTTGAACTGGATTACGATTCAAAAGTTTTTAATTAATCAATGTTTTTAATTAATTTAATTGAGTAATGGGTATATTTATAATATAGTTATATTTAGATGGGGAAATAACTAATTTTAAAGTTTTGATTGGAAAATATCTTCAAATAATTGAACAAGTTATGATGGGTATATATATCTAAATTTCTCAAACTATGATTACTTTTTAAATTACTCGATGAATCACAGAATCCTGGTGTTGAGCATTATCCAAAATGATAAATTTATCCTTCCGGTTGACTTTTGCATTTATTCATCTAATGTCTTGAATGAATAATCTTCTCTCTGCATGATAGCTGTCATAAAGCTGAGCAAATGCGTAAGGACAGGGAGAGGCACCCGACCCATACATAGCACGGATAAACAACAAATAAAAGAGAAGCTTAATTGGTGTTGCTGACCCAAAATGAAAATCAACTTTAGTTACATAACTGATCCCATTGACTGTAGTGCTGACAACTAGTTAAATTCCAAAAACATAGTACTGAAATGTCAGAAGCTACACTAATCATCTCGACCAAAACTGAGAAGGCTTATGACCCAAGAATTAAAACAGATCAATAAATTAATAACATCTCAAAGCTTTAGGACATAAAAATTAATTAATTTTTTTTAATACATTACAACATTGCAATACTACATACTGACAAATATGCCCTTGACTTTGCATCTATTTTGTATCATTCTCATCTGGTACAATACAGATTTACCAGTATGACTAAAGAGCATGGAAGAGAGTGGAGAGCCTAAGAAATTAAGCGAGAATAACTCATTAAAATTAGAAAATAAGAAATCGATAATGCAAAACGAATTAATCAAGAGTATCAGATAATAAATTAACATTCTGGTGTTTTGTGTTACAGATTAAAGATTACTCTTTTATAAAGCGTTTAATTAGTCGAATGCATTTTTATATATTCTAATATAAAATCTACTTAGGCCTAATAGGTGAATCTGACTTGCTTGACAATATTGTGGGAACAGAACAATACCACACTTATAGTGCCTCAATTGGTCAACTGAGAATCACTTCAACTCAAATTTGCAACAATTAAACCCTAATTGTTGAAGATTACATAGTAATGAACGGCACAAAACAAGCATCAATGTAAGAAACTACAGAATAACATTTCTTACAAAAGCTCCACATCTCATTTCTCAAGTCTCAACACGTGCAGAAAATTAGTTCATGCAGAACTGTAACAAAAATCAGATTGATTAGATTTGTTTTGGGTAGATTTTCTTCTCTCAACAGGATACGACCCCAAATCATCCAAATGAACACTGACCCCACCAACCCCACCTGCCTTGAAAACTGCATCATGCGCCCTTTGTTTCAGCACAAAACCCTCTTTGCATGCCTTTTCATACATCTGGTGTGCGAGTTTCGGCTTACCGTCACGTGCAAGAGCCACAATCACCTTCTCATAACTAACCTCATTTGGCTTCACATTTCTCCCTTCCATTTTGTGAAACCACTCGAATGCAGCCGCTCCCATTCGGCCTTTTGCACAGCCGGAGATTATCGCATTAAATGTGACAACAGTCGGCTCAATTCTTGCTGCCGCCATCTCTTGAAGCACCAAGTCAACCATATCATGATTTCCTTTTCGAGCATACATTGAGGCCATGATGGTGTATGCATACACATTTGGTTTTACACCGACCTTTCGCATGTGGTCCCACGCACGTACCGCCTCGTCATATAGTGCCCCTTTCTCAAGTGAACTTAGCAACAGCCCATACGTTAGCACACTTGGCTTCTCTCCTTTCTGTACCATTAGTTGAAATATCTCAACAGCAGCCTCGGTTTCATAGACCTTGGAACATGCAATGAGTATTGTATTCCATTGTTTTGTGCTAGGTGTCAAGTCCCTCTCACCCATTTTGTCGAGCAGCTTGAGGGGCCATCTGTAAATCCCCCTTTGTCTTGCAGCCATCAATAGAACTATGAAATTCGAAACAACAAGCCCAAAAGAAAAGTTATTTGGCATTGGGCCTCTCTCAAGCATTTCCTCAAACACCTCAAGTGCAGCCCACCATTTCTTTGCCTTACCCATAAACCAAATGATACGGTTACAAACTGATACACTGAGGTCACCTTCAAGACCAGGCTCTCTCGATCTCTTATATAATTCTTCAACCAACATGTAGTGTTCCTTCCGAGTGCAAACCCAGACAAGTCGGCCGAGGAAATACTGGTCTAATTTTACATCTGCCTTGTCCATGCAACTGAGAAATCTCAATACCTCAGCTGTATTGTTTTCTTCCTTGAGAAGCCATTTGCGCATCACTGATAGACAGATCCTGACCATTGAATTTTCAATCTTGACAAACTCCCTCTCCAAATCTTCCTCAAAAGAATCTCTTTGCAATTGCATTTGTTCCATCTGGTACTTTTCTCTTAATTTGATAAAAAGTTCTAGCGCACCATACGCATCCTCCATTTCCTTGTAGGCTGATAAAATTGCACGATAGGTTGCTAAAGAAGGAGATAGACCAGAAGCCTCAATTTGTGAGAATAAATTAAAGATCTCTTTGGTTTTCCCTACTTCAATGTAAATCGACATTAGTGTGTTATATGTGACTATATTTGGTTCAAACCCTTGTGACCTCATATCATCAATTACCTCACTACCCTTGTAAAATCTCTTGCTTATTTTCACAGCACTCAGCAAACTGTTGTAGATCAACTCGTTAAGGGTTCTATTTTTCTTCAACCATTTGACAACAGCAAAGGCAGCATCTAATCTCTGAGCAAAGCCTAACCTTCGAATTATACAGTTATAAACTTGAAGAGGCAAATAAGGATAATCCTTGAGCAATTCTGCCATGTCATCTGCTGTTTTTGCATCATGCAAGGTCAATGTGAGAGCACGTACATCGATTCTTCCATTTTGGACAGCATCCGAAATTTCTTCATAGTCGACCTCTACTTTCGCACAAGTTTGATCCAAACCCAAAACTCCATTAAAGCATCTGGTGGTGTAAAAAGCGCCTTTTTTTTTTGCATCTGTCTTCAACTGGAAAAAATTGGGCGGCGCAAACCTAGAGCTAGGAAATGAAATGTAACTGGAACAGCTAATACACCCTTTTCGCCTTATCTTCTCAAACGAAAATACCCATAACTTGTCTGAATCAAGGTAAGATTTGGCTAGAATAGATTGATTTGGGGACGAAGCAATAACAGGTTGCATGTTTAAAAGAGCATCCAGTGTACTCCTGATGCACAGAAATCAGAAGAATTAGATTGGTAAAGTTATGGATAAGGGGGAATTTCAGGTATACCCCTCAAAAACTTCAAAATTACGTATTACCCCCTCCAAAGTTTGAAATTACATATTTTCCCCTCTAAATTTCAAAAACTCACAAATTTACCCATTTTATTGTCTTTTATATTAAAACTCATTCTTAATTTATAAAATACCCATTTTACCCTTTATTAAAAGCATAAAACGCCCATCATACTCAAATTTGAATCTGAAGGGTTCATCTATTGTCCGAACTGCTTTAAGATTTGTGCACAATAGATCAACACGAATATTGAAGCGAACACACACGGATATTGAAGCAACATGCACAGATCTTAATGCGATGCGCGCGGATCGAAATTGCTACGCCAATTTGTTACTAGCTTTTAAACAATTTGTACAATTTTAAATGACAATAGTGATTTTGTTGGAAATATGAGTTATTTGAACAACAAATAAGAAATACAAGTTATTTAATAACAATAATTATTCTGCCTTATTTGTTATTTAATAACAATAATTAGTACTGTTTTAGTAAATTTGAAATGAAATTAATCAATTCATGGATTTTTTATGGTACGTAATGGTTCAAAATGAAAATAATTGATGTATTTGAAATGTAGGATCATGGAAAGAGATAATATTTTGGAAAATATTTTTGAACTATTTTTATTGTAATAGTAGGACTCTGCTTTCAAACAATTTCTAAAATTACAATTTTAAATGATAATTAAAAATATTTTTGTAAGCCATAAATTTATAATGTGATTATGGTAGAAATATGAGTTAATTGAACAATAAATAAGAAAGATAAGTCAGTTGCAAAGAAAAAATATATAGAATAATAACTTTATTCATTGTTCAATTCAAATAATATTTTCGTTATTCCGAATAGCACCACATCAACACTATTCTCACACTCTTCTAAAAATCACTGTAGGATTCCTAACTCTAATTGGGCCATTTCCTTACCTCCGTTTTTCATAATTTGACTACTCTTTTCAAGTAGCGCTAGGTAAATTTCATCATTCCTAAATCAATAAATGACCAAACTTTTTATGGCTTTGACGATGTACTATGTCAAAATAATTTCCCAAAGAGTTTCTATAAGCTTATCTGTGAGTGAGGTTATGGTGCTGTGCATAGCACGGATGACTAGTGTACTACGGTTCAATATGGTACTTTTTAAAATCTTAACGGTCGATCCAAACTGTTCAATGTGATAACCATATGAATATGTACTTGCAAACTAAATTTTATATTTTTTCGAATTTTTTTACTATTTTATTAGATAGGTAGAATTTTGATGGTCCAGAATTTTCAGAAAACACTGATTTTTCTACCTATCTAAACAAATAGTAAAAAAATATAAAAAAAATATAAAATTTAGTTTGCAAGTACATATTCATATGGATATCACATTGAACGGTTTGGATCGACCGTTAAGATTTTAAAAGTACCATATTGAGCCGTAGTAGACTAGCCATCTGTGCTATGCATAGCACCATAGCCTCACTCCTTATCTATAGTTTCAAATTCTTGTAGGCATAGAAGGATGCATTTAACAGCATGGAAAGGGTAACATCGGTTTAGTTCTCGTTCCAAACTCCTGCTTTGGACAGGTCGATCGATAATCAATATTTTGTTTTTCTATTCTCGCAGGAAAGGAATTAAAGGTTCTGACAGGTCTTTTAAGGTACCAATAAAATTTGAACCTACATAAGAGTTGCATTGTAATTTAATTATTTACTTGTAATAAGGAGGTCTTGTATTACAAGTTTACAAGCAATTTCAACATTGCCCTTCACTCACTTTCTTTTATACAGATATATATTTGGCAGAAAAAAATTAATGTCACAGTATTTTATGGCATTAGTTAATTAATGAGGGCAATACTAAATAAAAAAATTATACTATAAAAGTACTAATTACTAATTAACTATTTTGAGAGCACCATTTTGATTATTGAGTCTCTTTCTTATCTTGCGCAAATCGCAATGCATAAGATACCTCATTAATAAAAAAATTAAACAAGAAAAGATATTATAATGAAATAAAAGATACATCTCAAAAGGAAAGTCCAAAGAACGATATATTTTTTTTCTCTGATCCATCCTTAATTAATAATTAATAGCGTGTATCACAATATTTTTTAGTAAATATTAAAGGTTAAACTACCTAACTATTTAGTATTCACACAATATTGTTTCTTCCGGATTTTGAATATGCAATTTTTATTTGAGAGAGCATTATTTTTACTATTAAATCAAAGACTAATTCTTCTGAATTCTATAAAATTATGAAGCACTAGTTCAAATTCCATAAATTTATGAAGCACAAACATTGAACTTGTAACACAAACATATGAACAAAAACTCTCATTGCAACTTATTAAACAGTCATAAAGAGCTAAAAATCTGTGTCCTCTGAGATATCTCAAAATTTGAGTTAATTCAAAACAGAGCCAATTTCTTCGGTGCCTATTATAAATGGAGGGGGCCAGTATTAATATGCTTTCAGATTCGTGTAGAAAGGATTTAAATGGTCCAGATTTTGTACAAATACACTCAAAATAAAATAGTTTGAGATATCTCAAGAGGATGCGAATTCGGGTGTCGGCCCAATATATTAATTATATTCGTTAATTATCGAATAATTTTGTTTTCAATTAAAACAGTCCCATTAATATAATACAAGAACTCATTTCGCCATTTCTGAAGAGCGCCGCAACACAAGAACGACACAAGAAACCATTTCGTCATTTCTGAAGAGCGCCGTGACTCAAGAACGACACAAGAACCTTTCCTAAAAAGGACACAAAACCCATTTCGCCATTTCTGAAGAGCGACAGCGCTCGCCGCTCCTCCGCCCCGCCCTCGGCTACCTCCGCTCCTCTGCGGCGCGCTCGGCGCGACGGGTACTACAGGGCCCCTCCTCTCATTGGTAAAGTAAGCTAGGGTTAATGGCATTGCTGTTTTGGTTAGGGTTCCTCTGATTAATTGATTTTCTTCGTATATTGTCTTCAGGTGTGAGGTGCGAGATAACTAAAATTGGTTTTGGGAAGTTAGATTGAAAATTTCCCAATAATCAACATCATGCAAAATCATACTGGCCATGTCAGCATGGACCCAGAGCTCCAGGCGCTGCGACTCAATATGCAGGAAACAATGTCAGCCTTTTTTTTTTCTTTTTTTTTCCTACATCTCTAGTATTATATAAATCTATTTCCTTGAATGTGTTACCTTATTGTTCTTGAAGCTTCTTGTTCATTACCACCAAAATTTAATTCCTTTTTCATTTTTTTCTTTTTTTTTAATAATGCAGATGCCAATTGTTAGAGAGGAAACATAATAATTTATCAAGTGACTGGAAGAAGAGATTGCCTGATATTGCGAAGAGGATTGAAGAGTCTATATTCAAGAAGTCTCTTAACAAAGTAAATCAATCTCTTTATTCCTCCCTACAAACTTCTGTAGTGCCTTCTTGTGAGCAAGAAGATAATTAATCATGTTGCACATATTTTTGTGCTTTGTTTTGTGAGCAGGATGACTATATGAGCAAATTTCAGAGTGGGATTGAGATTTGGATAAAAAATATGCTGAATGATATGGAGCAAAACCAGCAACGGCAACATCAATTCCATCGGCAACAGCAATTGCAACGGCAGAACCATCAACCGACTATGGCGCATCATAACATACAGCCTAATTACTCGGTATCTGGCATGATGATGATACCTACGTCTGGTATATCCCACAACCCGACTGGAGCTATGCGAATGTCATCCTCAATGGAGAGCAACCTGGGGATTAATCCCACTAGCGGCCCTGCTGGTATGATCTTGAATAGTAGAGATCCCTTCAATCTCTCATCAATCCCTTGTTGAGTTTTTCCTTTTTTTTCCCTGTACAAGTTGCAGTAGACCTCCATTCCATAAATGAATCAATAACAGTTCACTTAATGGAACCAATGACTGTTACCAATATTCTAAATGTAATGTATTATCTGGACTTTGTTACGCATCCTTAAATTGAAGTGTTTATATAGCTATTACCAGAACTTCTATAGAATTTTCCTAACCTTGTATAATTCACTACTGTAAACTTTTGGCAAGTCGTAGGCATACAATTTCTTCACTTTTACATTTAATTAGCTAGGCATGGCATATTGTTGGGGTATAAACTAAAATGTGAGATTTTATTAGTTAAACATAAATATCACATGAAATTTTATTTTCTTCTGTATGTTGTTACTGAGGATACCACATTCTTTCCTTTTTAGGGACCATGTCTAATGGATACCAGCTCTCACATGGGACTGTGTCAATTAATCAGCTGGGAAGCACTTCAATGTCTGCATCAATAGGCCTGCGATGTCAGGTTATGCCTATGAACTCCACCAGTACCACACAAGTAACCCAACAGACCATGCCTATGAACCCTGACTACAATAATGGGTCTGGGATGCAGCCCCAGAAGCAACACCAATACAACAATCTCAGTGGACAAGTGGGGCCTGACATGCAGTCAGTTCCTATGAATCAGAAGCATTCTTCCCAAGGGTTTGGAGATGGCATGATGAATATTAATAATGGTATAAGGTTGTTTGGTAATAACATTCAACAACTGAGGAATGGAGCAGGAATGTCAGATGGGTCTGGGGTGCAGCCCCAGAAGAAACAACGATACGATACTCTCAGTGGACAATTGGGGTCTGGCATGCAGTCAGTTCCTATGAATCAGAAGCATTCTTCCCAAGGGTTTGGAGATGGCATGATGAATAATAACAATGGTATAAGGTTGTTTGGTAAAAACATTCAACAACTGACAAATGCTATAAGGTTGTTCGGTAATAACATTCAATTGAGGCCAACTCAGCAAATGCAACGGAACAACCACCTGATGGTTGCTGATAGTAACAACAGTCACAATAGCCATGCATTGATTGAGAAGAATCAAATTTCTCAGAATGAACTCAACCAGTCAGAGTGTGTGCGAGCCCCTAGTCCTACTGTCACTACTACGGTGGTTCCCAATGAAGAATCCTCCCAGCTCTCTCAACGGGAGACATGGTATCAGAACCAGTTGAAACTGCTACTATTCCTGTTGCATGCGAAATACTGTACTGCTCCCGATGGCCACTGCCATGATAAGCAATGTGTTAAAGCAAAACAGCTTCTCGAACACATTGAAACATGTTATCTGAAGCAGTGCCCGTTCCGCCTTTGTCTGTCAGCCCGGAAGGTTCTTCTTCATTTTCGTAATTGCCAGGAACTGAACTGCCAAGTCTGTATTCCAGCCCGCAAGTTTATAATCACGGCCAAACAGAAGTCCTTGACACTGAAAAGTGACTCAGAAAAAGGTTTAAATGGAAAGGAGGTCGATAATAAGGTGGAGGAGACTGAGGCTGGTTTGGCCCCTGTCGAGGTCCCAATTGCTTTACCTGCCTCTGCCTCTCTTGCTTTGAAACATTCACCGAAGGGTATGAATCAATTAGACTCATCGTCGGGGGTATTCTCAGATCAGAAGGATGCCGATCCTCTACCAAAGAGGCGAAGGATGGATATGGATATGGATATCTCCCCTGTATCAGTCAACAATACAAACCTGTCATTTAGTGCCATGCAGGAAGCATTTCCTATTGAACAGAGTACCAGTAATATACCTGTAAAGCAGGATACGCATGTTAAAATCAATTCTGCATTGCAAAACTTGCAAATTTCCTCTACAGTGTTTGACACGTCATCAGTTCAGATGGGTTGTGGTTTGGATGCGGGTCCTGCTGGTACATCTTTGTTGGTTGAGAATGAAGAAAGAAATGATGAAAATGCAACAGAGGCACAAGAGGAGATGGAGGAGGATGAGGCCAATAAGTCAGGGAAACCTATGATCAAGGCTGTTTCTATGATAGAACTCTTTATCCCAGAGCAAGTTAGAGAACACATCAAAAGTTTGAGGCAGTGTGTTGGTCAGGTACATTTTTCCTTATTTATCATTTTACGAAATATAATTTTGAGAAATTTTCTTTTAAGACGAGCTTCAGACCGTACTGGTCTCCACTTGGTAAATTGTGCATTTCTTTGCTACATTACGCAAACGTTTTTATTTTTTATTTTTGTGTTGGCATTGAGGTGGGGGCTGGGTATTGTTGTGCTAACAAATTTTTCCTTGTTGCTTTTTCTATCGCATTACTGTCTTTATCTTGCTGTAATAGGTGCATGTGAATGATAATTACTCCCAATTTGATGGGTTGGGTTTTGCACGTCATTTTAAATTTTTAATGCTGTTGTACCTGTTCGGTGCTACCTCCTTAGGCCTTAATCCCTCTTAATCCAACCAAACACAGATTTTTTTTATTTTTGTCTAACTTGCCTGTATGCTACGTAGGCTATTCATTAGCATAGATAAGTTTAAAGTACATGCACTGATTACATGCACAAGAAGAGAGGGTAAGTAAATCGCAAGTACTGAAGTTCCAGTTCTCTGTAACTGCAAACTGCAAACTGATTACATACACTTCGAACACATAGACTGGATTAAAGCTTCTCCTTAGCTTAACTTCTTAAGTCAAGTTCACCCTCTCTTTAGCTGATTTGCCTCTTTTAGAGCTCCTTAGCTTCTTTTCGCGGACAGTAATACCCTCTGTATCCTCTGAAATATTTCAAATTTTCAGTTTATCTAAAACCGGGCCAAATTTTTTTTCTTTGCCCATTCGGAATGCACGGGGTCAGAATTATTGTGCTTTTGAGATTCGCGCATAAAGAATTTGAACGGTTCGGATTTTGCACACATAAACTCAAAGTTTGAGATATATCAGAGGATGCGAATTCTCTAAAGAGAGCCTCCTTTACCTTTAGAGTTCTTCATTCATTTCTGTCTTCTCAGTCCAGCACATTTCCCTAGGGACAAGTTAAAACTGCCTCCTCTTTCCAGCCTCAATTGTAGGCCCAAATTGCAAATATGATGCACAGTCAGATTCTCCTTAAGATGACCTCTCCATCGACATCCACTTCGATTAGGTATTTCTCCGCCGCCGCCCCTCACAAGTAGCCCCTCCCCACCACCATTGTAGAGGATACAAGTTTTTAGTCTTGTGCGCTGTAAGTTTTACCAGTACCGGGTCCCACTATCTCTCTCCCTGTTCCGGCGCTGCTCATACCTTCGCGGCCGATCTCTTCTCTCTGTTTCTTGTCAGCTCTCAAACTTGCTTATAACTGAGAAGTAGTGCACTTGTGAAGTACAGTTTTAAGAATTGTGCTTATATCTTTCTTGTCAATTCTCTTTGGTTGAGCTAACCTGAGCATTGTTGATGGATTGATGTGGTTTGGTGTGCGTATATATAGTTCTTTAAGAATTGTGCTTATATCTTTCTTTTTTACTTTCTTTTTTCTTTTTCCTTCATTTCATCATCCTTTTTTTGTGGATTTTCAGTTTTGAGTGCATTGATCCCAATATAGTAATATCCAGGAAACTCACATTTTTTAAATTCGATTTTGAGAGTTAAATTATTGTATACGAGTGCTCAATTGGGTTGTAGAACAGTGCATGCAGCAGATGCTAGCCCATTTTCTTCATGAAAACAACGATCTGTATTTTACAGGAAAAGAGTTTTAAGTTTTTTTTTCATGGTGGTTTAAATTACGACGCCTTAACTCCATCTTGCTCATGTTTTCACCTCGTTTAGTAGCTTAAGTGTGAAGGGGTTTACTCCACAATCAAACATGGCCTAGATGAATAACTTCTCTTTGAGAAACATGTGCATTGTTTATTATATTTTGAATAGTAACAGTTTATGTGGTTTGTGATGCAGAGCAAATCAGAGGCTGAGGAGAACCAGGCCATCTCAATGGATGAGAATTCATGCCAGCTGTGTAGTGTTGAGAAGTTGACCTTCAGGCCACCGCCAATCTACTGCATCCCATGTGGGGTCCGTATAAAGCGCAACTTCACATACTATACATGTGGCACTGATGAGCATAGGCACTATATTTGTATCCCATGCTTCAAAGATGCAAGAGGTGGGGATACCATAGAGATTGAGGGCCATGTTGTCCCCAAGAGTAGGCTTGAGAAGAAAAAGAATGATCAGGTGACTGAAGAAGAGGTAAGTCTCTTTGTTCTTTCAACCAAGTATGGTAGTGTAGGGTACCAACTCGTATTGGTGTTCTTTCAAGTCTCTTTGTTCTTTTTTTTTAATTTTCTTTTCACTTATTTTGGGTTTAGCAATTTGCTTGATGAATCTCTAAGAGTAGAGTTTGGTAACTTAGTGTGTAAGAGATCTTTTTTCTTCTCTTATCTTGCTGTTTATTTCCCTTTTTTTAGTTTACAAGTTTTTTAATTCTTCTCATGGTCTGGGGATTAAATTTGTCAATAACATGTATCTTTTAAAGCTTTTTAATTCTATTGTCTCTTTTCACTGAGAACTAACCAATAAGCCACCTTCTCCACAGTGGGTGCAATGCGACAAGTGTGAGGCATGGCAGCACCAAATATGTGCTCTATTTAATGAGCGTATGAATGATGGCGGTCAAGCTGAATACACCTGCCCAAACTGCTACATTGAAGAGGTCGAAACAGGTGAGCGCAAACCACTACCCCAGAGTGCTATGCTTGGTGCCAAGGATCTACCACGCACAATCTTGAGTGACCACATAGAGAATCGTCTCTTCAAGCGGCTGAAGCAGGAAAGGCAGGACCGAGCCAACCATTTTGGAAAGAGCTTTGATGAGGTACCAGGAGCAGAGGAACTTGTTGTTAGAGTTGTTTCATCTGTTGATAAGAAATTAGAGGTGAAGCCAAGGTTTTTAGAGATATTTCAGGAGGAGAACTATCCGATTGAGTTTCCCTACAAATCTAAGGTGCTGTGAAGATTTTTTTTTTTTGAGGATTTGGTTTTTCATATTCTATGGAATTTCAGTTTTTTTTTTTTTACTAAATTTCTGGTTTTACTTTCTAGGCAATATTGTTGTTTCAAAAGATTGAGGGTGTAGAGGTGTGCCTGCTTGCAATGTACGTGCAAGAGTTTGGCACAGAATGTGCCTCTCCAAACCAACGGCGTGTTTACCTCTCGTATCTTGATTCAGTGAAGTACTTCACGCCTGAGATCAGAACTGTCAGTGGCGAGGCACTTCGCACGTTTGTCTATCACGAAATTCTGGTATAGTCACTTCTTTGACCTTAAGAAATTACATATAGTTTTCCTTATTTTCCAGATAAACAGCTAGCTGTTTTGATATACATAATAATTGGTTAATATAATTATTTTCCAGCTCGGGTACCTTGAATTTTGCCAAAGGCGTGGATTCACGAGCTGCTACATATGGGCGTGCCCTCCTGTAAAAGGCGACGACTATATCTTGTATTGCCATCCAAAGAATCAGAAGACTCCAAAATCTGGCATATTACGGGATTGGTGAGTATTATGTATGTGCTGAATATTATCACTTAGCATGCAAGCTAAGTGTATGTGTATGTATGTGCTGAATATACTGTTAATGTGTGAAGGTATTTGTCTATGCTGAAGAAGGGAGTAAAAGAGAACATAGTGGTTGACCTGACTAATCTGTATGACCACTTCTTCACAAATCAAGGGGAATCCAGAGCAAAGGTGACAGCAGCCCGTCTGCCTTATTTTGATGGCGACTTTTGGCCAGGAGCTGCAGAAGGCATGATTACCCAACTGCACCAAGAGAAGAATGACCATAAGCTGCAGAAAGAAAAGGCCAGGAAAGGTCTAATCACTAAGAGTGCCCTCAAGGCTAGTGAACACGCCAATTCCAGCAGCCATGTCTCGAAGGATACCACGCTGATGAAGATGGTACTGTAGTTTTTTCTTTTAAACCTAAATAAGGATAATGTGCTTTTTATTGTCTGCCAGAATCTAATCTAAGTGATGAGAAGGTGGTTCATACTTACATGGCTTGTTTTTCCTTGTGCAGCTGGGCAAATTATTGCATCCAAACAAGGAAGACTTGATCCTGGTTCATCTCCAGCATCCCTGCAACCACTGTTGCACACTTATGGTGTCTGGAACACGCTGGGTGTGCAATAGTTGCCGATATTTCAACCTATGTGATAGGTGAGCATAATAATTGGCAGAATTATTCATGAAAATTTTCTGTATAAAGAAAATATTCTGGTGTTGAACATTATCCAAAATGATTATTTTATCCTTCTGGTTGACTTTTGCATATAAAATCATCTAATGTCTTGAATGAATAATCTTCTCTTTGCATGATAGCTGTCACAAAGTGGAGAACCTGCGTGAGTTCAGGGAGAGGCACCCGACGCTTAGCAGGGAGAAACACACATTCAGACCAGTGAGTTTTCTGTTTCTTGGGTTCTCTTCCAGTAGAGCTTTATCTTGATATTATTATTTATCATACTTTTTATAGTGTTATTATTATTTTACCATTTTGCACATGAGAACATAATAATGAAATTTAATTTAATTGCAACTTATGAAGCCTGAATTCCTGACTCACTGTTTGTTTCAGGTGGAGATATTTGGCGTGCCGAGTGACACAAGGGACAAGGATGATATCCTCGAGAGTGAGTTCCTTGCTACAAGGAAATCATTCTTGTCACTCTGCCAAGGCAATCACTACCAGTACGACACTCTTCGACGTGCAAAACACTCGTCCATGATGGTGTTGTACCATCTTCACTGCAACGACCTTGGCATGGGGAAAAGGCAAACGGGTCGATTTAGACCCGTCTGAGCGTCGTGCAGGAGAAGAAAGAAGAACTGGGCAGCGGGGGCAGGCGGAATGGGTCACGGTCAGGATTCTAATTGAAATGAGTTCAGCTGACAGAGGGGTCCGCAGATCAAATGAATTCCGTGACCGTTACTTGTCTGAATCACTGGAGAAGGGACCCACGTCGTCAGTATTGGAGACAGACTCGCGAGGTACGGACTGGAGACGAGAAGACGCGGAGAGACCTCAACCTGTTAAGCCAGCTCAGCAGTACCTGAGCCCAAGCAAACCTTCCTGTTTTATCCTTTCTGCCAGTATTTCTGGAGTAATGTGTTGGCCTCTGAAAGTCAGTGAATTCCTTTGTTTCGAGATCTGCCACGCCGTACAGATAAACCAGGTTGCCCAAACCTTTTCTGTGGTTCTATTCAGTCTCTTGACCTTGCTCCATGATGAGTTGTGTATTAATTCTAACGCAATTTAAATATAATTTGATGTTCCATCAAATATCATTAAATATAGAACATTGCAACTTTTTATGTCATTTGATGATCGGTAACATTTGCATAGAAATTTATCATTTTTCATGTATAACCATATTTGTAAAGTACAGATCATATTTATTTGTTGGATTTTAAAAATATAAGTTATCTTTTTTATGATTGCAAAAGTTTGTCATTTATTTGATCATTAATGTCCCACCCTTTTGAAAAGCTGCCAAGTTTATAATCGAAATGTTTACTTCAAAATTTCATGTTTCGCTACCTTTTAAATTTGAATTTTTATTCTTAGATTTGAAGTTTACAAGGGAAAAGGGATTCTGTACTTGGATGAAGTTGTGAAGAAGAAACAAGGGAAGAAATCCTATTTGATGCTTTTGTTTATATATGAAACCTTGAAATGTGTTGAAATAATGAGAATTTTGTAATGATTTATTAAAGGGGAAACAAACAGAGTGAGGCTACGGTGCTATGCATAGCATCAATTGGGTCCGTACTACGGTTCAAAATTTGACCTTTTAAAATACTAACGGTCGATCCGAACCGTTCAACATGATTATAAAATGAATATGTACTTGCAAATCAAATTTTATATTTTTTCGAATATTTTTACTATTTTTTCGAAAATCACTTGATTTGAATATTCTGGACCATCCAAAAACAGCCTATCTAAAAAAATAGTAAAAAAATTCGAAAAAATGTAAAATTTAGTTTGCAAGTACATATTCATTTTATAATCATGTTGAACGGTTCGGATCGACCGTTAGAATTTTGAAAAGTCAAATTTTGAATCGTAGCACGGACCCAATCCGTACTATGCATAACACCATAGCCTCATTCAAACAAATAAATCCAACTGATATGTAATTTTTTTTTTCCTGTCATGGATGGTTTTAACCTCTTCTCCAGAGATATTTATGTTCAGTCGTGTGATTTGTGCAAAAAAATCTTTTGTGATTATAAATGTGTTATCCAATATATTTAATGTAATAATACACAGTGCCCTAGAGGTTCTTTTTTTTTTTTGCTCAATCAACCTGAGTCTTTGTTGTGGCATATATTTATATGAGGAAGGTTCAAATGCTTTTATTTTTTGTGTCTCCATCATGTTTATATTTTTAAAAATTTTAATAACTCAAAATTTAAAACTTAGAAAGTCAAAATAAAACCGCTAGATATGATCTACATTATTTTATCTATGCATGTGTAAAAAATTATGATATGTCAACTTTGTTGTGTTTGTCATCCAGATCTTGTAAAAATGTACTGATGTGGATAATTTCTAGACATCCATTTTTCAACTTATTAATTCACATAAAAACAAAATTCAAATGTAATAATTTTTTATTAGCACGTAATGAAAATCATATAGATCAAATCTAACAGTTTTATTTTGACGTTTATGTTTTAAATTTTAAGTTATTAACGTTTTAAAAATAAAGTACAGTGGAGGCACGGAAAATGAAAGCATTTGAACCCTCCTCTATTTATATATGCTATAATTGAAGCAAGACAATTTTATATGTCATATATTGATAATTGAATCGATTTCACATATCAGTTACTCTGAGTTAAGATAAAGTTGTCATTACTATTACTATTAGTATATATACTATATGATCAATTAGATTCACTAGACTAATGACATGTTATAACAATTTCAACAACTCCACATAAGATTATATTTTTTAATTATTTTACATATACACTTATTTGGGTTAAGTCAACATTTAACAAACATTCTTACCACATGACTGACAACAAGTTAGGGGTTGGCAGTCATCTCCAAAGTGTGTAGCGCAAATATACGAACAATGTTTATTTAAAGATAAATAATGTTTTTTTGTAAATTTATCTTATTATATTTATTTTTAGTTTGTGTGAATAACATTAATTGAACCTATTTATAACCCAATCATAAAAATATATGATATATGATCATACTTCAAGTCTTCAATTGTGTAACTACCTGGATCAAGTTTGCTTACATGAGATATTGGTGAAAACTAAAAAAAAATAAGATTTATTATTTATAATATTTAAATTTTTACAAATTATTATTTGAAATGAAAAAATATTGATATTTTAATTTGTGAACTAAAGCCAAACAAAGTATTAAACATTGGTGCAATCTTTTGAATTGTAGAATCCGGTTGCATTTTATATGCTTTAAGTCTCTTGATCTTGCTTCTTGACAGTAACCACCAGATCTCTGTAGCGAAAGGGCAAAGGAATAGGTGTAATGTCGATTCTATCGGACAATTGTTACACATTAGACAGTCCATTTAACAATTGTTACATATTACACATTTGACAGCCCATTTTGTGCTCTTCTCGCTTGTAAATTTTTTTAATTGCGGATCATTTTGTTTTATTGTTTGTTTCTTGCAATTATTTTAATTGGACTCAATCTATCTTTAGTTTCTACATGGCTTTGTATTAATTCCTTAATTTTTTTTTCTACGTTAAACTCGTTTCTAATTAAAAGAAATAATTTTCTGATACGCTCAAATTTGATTGCCTAAGGCCAGCTTGCCGAGAAAAATATTTATCCAAAAAATAATCAACACGTAAAATATCAAAATTAAACTTGTAGAAAGTTACATACACACCCATCATAATAATTTGTTGATCGATTTACATATTTTCTCATAATTTTTTTAAAATTAGTTAGTTCTCATCTAAACTTATTTATTAATAATCCCATTTCTTTTTTGGTAGATTTACCATAACCAAATTAACCAAGGAATTTAACACTCGTGTCTAATTTTATTATACTTGCTCATCAAAGATATTTGTCAAAATTGACTCTGTTGATATAAGGCAATGCATTTTAATGACTAATTTCAACGACCAGTGCTTAGTGCTCATGTAACTCTTGGCTTATTTAACAAAATCCACTTTATTGAATTGGTGCTTGTGTAACTCATGGCATTTAAATGACTCACTTGAAATAAAAAAAATATATATATTGTACGAAAGAACCTAATCAATAGGCTTCTCAATGACTAATTTCATAATTAACAGGCTTTTTTCATGGTGTTTGGTCACAATAACTTGATCAACTATCAGTGAAATGGCCCTATCGCATGGTTTAGATTAGAGGGAAGATAAACTACATTTAAATTCTCATGCTAAAAGAGGGGTTGAATGGGGGTTATACCACAAGTATTAACTCATCTTCTAGAAGGTATATATATAATAAGGATGAGAAATTGCATGACATATTTAATATCTAAGTAAAAACTCCATGTAAATGTAAGTAAAAGAAGTGTGACTTAAATTGTGCCCATCTTTGGTCTTTATACAAGTAACCATTTTTTTTTTTTTTTTTGAGGAAACTATCTGAGAGATATACATATATAATTTTTTACCTAATTAATTGTTTATTTCATTCCAAGTTACTAAACATATCTAATTACTATAATGTCTACAATGTCTATGTTCTGAAAGTGTATTAATTGTAATATATTTCTTTGTTTATTGTTGAGGAAGTGCATTAATTGTAATATATTTCGTTGTTTATGCACGTTAACTTTATTTCTCTTTCACCCTTAAAGAAAAATGATAACCTCAGATATAGCAGAGCGCATATTCATTCTGATAAATTGTACAATTAAATGCCAGATCTGGCTTAACTGAAGCATCAAACAATAAATCATCACAGGACTTGGGCCTTATTTTCATAAAAATAAAAAACAATAAATCTGGAGGATACGAATTTATGGCTTAACTGAAGTGAATTAAATGGCTTAATTGAAGCATCAAACAATAAATCAACATAAAAAAAAAATAGACGAACCTGTATCCGAAAATAATAGAACAAAAAAAAAATCAGAAAATAATAATAGTGTTTGTATTTTGGGACAAGACAAAACAAGATAAAATACTAATATTTCGATCTGACAAAATGCTAACAATTTTGTAGTTTGTCTGTGAAACACTAGTGAAAATTTATATTAATTTTTTAATAATTATGAAATGGTTTCATTGTTAACGTTTTGTTAGATTCGAAATTCTAGCGATACTATTTCCCGACATTTTTATTAATATCCAAAGTTTAATACAAATTATTAATTATACCCAGAACTCAACTCAATATCGAAATATACCCAAGCCGGCCATCTTATGGCCGGCTATGTACCTTTTTTTTTTTTTTTTTTTTTTAAAGAGAGACACTATGAAGATCAAAAATATTGAAATCTAACTCTGAAAATTTGAAATTTTTGTTTAAATTATTTGTTATATTACTTCTTTGATGTATAATTAGCATATTTATACTAAAATACGATAGATTAATTGAAATTATGTTGAATAACACTAAATTATGTTAAATTACGATAAATTACGTTAAAATACGGTAAATTACGCTAAAATACGATATGAATAGGGACGATATCTTCACTGAAAAGGAGAAAAACGACGATGAAACTTAGTTACATATGAATAGGGACGATATCATTCAATCCAAGTAGCTCAGTAAATTAGTTACATAATGAACTTGCAGATTACCAATTTTTACTATTTTTGGAATTTTTTTACTATTTTTTATGATTCATGAAAGATGAGCAAAATCAGTCTATTATAGCGTAATTTTGTGTAGTTTAGTGTTTTTTTTACTGTATTTCAGCATAATTAGCGAAGTTATTGTAATTTAACGTAATTTAGTATAATTGAACATAATTTATTGTAATATAGTGTAATTCAACATAATTTCAAGTATTCTAGCGTATTTTAGTATAAATATGCTAATTATACATCAAAAGAAGTAGAGGAGGGATCAAGTTACAACAACCATTTTTTTCATTTTCAAAGTCCAAATCGTCGATCCAAACCGTTCAACATGATTATCTAAATAAAATGTGCTTGCAGATCAAATTTTACATTTTTTTGAATTTGTTTACTATTTATTAAGATGGGTACAAAATTCAATAGTCTGAATATGACTATTTTTTGTAAAATACTTAGGGTGCGTTTGGATGACACAGGAATAGCGCTAACCCAGGAACAGCTGCTATTCCTGGCGAGCTATTCTTAACACAGCACGTTTGGGTGAAAAAAAACGCTATTCTCAACAAAGGAATAGCTCGGGTTAGCTGCTGTTCCGCTATTCCTATGAAATGTTGGGTTAGCAGCTATTCCTAACCCCAGGAACAGCTGCTATTCCGAGCTATTCCTTGATTCATCCAAACGCACCCTTAATAAATAGTAAACAAATTCAAAAAAATATAAAATTTGATCTGCAAGCATTTGTACCAGTAAACTTTAATCGTGCAAAGTCAAAACAGTAAATGATGCACGAAAAGACCCTAAAAACTCTGAGATTGTAAAGAAAGTTCGAAAACTCTATATCCGACGGTCGGATCGGGCTGAAAAGTAAGTTAGCTTGGTTTTGGGGCTCTGGAGCTCATGTCAAAATTTCAGCCCGATCCGACGGACGGATCAAAAGTTATGCCCTTTTTTTTGTGAAGCATGCGCAGGACTTGGTTAAATATCATGAGTAAAGCATAGAACAGATCAATTGCAATCATAGGAAATATTCAGTTATTGATTGGTGGCTCTGATACCAAATGTGATTGGACGTTAATAGATATACCAAATGTGGAAATCATGTTGAACGGTTTGGATTGACGATTTGGACTTTGAAAATAAAAAAAATAATTATTGTAATTTGATCCCTCCTCATAGAAGTAATATAACAAATAATTTAAACAAAAATTTCAAATTTTTAGAGTTAGATTTCAATATTTTGATCTTCATAGTGTCTCTCTCAAAAAAAAAAAGGTACAGAGCCGGCTTGGGTATATTTCGATATTGAGTTGAGTTCTGGATATAATTAATAATTTGTATTAAACTTTGGATATTAATAAAAATGTCGGTACTATTTCGCTAGGTCCGAAACATTAATTTTGTCATAAATGAAAATATCTCTGATTTTGCCGATATTTTTATTAATACCAAAAAAAAAAACAAATTATCAAATCTGCCCCCACCCCAAATTTATTTTTATTTCTTCCCCAACCGCCCGTCAGCTGGGCGGTCCACTTTCCCCACCTGACCGCCCAGCAGCCGGGCGGTCCACTCTTCAAACCTGACCGCCTATGCTGGGCGGTCCACTATTTTTTTTTATAAGCGGTCCCCCCCCACAGAACCGCTCTTCTCTCTCTTTCTTCTCTGCCTCCCCCCCCGCCCCGCGTCTCCGCCGCCCCGCCGCCCGAAACCACCACCCCCAGCCAGTCCCTCTCTCTTGAAGTCTCTCTCTCCCTCTCTTCCTCTCTCTCTCTCTCTCTCTCCCTCTCCTCCTCCTCTCTCTCTTCCTCTCTCTCTCTCTCTCACCCGAACCCTAATTTTCGGCCATCTCGGCGACAATCCGATTATTTTCGAGTAAGTTTCTAAATAATTTTTTTAATTTATATTTTGTATCTTGTATTGGCATTGGAACGATTGATAGAATTGAATTCTTAATTATCTTGTGCAGGTTGTTGATTTTCCCGACACGATTGAATTGTTCAAAATTAGAGTTTCCAAAATTAGAGTTTGTAGTTTAGGGGTTTAGGGTTGACAAAACTGAAGTTTATAAATTAGGGTTAAATTATTAATTATCGTGTGCGGGTTGTTGATTTTCCCGTCGTGATTTATTGTTAAATTAGGGTTGAATTGTTAAATTAGGGTTTATGATTGAATTGTTTAAATTAGGGTTGAATTGTTAAATTAGGGTTTAGGGTTGAATTGTTTAAATTAGGTTGAATTGTTAAATTAGGGTTGAATTGTCTTAAATTAGGGGTTTAGGGTTGAATTGTTAATTTTGGGTTTAGGGGTTAAATTAGGGTTTAGGGTTGAATTGTTAGATTAATGTTGAAATGTTAAATTAGGGTTTAGGGTTGAATTGTTTAAATTATGTTGAATTGTTAAATTAGGGTTTGGTTGCATTGTTAATTTAGGGTTTAGGGGTTAAATTAGGGTTTAGGGTTGAATTGTTAGATTAGGGTTGAAATGTTAAATTAGGGTTTAGGGTTGAATTGTTTAAATTATGTTGAATTGTTAAATTAGGGTTGAATTGTTAAATTAGGGTTTAGGGTTGAATTGTTAATTTAGGATTTAGGGGTTAAATTAGGGTTTAGGGTTGAATTGTTAGATTAGGGTTGAATTGTTAAATTAGGGTTTATGATTGAATTGTTAGATTAGGGTTGAATTGTTAAATTAGGGTTTAGGGTTGACAGAATTGGAGTTTATATGTTATGATTTATAAATCAGGATTTATAAGATAGAATCTTCTGTTTATTGAAATGTAGTATGGTCAGAACTAGATGGGGACGTGCATGGGATGCCCCTCTGGAGACGGGGGAGAGTTCACATGATGCAGAGGATTCCGGTGGAGAGGCATCCGGTGCAGCGGCATCCAGTGCAGAGGCATCCGGTGCAGATACATCCGGTGCAGAGACGTCCGGTGCAGATGCTCCCTTTGAGATTATCCCCCTCACCATATTGACACATTTAGTCCTCTTCTGTGGACCCCACATGTCAGGCACCGTGTCTCACTTGCATCTATAGAGGTACGTTAGATTTGTATTCCTAATTTAAATAGCATTATTTAATATTACATATAATTAGACGTTTATATTGAAATCATTGTAAAATGCAGGACACGACGATGTTGAAAGTGAGGCATCGCACCCCCGAGATACCATACGTCCGTCACCCGTTGATGGAGCAGTGCATCATGCGTCTCGGGTTGTATCAGTTGGCCACCATGTCTCACTGTGATATTGACCAGGCTCTCGTTTGCGGTCTGGTGGAGAGATGGCGACCGGGGACGCATACATTTCACCTTCCGGTTAGGGAGATGACAGTCACACTAGGTGACGTCAGCGCCTTATGGGGTTTACGGATAGATGGCGACCCCATCGGTGGTGTCTCAGACCATCCGGACCTGACGGGGATGATACCAGAGCTGCTGGGGGCCGCTCCGACGGACTCTGCAGATGATGACTCGGGGTGGGCGATCCACCAATGGGTGTTGAACAACAACGCGTGGAACGCGTACTACAACGAGCATGGAGTTCCAGTGCATCAGACCGAGGTAGCAAAAGTTCATTATTTAATTAATTTACTCGTTACTTCTATGTCTCTAATTTAACATTGTTTACATACAGAATGAAGCTGTCGCTTTCTCATTGGATGACCTCACTGGAGATGAGGGCGGATGGGAGCCAGCTAGCTCCCACATACCGCAGTATATTGAGCCCAGACAGCACGATGGCGAGGCCAGTGGGAGTGGGGCACAGACTGCAGATGGCTTTGCCTCTGCTATATTTGGCATACCGCCTCCGGCCACGTATCCTCCTACTTGGGAGGCCGATCCGTGGGTGTTGCGTACACAGGCGGGGATCCATGGGGAGCATCCATTACACCTGGGGGAGGACCCATGGGCGCGCGAGGCCGTACACGATGACATGCAGGTGGATGAGGTTCCCCAGAGGCGTCCGCCGTTGCAGAGGGACCGCCATGCACCTACTAGGTTGGAGCTCTCCGGACCTCGCCCTCGTCATCGCCGTTAGGGTTTTTATATTTTTTTAGTTTGATAGGTTTCTAGTATTTTATGTTTGGATTATTATATTTCATGTTTGGACTGTTATGTTTCATGCTTAGACTTACCATTTAGATTACCTACTTTTGTTGTTTAGACTAACCATTTAGATTACCATTTAAAAACATTTAAACATTAACAAACTAAATATAAAACTAATCAATTATATTAAAGCTAGACAATTACATAACATATAAAAATAATCGTCAATTATAAAAATATAATCGTCAACAAATAATAAATATATATCATACAATTTAATATAGTAAACAATCAAACAAATCATTACAACAATTTAATATAAAACATTCAAACAAATTAAAACATAAAACCGCCATAAAAAAAATAATAGCGGACTGCCCAGCAGCTGGGCGGTCAGCTATGAAGAGTGGACCGCCCAGCTGCTGGGCGGTCAGGTGGGGAAATTGGACCGCCCAGCTGACGGGCGGTTAGGGTAGAAATAAAAATAAATTTGGGGTGGGGGCAGATTTGATAATTTGTTTTTTTTTGGGGTATTAATAAAAATATCGGCTGATTTTGCGATACAATTTCTTTATTTTTTAAATGTTATGGATAAACAATCTTTGCAGTGTGCGTTATATATATATATATATAAAGGTTGGCTAATATCAAAACGTTTGTCCGGAGCCGTGAAACAAACGTTTCGGTTTTACATTTACAAAGTCCAAACAGTCGATCCAAACCATTCAACATTCAATCCATATTAAAATGTGCTTGGAGATCAAATTTTACATTTTTTATATTTTTTTTACTATTTATTAAGTCAGTTTTAAAATCGTTGTTTTCAATGATCCAGAAATTTTTCACTGTTTATTAAAATCAACGATTTTAAAATTGGCTTAATAAATAGTAAAAAAAATTCAAAAAATGTAAAATTTGGTCTCCAAGCACATTTTAATATAGAGATCACATCTAACGGCTTGGATCGACCATTTGGACTTTGAAAATAAGAAAACCACCACAGCTCTGGAACAAACATTTTGATATTAGCCAACCTCTATATATATATATAGAGTTGGACTACGGTACAATGCAATGTATAAACTCTCTTGTGCATTGGACTCTAAATCACTGAATTCAAAGTCCAAAAATTCAATCTGAAGCACTCAATGTGTTCTCCATATTAAATGTGTCTGAAGACCAAATTTTACATTTTTTGAAAATTTATTACTATTTATTAAGATGGATACAAAATCGTTGTTTTTCAAAAAAATATGGACCATAAAAAACAACAATTTTCCAAAATTTTAAACAAATAGTAAAAATTTCCAAAAAATGTAAAATTTGATCTCCAAGCACATTTCAATACAGATATCACGTTGAACAGTTTGGATTGACTGTTTGAATTTTGAATCCAACGAATTACCATCCAATGCACAAGATGGTCTATGTATTGCAATGTACCCTAGCCCAACTCTATATATATATATATATATATATATATAGAGAGAGAGAGAGAGAGAGAGATGGGCTATTGTACTTCGCGAAGTAAAACCCCCGTTTACTTCGGGCCATATTTTGTCATTTTCAAAATTCAAACAATCGATCCGAACCGTTCAACATGTTCTAAATATTGAAATGTGCTTGGAGACTAAATTTTACATTTTTTGGAATTTTTTTACTATTTATTAAGCCACTTTGAAAGTTTCTGATCTGGTGGTCCAGAAAATTTTACTGTTTTTAATGTTCACCGTTGGATCAGAAACTTTCAAAGTGGCTTAATAAATAGTAAAAAAATTCCAAAAAATGTAAAATTTAGTCTCCAAGCACATTTCAATATTTAGAACATGTTGAACGGTTCGGATTGGTTGTTTGGATTTTCAAAATGAAAATATGAGCGTGGAGTAAACGGGGGTTTTACTTCGCGAAGTACAATAGCCCATCTCTATATATATATATATATATATATATATATATATATATATATATATATATAGAGAGAGAGAGAGAGAGAGAGAGTACGGCTAATGCGCTTCCTCTAGTATATTAACAAAATGCTTCCGGCCTTCAAAATCTATCGAATGGGCTTCAAATGACAAATTCAAACCGTTCAAACCAATCTCCTTACCGAGAGTTTTGTTTCCATATAAAAAAATTTAATTTGTGAATTTATTTACTATCAAGTCAAGTGGTAAAAAAATGAGCAAAATAGAGCATTAAAATGTGCATAAAATCCTTCATATTTTGACCGCTTGATTTAATGGTAAATAAATTCGAAAATTAAAATTTTTTATATGAAAACGAAGCTCTCGTTAAGTGATACCTCGCATATTTAGCCTATTTTAGGCCTGTTTTAGTACCAGATTCGTGCCATAATTCACCAGAATCATGTGCATCTCATTGTTATATCTTTAGAATTTGGTACTGCTGAGTGTTTGTTTGTTTTCTGCAGGTTTGGAGCAAAACACACGAAGAAATGGCGATTCACATGATGAGGTACGGCCCTTACCAGGCTTGGTACGGGTCGGACCTTACTTAGCCATTTTCAGCTCTTCACGCCTGGTACGGCCAGGCCGTACCAAATTGGTACGGGCCGTACATGAAGGCGTCCTGACAGATTCAAATTTGGGCAGAGGCTATTTAAGGCGGGGAACTCTCCAATTTCGAGAAGAATTCCATTCCAGATCTATTTGAGAGCACAGTAAGAGAAAGAAAGAGAGCTAAGGAGCTGAGAGCAAGAAGGAAGGAAGAGGAAGAGGCGAAACTCGACGGATCTAGCTTCCTCCTCTCGATCCCTTCGATCCATGGCTATCTCTCTCCCTTTTATTGTATTTTTAGATATTATCATGTGCTGTGAGTAGTTCTTTTAGTTTCTAGGGTTAGAGATTGATTCTTGATTTGTTTTGACTTTCTTTGACTTGTACTTTGTATGAACTCTTTAGTTTGATTGATTGTGATCTTATTTGCTATCTTTTGCTTTGCTTGCTGTGATTGTTGTATGATGTCCCTTTAGGTTTAGATCGAACCTATCAAGGTCATGTGATCATCTCAATCTTTCATCCAAATCAAATGCTTAGGGTAGAATAGTCGAATTGAAGCCGAAAGGTTGAATTCTCCTCTAATCGACAGATTAGAGGGTGCCTTAGACCTCCAATCAACCAGCTAGGGTAGATCTGTACCAACACACGAGAGTTGAGGTGTAGAAATCCCTAAAAGGCAATTAATTGCATTCCAACCTAGATCTTGATCCAACAAACGATGGTTGAGGGTTAGGAACCTTAGGTATGGTCAATTGAACCTTTCTAAAGAGTTTAGCACAAGGTACCAGCAAGGAAATGCATTCACTCGAACTGGTAGGTTCTGTTCTGGGAAGCCAGTACGGGTCTTACCAGGGTGGTACGGCCTTGCCTTACCAAGTGAAGTACGGCCTAGCCGTACCAACTTGGTACGGGCCGTACCACTAGAGGCAGATCAGAGATGAAGTCTGAAACCCTGGAAACGCCTTTTATCCATAATCAAAACACAATTTACATTTCTTATAGCATTTTATTACATCTTCTTGAATTGTTTGATCTGACCCTTTAGGAAATTAAACACCAAACCAAACCTTTTTCACTTCTAGTTTTTGATTGAGTTTGATAGAATCTAACCTCGTAATTGCCCGTCCCTGTGGATCGATACCCGATTATACTACTCGATAGGGGTTGTGCACTTGCAACCCTTACTCGTGAAGTGTAAACGCGGTTTTAAAAGGTACGCCCTCAAGCGTACCGAAACTTGCGTTGCGCTTCTGCGCGAACAAGTTTTTGGCGCCGTTGCCGGGGACGGTAACCAATTGCCTAGTTAGATTGTATCTTACTTAATTAATCTAGACTTTATCTTGTGTCCTTTATTTATTTTGCTTCTTTCTTCTATCCTATTTTATTTTCTCTTTTTCAGGAACAATATGGCGATTACTATCTGAGGAACTCGAGACACCATGGATCTCATGTACAACATGATGACTGACCAACATTGGTATGGGAGCGAAAATTTTCAAACTGGAGGAGGCGGCCGATCCAAAGCTGATCAGATCGCATCTCTACATGCCAAAGCTGCCAAGCTAGAGGAGGCCGTAGAGAGGTATTCAATCATAATGAGCATGAGGGCAGCCAGAAACCAGCAACCACAGCCATGTGCCTTGTGTGGGGACAGGAGACACTCTTATGAGTATTGCCCACTGGCTGATTGGAGTGAGGAACCGGAGCAGGATGGCTATATCAGCAACAACAATTGCAATTTCTACGACCCTGCACCATTTGATGACTCGAACAATTGCGTATTCCAACCCGACCCATCCGAGCCGTACGTTGATCCCGCTGAGATCGAATTCATACACGAGCAAGGCAAGATGAATCAGATGATGTGGGAACATATGCAGAGCATGTCCACTCAGATGGCTGCTCAACAAAATCAGATGGCCGCTCAACAAAATCAAATGGCTGCCCAAAACAAGTTGCTGGAGCAATTGAGTCACATCATCATCTCACGCCAATCTCAACCTGCAAAGCTGCCAGCTCAGCCAGAATGCGAAGGACCAGCCCAGCCAACAGACCAGACCGCACTTGACGCGACCCGCATCATTGAGACACGACCCGCATCACCCACGGAAGAACATGTGGACCCAGGTCGCATCGAGCCAAGTCGACCCGCATCTCCACCTGAAGAGCATGTGGACGCGACCCGCACGCCACCTGATGCGACCCGCATGCCGTGGTCTGATGACCTGGAGACAAAAGGAAGCAAGTCAGATTGGTCAGCATGCGATGCCATTTCACCTGATGCGACCCGCACGGCACCTGATGCGACCCGCGTCAAGACCCAGACAGAGCGGCTGACTCCTGAGCTCAAGCCTCCAGCAGCACACCTCAGGTACGAGTTTCTAGACCCAGATAGATGTCGTCATGTAATCATAAGCGCAGATCTTGAACCCGATCGGACTGCTACACTCTTGGAGAAATTGGAAGCGCACAAAAGCGCGATCGGGCGCTCGATCAAGAACTTGATGGGAATCTTGCGGATTTTTCTGATGCAAGAGTGTGATCGCACGGTCCGTGTACCTCAGAAGTGGGTGCTCCCTCCAGTGCCACCCGATCCATCTCCAACCAAAGCCTAACGAGAGAAGGTCGAGCTCGAGACCTAAAACGAGCGCTCCTTGGGAGGCAGCCCAAGCCATTTTTACCTGTTTTGCATTTTAGGAACAGATAGACATGCATTCATTCTTCTGCATTGCATCACGAGCGGCTTGAGATGTCACGAGAAAGAGAAACGAAAATTTTTGAGGTTGGTACGGCTAGGTCATACCACATTGGTACGGCCTGAAAATTGAAAGGTTGGTACGGCCCGTACCACGTTGGTACGGCCAGGCCGTACCTAGGTCAGAATCGCGAACCGACGCCTTCCCTTCCGCCTTTTTCCCATTTAAACCCCCCCGCACCCCTTCCCCTTCCCAGCCGCACCTCACTCCATTTCTCTCTTCACCCGAGCACACGGAACCACCAGGAGCACCAGCGCACCGCCTCCGACCTTCTTCGGTCCGACCCGCACCCTTTCTCTAGTACGACCCGCACGCCCATTCTGGTCCGACTCGCACGTCTTGCTCCCGGTTAGTGTCTCTTTCACCATTTTTCGCGTTTCCTCTCTTCTTCTCTCGGTTCTGCACATTTCAGTCCAAATCCTACCTTGGTACGGTACACCCGTACCAAGTAGGTACGGCCCGTACCAGCCTCTGAACTGACACCAACTTGGTTGCACAAACCCCACTCTCTGTCACTGGTACCAGTTGGTGCGGCCCTTACCAGCCAACACCAAAACCCTAAGTTAGGTACGGCCCGTACCAGCCTGTGCGGCTAGGCCGTACCTACCTAGGTGAGACCAGGCCGTACCAACTAGGTCAGAGCAGGCCGTACCTACCTAGGTCAGCTAGGCCGTACCAACCAGGTTAGACCAGGCCGTACCTACCCTGTCGACCATCCAAACGAACGTCTGAGAGAAAATGCGTCGACAATCCTCTCGCTCCTCCACATCCTCTGGCGACACCATCCCTTCCGCCACTGGCCCGATGGCCCCCGTCCCTCCTGCTGACGCCCCCACGTCATCTCATCACTCCCACCAGAGTGCGTCTCGGGGTGGCTCCCGAGCATCTCGCCACTCCCAGGAGAGTGCCTCCAGGACTGTTTCCCTTCAGGACGCCATCGAGCCCATCTACTATGAGGGAGAGACCACCTCTAGCGGGCATCAGTCAGGCTACCGGAGCCCACAGCAGAGCCCCTCCTACCACCCATCTGCTGACCAGGACCAGGGCTCTGACGAGGCCTCTGACCAGGCCTCCGCCCATGGCTCCGTTCCCGGCTCCGATCACAGCTCCGACCCTAGCTCCGACCACGCCTCTGACTCCATGGGCTCCGATACGGCCCTCTCTGATGCCACCCAGCGTGCCGACGCATACGCCGAGCGGTACTTCCTCATTTCGACCCGTCGGCAGCTCAAGAACTTCGAAACCTTGCTGACGAAGACGATCAACAATACGAGGATTGTTGACTTCTCTGCTCTTCAGACACTGGGACTGGAGGATGAGTTCCGCCGCATCACCACCCGGGTCGGGATCACTCCAGCCTTCTGGGAGATCGCCCAGAGGGGATACAAGAAGCTCACCATGGAGTTTCTTTCCTCTCTGGAGCTCAAGTACTCGCGGAACGATAATCCGTTCATCAGGTTCCGCATGCTGAGTGAGACCCACCGCGTCTGGCTGTCTGACTTGAGGGAGTGGTTTGGCTTTGATCCACCTCCTCCACCACCACCGCAGGGCGATGAGGACATGATCGATGCCACCACCTCTCCAGTCCAGGCTCCGTTTGAGCCGCTGCATCCTCTCTCTCCTCATGTGCCACCTTTCCCCAGCCAGGCTTCCCCCTTCTTCGAGCAGGTACATCATTCACCCTTTGGTGCTGGTACCTCATTCTATGGAGCTGGCCCATCCACCTCCACCTACGCTGCTGGCCCATCCACCTCCGCCTACGCTGCCGGCCCCTCCACCTCCTGCAGTAGACCTGTGTACCCCCCTCCTCTCTCTGCGCCCACCATCCAGGATGTCTACCACCTGATGTACGGCATGCGTCAGGAGCAGGGTGTTGCACTCTATGAGCAGGGTGCTGCCATTCGTGAGCAGGGCGCCATACTCCATGATCTCCAGCAGCGCGTGACTGGGATAGAGGAGCGGTTTAGCGACTGGCTCTGGTATGACCCCCCTGAGGACTGATCAGGTTCGCTCTCTTTTCCCCGAGCTTCTTTTATCTCTTTTATCTTATTGTCTTGAAGCATTGAGGACAATGCTCAGGCTAAGCTTGGGGGGATTGCATTTGCATTTAGGTCATATTTACTTTATCGTTATTTTTCTTACATTTTTTCGTATTTTCGTGCATTGTTAGGTGAAAATTTGCGTGAATTGCTAGAATTGAGAATAACTTTGAAACAATTTGGTTGTGATTAGGATAGACCTGAGTGAATTGGAACTAACCCATGATTGGTTATTGAACTACTTAGGTTGAGATGTTTTTAATAATGGAAAAGATGAAACAAACTTAGAATTGAATCGAACGAGATTATTCGAAAAAACTGAATTGTGCCTTTAGGAATTGAGATTTTCAAATTAAGAAAGTTTGGAATATCCATTGGTATGAATGAATACCAATGGATGTGTGTATTCATGGTGTGAGCAAACCAAAAAGAAAAGAAAAAGAAAAATAAAAAAAAATGAGAAAAAGAAAAAGAGAAAACAAAAGAGAAAAGATGGAGAAAATAAGAGTACTGGCAATAAGCCTCGAATGGGCGCCTTTGAGCTCGTCTCCCAATTAGAAATAAAGAAAGAAAATTTTGCTCATACCAACACACTTCGTTCGCAACTTTCTTACCCTTAAGCTTGATTCAAGCTTGGGGGAGGGCAAATGCAAAGAAAAATCACTTTGAATAAAAGCAATAATTCGGAAAAAGAATGAAATTGATTCGATCAAACCTAGGTAATTAGTCTTTCCATTGTTAGAAGCATCTCAAAATAAGAAGTTCAATTGACTAATTGTTGGAGTGAATCAAGGTTTACAAAGGAATGTTTGAATTACAACCGAATCGATTCTAGAAATTCTTGACTATAGCACACTCACGTAGGTTTTCACATTTAGACTTGTATCTGCATTTAGATTTAGTTTTCCAGCACTTTCACCCGAGTTTGAAACTTTTTGCTTGAGGACAAGCAAAGGTTCAGCTTGGGGGAATTTGATACCTCGCATATTTAGTCTATTTTAGGCCTGTTTTAGTACCAGATTCGTGCCATAATTCACCAGAATCATGTGCATCTCATTGTTATATCTTTAGAATTTGGTACTGCTGAGTGTTTGTTTGTTTTCTGCAGGTTTGGAGCAAAACACACGAAGAAATGGCGATTCACATGATGAGGTACGGCCCTTACCAGGCTTGGTACGGGTCGGACCTTACTTAGCCATTTTCAGCTCTTCACGCCTGGTACGGCCAGGCCGTACCAAATTGGTACGGGCCGTACATGAAGGCGTCCTGACAGATTCAAATTTGGGCAGAGGCTATTTAAGGCGGGGAACTCTCCAATTTCGAGAAGAATTCCATTCCAGATCTATTTGAGAGCACAGTAAGAGAAAGAAAGAGAGCTAAGGAGCTGAGAGCAAGAAGGAAGGAAGAGGAAGAGGCGAAACTCGACGGATCTAGCTTCCTCCTCTCGATCCCTTCGATCCATGGCTATCTCTCTCCCTTTTATTGTATTTTTAGATATTATCATGTGCTGTGAGTAGTTCTTTTAGTTTCTAGGGTTAGAGATTGATTCTTAATTTGTTTTGACTTTCTTTGACTTGTACTTTGTATGAACTCTTTAGTTTGATTGATTGTGATCTTATTTGCTATCTTTTGCTTTGCTTGCTGTGATTGTTGTATGATGTCCCTTTAGGTTTAGATCGAACCTATCAAGGTCATGTGATCATCTCAATCTTTCATCCAAATCAAATGCTTAGGGTAGAATAGTCGAATTGAAGCCGAAAGGTTGAATTCTCCTCTAATCGACAGATTAGAGGGTGCCTTAGACCTCCAATCAACCAGCTAGGGTAGATCTGTACCAACACACGAGAGTTGAGGTGTAGAAATCCCTAAAAGGCAATTAATTGCATTCCAACCTAGATCTTGATCCAACAAACGATGGTTGAGGGTTAGGAACCTTAGGTATGGTCAATTGAACCTTTCTAAAGAGTTTAGCACAAGGTACCAGCAAGGAAATGCATTCACTCGAACTGGTAGGTTCTGTTCTGGGAAGCCAGTACGGGTCTTACCAGGGTGGTACGGCCTTGCCTTACCAAGTGAAGTACAGCCTAGCCGTACCAACTTGGTACGGGCCGTACCACTAGAGGCAGATCAGAGATGAAGTCTGAAACCCTGGAAACGCCTTTTATCCATAATCAAAACACAATTTACATTTCTTCTAGCATTTTATTACATCTTCTTGAATTGTTTGATCTGACCCTTTAGGAAATTAAACACCAAACCAAACCTTTTTCACTTCTAGTTTTTGATTGAGTTTGATAGAATCTAACCTCGTAATTGCCCGTCCCTGTGGATTGATACCCGATTATACTACTCGATAGGGGTTGTGCACTTGCAACCCTTACTCGTGAAGTGTAAACGCGGTTTTAAAAGGTACGCCCTCAAGCGTACCGAAACTTGCGTTGCGCTTCTGCGCGAACATTAAGGACATTGGTTGAACGGTTTGAATTTATCGTTTGAAGCCGATCCGATAGATTTTGAAAGCCGGAAGCATATTGTTGATATACTAGGAGAAGATCGTTAGCCGTACTATATATATATATATATATATATATATATATATATATTTGTGTGTGTGTGTGTGTGTGTGTGTGTAGTTGGCTACGGTGCTACGCATAGCATAGAGGATCTCTGTGCTACGGCTCAATATTTGAGTTTTCAAAATCCTAACAGTCGATCCGAACCGTTCAACATGATCTCCATATGAATATGTACTTGCAAACTAAATTTTACATTTTTTTAGAATTTTTTTACTATTTTTTTAGATAGGTAGAAAAACACTTGATCTGAATAGTACAGAATTTTCAGATCAAGTGATTTTATACCTATCTAAAAAAATAGTAAAAAAATTCTAAAAAATGTAAAATTTGGTTTGCATGTACATATTCATATGGAGATCACGTTAAACTGTTCAGATCGATCGTTATAATTTTGAAAACTCAAATATTGAGCCGTAGCACGGAGGCCCTCTATGCTATGCATAGCATATTAGCAATTTCCTATATATATATATATATATATATATATATTTAGTCTAGTTTGATATCATGCATTTGCGTAACAAAAAAATTGACCGTTAAAAACTTGTCGCTCTCTTATACATGAAATAGTATAAACAAACCTATATGGTCTCTCATATTATAGATAATATGAGGGCTCACCGGTCCATCAGACCATCACTTGGACCCAACTCTTTCGGTATCCATTTTTCATCCCATAAAATGATAATGAATTTATTTGTTTTAGAGTTCCAGTTCTAGCCATAGGTCCTATAAATTATACCTTTCTTTCTAGTCGTACAAAAATAGATAATTATGTAAACAATTTAGATAATTAAATCCGGACTGTCCGATCAGTATTCTAGCCAATTTTGTATGTTCTTTTACACACGAGTTCATATCTTCTAAGGTTGCGCGCGTAGCTAGATTTTTCATGAGGGTTAGGCAAAAAAAATTATTGGTACGTCTAGCGGATTACGAATTGTCGTTAATTAATCAATTAATTCAGACTATGGGCTATTCAGAGGTAGGCAAATTCATGAATAGACAACAGTTCAGTTATATATAGACCTATACTCGGTTTTTAATTTAAAAATAGACCGTTACTTATCCTCAGTCAATGTAACTCTGCCACTGTTTGAGTTTTTACGTCCGGACCGTCCGATCAGAATTCGAGCCAATGCAGTCTGACAGCCCGGATCCAAATAAAAATATTTGGAATTTAATGAATCAAGTCTGATGCCATCTGGCCATCTGGGCCAGAATTATATATGTTGCTAAATGCTAATTAGACAATAGGCCACATTCAAAGCTTTAATTAAGTGCGAAACCTACCGGCCTGTTTTGAATCTTTTAAAAGAAATAAAAGAAATTGTATAATTTTTTATGTTATCCATTTAGAGTGGAAAAAATGGCACGGCGGAGCCGGCTCCTTCACGGCACGCGTGTCAGTTTTGTGTCGTGACTCGCGTGCCGTGTTCGTCTTTTGAAACTTTGGCACGGCACGGCACGGCACGTGAAAGATTTGGTCACGGCACGACACATAGTCACGCGAGTCACGTGCAATTAGGATCATTAGATATTGATTTAATGGTGAATCTTAAATAAACTAACCTAAATTATGATTAAATGGTCACGCGAGTCACGTATGGTCACGGCACGTTTAGGCACGGCGTGACTTACGTGGCGTGACCATTCGCTTGCCGTGATCACCTCTTGACATTTTGGTCACGGCACGGCATGAGACCAAAATCACGGCACAGCAAGACAAGCTTTTTCCACTCTATATCCACTGCTGAACTCAGGTAATATTATCCAAAGTGAAAAAAATCTCAAATTATTTAATTAATGAATTTGTACCGATTCCTAGAGAAAAACTTAAAAGCAAGTTTATAATTCGTTAACATTTTTATACAATTCTCATTCAATCATATACGAAAATATCATGTCATGATAATTCCTGAATTTTTCTAAACACATCAAGACACTCATTTTCTATAATTCTTACTTCAAAACTACCAATTCCTCTATTCTTTAGAATAACGGAAAATTTGCATAAGAATCCTTAAAAAATTAAACATTTCTGTTACACAAGCAACATATTTTTTATTCTTTAATAAAGAATAAAACGAAAACTTTATAAATTTATATTTGAGTAAATTTTTAATTTTTCATATTTGAAAGGATAAATATGATATTATAAATTTTCACGAGAAAATAGATAAATTTTGAGATTTTTGAAATGGTTTCCGAATGACAGCAAGATATAATTGCTATTAGGAACTATTTTAGGATGATAACACAAAATGTCAGTATATTTTTTTATTTTTTGCATTGGACCAACAGAGAACTCTGGGCTTTACTCAGGGAATATATGTACTGGAATCATCTTGGCCCGAGGTGTTATTGTGTTAAGCTCTTATTTTATATTAATTAATTTTTTAATATTCTTTGTCTCTCTCTTCGATGACAATGCTCCAAGGAGGTCTGCCAATTGTTTACCTCAATTAATTAATTCTCTACCATAAGGTTCTTACTTTATGTTAATTCTTTAGAGGTCATTAGATTCGCTTTAAGATTCGTGCAAACAATTTAATTTAAAATACATTCTGAATTTAAACTGGATGCCTAAATTTTAAAAAAAGTATTAAACGGTTCGGATATGACCGAATTTAGTCCAATGCTCATCGGAATGCCTCCATTTCTTAATTTTCAATGTCAAACCACCCAAGCGTTGCGGTGAAAGAAATAAAAAAAAAAAATCTATAAAAGGTGATTTATTCCCGGTGTTCATAAAGATCAATTTTTTTTTGTTTTTTTTGTTTTTCGGAATCAGAGTTTATTGAAGATGAGTGGTTAAAAAATTATTAACTGAAAGTTTAAAGCTAATTAATAGAGTGGGTTGAACTGGTAGAGTTACTAAGAATTAGAAGCTGTTGGAACTCATCATCAGGAATTAATATACACTCTAAAATTTTATCTGAATAGAGATAGATTTTTTTTTTAATAAAAATTGGAGTTCAAGTTATTCAGATGTTTAATATTCACAAGAAACCTCTATTCGAATTTCAAATCTGTGATCTCTTGTTGGGAGAGCTGGATATAATTTTTCTGATATAAAAAATTTATTGTGGTAAAGTATAGCAAGCTTCCTTCAACCCACTGAAATTCAATATGCCCAATTTTTATTAGCAAATGCACAAGAATTGCAGGAGCGGAATCAAAATATATAATAGAGTGGGACAAAGTTTCTAGAATAAGACACAATTGTATAACTATTATAAACACAAACATATTTTTGAAATTTTTTTCTAAAAAAAATGACAAAAAAAATGTATATTTTGAAGAAAAAAAATTGAATCAAACATTAAAAGCAAGTGCTTCCCTCTTACCTCATGTGGCTCTGCCACTATAAGTGTTTGGTCCAAACCGAATTAAAATAGACAAACTAAAAGTTTTATTTGGTTTTCAAAAATCAAACTGAACTGAATTGAAATAGAATAAGAACCGAACCGAACAAACCAAAGTAAATTTCGGTTTATTCGGTTGAACCGAAATAGGATATTAATCATCAAAAATAAATATTTGCACTTTGGTTCAGGTATTTTTAATTTTTTTATTTACTATTTAATTTAGAAAATAGTAAATTAGTTTAGGATATTTCAAAATGGTTTAGAATATGGTCCAAATAATTTCGAAATTCCAAAATGATTTAGAATATTGTCCGAATAATTTAGAAAATTCCAAAATAGTTTAAAATATTGTCCGAATAATTTAGAACATTCCAAAATAGTTTAGAATATTGCCGAATAATTTAGAACATTCCAAAATGGTTTAGAATATTTTAGAAAATTCGAAATTAGTTTAGAATAATATAGAAAATTCCAAAATAGTTTAGAATATTATTCGAATAATTTAGGAAAATCCAAAATGGTATGGAATATTGTTCGAATAATTTAGGAAAATTCAAAATGGTTTAGAATATTTTAGAAAATTCCAAAATGGTTTAGAATATTTTAGAAAATTCCAAAATGGTTTAGAATATTTTAGAAAAATCCAAAATGGTTTAGAATATTTTAGAAAATTCCAAAATGGTTTAGAATATTGTTCGAATAATTTAGGAAAATCCAAAATGGTTTAGAATATTTTAGAAAATTCCAAAATGGTTTAGAATAATTTAGAAAATTTCAAAATGGTTTAGAATATTGTTCGAATAATTTAAGAAATTCCAAAATGGTTTAGCAAAATAGTTTACGATAATTTAGGAAATGAACATTTTTGATGATTTTTGTAATGTGGCAAACTAAGTACCTGATCAATGAAAGAGAGAGACGAGAAGAATACAAGAGGTGTTTAGCCAGTTGTTGTGGATACCTCACAGCCATCATAGGGTATCTAAGGCTTCTAAGGAGGTAAGCATTTACTTATTTGATTTTTCATAACTCGGTCAGAAATCAAATCATATTATAATTCCTATTTATGTTCTAATGTAGAGTTCGGAGGTTTTAAACGTCAAACACTATCGGATGCATTGCGAGTACCACGAGAAATACGCGTCGTATTTGATTCGATTAGGCTTATACCAAATCGCAGTCATGCCTGATATCGCCATCGATGCGGCGCTTATACATGAGACTTGTCGAGCAATGGCGTCCTGAGACGCACACCTTTCATCTTCCAGAGAGATGATAGTTATTAACTATACTAATTCAAATACAATAGTTATTTTTAATTTTTTAATGACAAGTCAAATAAAGAAATTGCTTATAACTTTTTATTCAAATAAATTACAGCCACGTTAGAGGACGTGAGCTGTTTGTGGGGTTTGCCCATCACGGGGGCTCCAGTGATGGGGATTACAAATGGGGCGAATGTACAAGACCGGCTTTTTGATTTGTTAGGGATCCGTGAGGATGAACAATCGTTATTTATGAAAAAAATTCTGACTGGATTATGATGAAAACTAAGCTCCGTCAGCGATTTAAAAAGCTGTCAACTAACGCTATTGAACAAACGCTAAAGTGGCAAGTATTTTCTATTTATCAACTTATTCATACTTTACATTCTCAATAATGTACTCACATTCTCACAAATTTTCTAGATACAACGTGGATTTCCCTTGGACCTATTCTCGGTTACTTTGTTCCCAGACAGTAGCGGGGACGGGATACTGCTGTGGTATCTCAATTTGATTGAGAATTTGGATGAGCTGACGTACTACAATTGGGGAGGAGCCGTTCTCACATATTTATATCGACATCTATGTCTCGCATCCGTTCCCAAAATTCGATCTATGCATGGTCCAGTTATGCTACTGCAGCACTGGTTGTGGACCCAAATTCCAGTTCACCGACCGAAGCCAAAATCAAAAGACTTTCAACCTTCCTGGGGTGCGCCAATAGAAGATACATGTCCAGCTTTTACTAACAAATGGCGTTTGCAAGCATAAGTACAAGAATTCATCTCACAACAAAACTGTTAATCCAAGTATCCCGCGTAACCAGTTTCAGCAATTGACCTAGAACATGGTGGAATGGGAGCCGTACGAGAGTACTTATACCCGGCTTTTGAGAGTAACTCAGGCGGGAAGGGTACTAAATTCTAACTCACATTCTTACTAAATTTATCAAGTTATTTATTTATTCAGTTATATGTCATCATACTTATAAATTCTAACTCACATTCTTACTAAATTTATGAGCCTTACTACTTGTACCGCGGACCTATGATATTTTGTTGGATAGTGTAGCACCATTATCCTGATCACTGCATACGACAGTTCGGTAAATTTCAAGAGATCTCGCCACCGCCTCCCATTAATAAGCACATTCACGCTAAATTGCACAAGTATGATTTACTAACTGTTTTTTTTCTTATTTATGTTAATTAACTTTGTGTGTTAAGTTGTTATTAAATTATGAACAGGTTGAAGATGATCTCAAAGAAGAATGAGTCATGGGTTGTAAAGCACGTACTTCATGTTCAACATTCGACGGAATATATAACATGTACATGAAGAAGCTCATCCGTTTAACCAGAACGAGCTTCCGAAATATCAAAAATGGTACCAGATGAATGGCATGGCATCTGTCTACCTATTTGGTATGCACTTGGATAGGCTTGCTCATACGGTTCCGGTCACCAGAGACGAGCATGGGAAGTGTGGATACATTCCTAGCGGACCGCTGATTATTCGAAATGTAATCACTTTTAACTCTAAAATTTATAAATCATTTATTAGAAACCATTTCTTATATTCTCATTGTGTGAACATGCATTGTGTGGGATTGAAGAGTTGGCACACGGTGTCACCATGTTCTTCACTTAAGGGTGGCTGAAAGTTGGTAAGGGTCTCATGAGAAATGGCTAGGGTCTCATGAAAGTTTGATTAGCAGCCGCAGGCAGGTTACGACCTACCTACAGACGCTGATCTCAGACATGTATCTACTACATTAATTAGAAGTAATTTTTTATTAATTACATCTTACTAAATAAATAACTTTGTATGAATTTCAGGTGACCCAGGATCAAACGCAGGCGGGAGTTGGTTACGGGATGCAATTTTGGGTGGGTTATCAGCAGGCGGGTTTCGAACATACTTTTGAGGCTTATATGAAAGAGCAGGAGGTGGAGCAAGCATAACAAGAGTCATTCGAGACAGCAGCCCGGATGCGTGAGGTTCCAAGGACTCCATAATGGGCATTTGCAGATGAAGGTGACACAGAGGCATCGTCTTCCCGTCCACCTCTTGGGACCCAGACTGCCGGAGGTGACAGACTGCCGGAGGTGACAAACGATAGTCACTCTAGCGATAGCTCTGAAAGACGCCCACGACAACTACCACGGCGTATCATCAATTCCCAGACCGCTTCACGCATTCAGACTATCCTGATCACCGCTGATTATCTATTTTATTTTGTGTGTTTTGCAATATTTTATTTTGGATATCTTTAGGTTTATCTTTAGGATCTATCTTTTATTATGTATGTTTTGTTATATCTTTGGAGTTTATCTTTATGGCCTATCTTTTATTATGTATGTTTCGCAATATCATTTTACTCAAAATTGTACGTCTCTACAAGAACCAACATATATACAAGAGTTTGACAACAAACAATTAAGAGTAGAACTAGGGTGCTCTCGAGTTCACCAAGCCCTTGGTGAACTCAAGTCCAAAACTCATCGGATCGGTTTCAAACGACGAATCCGACCGTTGAAACCCGTCTACCTTACGAGTGATGCGTCTACATGCAAAAATTTTAAATTTTGAAATTAATTTTGCATAGAGTCAAGTGGTCAAAATTAGAAGGTTAATAAATTAATTTTAATGCATTCATTTTTTGATGTTTTTTTACCACTTGACTCTATGCAAAATTAATTTCAAAATTTAAATTTTTTGCATGTAGACGCATCACTCGTAAGGTAGACGGGTTTCAACGGTCGGATTCATCGTTTGAAGCCGATCCGATGAGTTTTGGACTTGAGTTCACCAAGAGCTTGGTGAACTCGAGAGCACCCTAGTTCTACTCAACAATTAAAACATTAACGCTTCACTACAAAAACATAAAGACAAATTACAATTAAAAACATAAATGCTTCATACAAGAACATAAAGACAAATTACAATTAAAAACATAAATGCTTCACTACAAACTAAAAAACATCAACGCTGGCGTTTGTTGGAAGAAGATCCTATTGCTAATCTTCTTGAAGGAGATGGTCCTTTTTGTGCTTGTCTTGCTGCTTCCTCTACATTACAAATAAAACATACATTAATTATGATAGTTTAAGAAATAAATGAAATTAAAACAAGTATTTCGAATTGGTTGATGAATTATACCTGCTGCATCCCGATCAATGGTCTCATGATGAGCCTGATGTCCGAGTCTCTGACCTTGTATTCGGTCTATTTCCATCGGTATGCGGTTGTGCCGTCTTCTTCCTTTTTTGATCAGTCTCTTCTCTGGTTTGATTGTCGGACCTTCGTATCGAGGCCAGTCACATTGGTTGCCTTTCAAATCGAAACAGGCACCCCATGTTTGTGCAGCATTGACATACTGTACAAGGGGTTGACGTATAAATTTTCATCATATTTCATTTCTCGGACCACTACCATGAAATGAGAACATGGTATACCGATCAATTGAGGTTTCTGACATTCACATTCAACATTATTGTTATCCTTAACAACAACTTATACCCGAAATCCCTGCGGGTATACTCCAGTCTCGGCTGACCACGCCTTGCAGGAATTTTTTCACCCCTGACTATTACCTCAAACGTCCCATGTACCCTACCATAAGGAATTTCAGTCATGGCAAAAAATTTGTTGATATGCTTTTGTAAAATATGTTTTGCAATCTAAAGTGGTGTTTTCATTCATTCAATTAAGTTGCAATTGTATAATTATTATAAAGTAGTGTTTGGAATCTAAAGTTGCTTAATTGTTGATGTCATAAATAAATTCAAATTTGCAATTAAATTAAGGAATGAAAATGCTCATAACCTGCAAATTGTTCATATCTGAATTTGTACGTAATTCGTATGTGCTTATATATAACAAACAATGTGCTTATTATCTTTTATTTTCCATCGAGCATAAAGAGTTGAAGTTAAGACTCTGTGTAAAAATATATAAATTTTAAATTTTTTATTAATAGTACTATAGGATAATAAACATTTTTTTTTGGGTGAGTGTAAAAAGATATTGTGTAGATGGGGAGTAAAGAATTCATATCACCGAAGGTAACAAAATATTTGTGTTTAGATTCGGATTGTCCGATCAGAATCCGTGCAAATATTAAAAGAGGTCCATACATTCTATTTTAGATCAAATTGGTTTAAATTATGATCGGACGGTCCAGACCTAAACATAAATATTATGTTACCTCAACCAGTGGCAAAGCCACATTGAACGAGAATAGGTAACTTTCTATCTCTGAATTATAAAAACCGAGTATAGGTCTATGTATCGGATTATTTATGAAGAAAATTTTGTCTACACCTAAACACCCCACAATCTGAATTGTTTAATTCACGACAGTCCGTAACCCGCTATTGTACCAGTAATTTTTTTTGCCTACCTCTAATAAAAATCCTAACTACGCATGCAACCTCAAAGGATATGAACTCGTGTGTAAAAGAACAAACCATATTGACTCGGATTCTGATCAGACAGTCCGGATTTAATCATATAAGTTGTTTACACAAGTAATAGTCTATTTTTGTACAACTAGAATGAAAGGTATAATTTATAGGACCTAAGTCTAGAACTAGAACTCTAAATTTAATAAATTGATCAGTTCATCATCAAAAGGGAATTTTTTGAGTTAATGCATCTCGGCCGTTTGATATTGAATAGAGCCAATCCTGCTGTCTGATTTTAACAGAGAGGTCTTTTAATATTAGTGCAGATCTAATTTGCACGGATTTTAAAGTAGATCGGATGATCCAGATGCATTACCTCAAAAGATTCCCTTTTGAGTTAATGCAGAGGATACGAATTCTGAAAAATGGATACCAAAAGAGTTGCGTTCAAGTGAAAGTTCTTTGTGTGATGATCTGATGGCCCGGTGGGCCCCCTAATTATCAGAGACCATACCGATTCTTGTTATTATTTGATGTAAGAGTGTGACAAGTTTCTGACGGGTCAAAATTTTAGTCAAATAAATGTATGATATCAACTTAGACTTAATTTTTTTTTTACCTTAGTTTTATAACGCACGCTGCACCGATTTTTTATCCACAGCATTTAAAAATATATATGTATCACAAAATTGAGTAGGACTAGGGTGTTCTTAAAAATTGAGTTTCAACGGTTTATTATTTGTGATAGATTTCAACGATTCGAATTTATTATTGAAAATCAATTCGATAAATTTTATAATGAAGTTCACAATGAGACTTGGTGAACTCTACAAAATTAGAATATTTTTATCTATGACAATATTAGTATTTCGGATCTAACGAAATGTTAACATTGACAGTGTTTCATCATTATTAAAATATTTAATATAAAATTTTACTAGTGTTTTATTAAAATATTTAATATAAAATTTTACTAGTGTTTCACAGATAAGGTACAAAATTGTTAGCATTTTGTAAGATCAAAATGTTAGCGTTTCATCATGTTTTGCCACGCCCCAAAACACAAACATTATTAGTATTTTTTCTGATTTAACGTTATAATATTTTTTAAATATTAAAGATAAAAGAAAAATGGAGGCACAGTACTGCATTTAATTCCAGTTAGCGTAAAGCTAACCTGGCCTAAATTTTGTTTTGTATTTTCCGCTCAGGACTAACAGCAGATACGAATTCTTTAGAAAATTTGTGGAATATAATATAAATTTATACATAATCGACACTTAAATATTTATGATAAACATTCCAGAGCTTAAAAAAACCTCAAACAATAAATTTTATAATAGTATAATTAACTATTAATTGAACATCTAGTCTGAACCAGAATTAAATCTTCTCTGAGGATACATTCTTTTGCCCAGCTTGACATCATTGTCATTGTCTAATACCATTGTTGGCACTTCTCATTGTCTAATGCCATTGATGGAAATGTTTAACAGTGCCAATGCAAAACTTTTAGTTTTCTCAAATATCATAGTAAATTATATTGTACATATGTCTTATTATAATCAATTATTTTAAACTTAATAAATTGATAAGCATGTCTCTAAAAGTACTATATATATATTGATATTCACGCCTTTCTAACCTTTCACCAATCACATGAAGTGTGATACACACACCTTTCACCTAATTACCTAACCACACCATTCAATCACCTTTTTTAAATTCATATCTTTCCAATTGTGAAGAATTGAAATGGACTAACCTCTAAGCAGCTCTTTAAACAATTTGCGCAAAATAATATAAATTTATACATAATCGACACTTAAATATTTACTTGATTAAAATAAAATTAATTTGACGCGCTCTTGATGATAAGCATTCCAGAGCTAAAAAGGCCTCAAAGGCTCAAACAATACATTTTATAGTAGTATACGGTTTATATACACTAATTAATACATGATCCGCAATTTATTTGCACCGATTAATATATGGTTCACACTTAATTTGAACGAAATTGCTACATAACTTAAAGAATTTTACACAGATTTGTATATGATTGGTACATCTTAACTTGACAAAATAAATCCGGCACATAGTTTATGCTTGTTAAGAATGAACCATATATATAAAACTAATTTAAATTTTAATAAAATGTGAATGACAATTTAGGAAAATTTAGTTCTCACTGTTACTAATGAAAAATAATATTTCAAACTTATTATAAAATAGAGGGTTTGTGCGAAAATTGAAGGTACTCACAAAATCAGAAATATTTTCATTTATGACAATATTAACAATGAGAACAATTCATTATTATTAAAAATTTAATATAAATTTTTACTAGTGTTTCACAGACAAAGTACGAAATTGTTAGCATTTTGTCAGATCGAAATGTTAGTATTTTGCCTTGTCCCAAAAATACAACATTGTTGTTATTTTCTGATTTTTTTTTTGGTTCTATTATTTTCTGATTTAATGTTTTAATTTTTTGTAGAAAAATATTAAAGAAAAAAATGGAGGCACCGTAATGCATTTAATTTCGGTTAATGTAAAGCTAACTTGGCCTAATTTTATTTTGTATTTCCTGATCAGGAATAACAGCAGATACGAATTCTGTCAGTAGAGCCAGAGCACAAAATGGAGGATACTTTAATAGGGATGGAGGATTGAAATGAAAAATAATTAAAAATTTGATATAAGTAAAAGTAACAGGGGCCTAGAGATGAAAAGCGCCGATAGAAAGACGACAGCACCAAAGACAAAAAAAAGCATGACATCCATCTCATGTGATTTTCAGGACAAGACCCCACATTGGAAGAAAACAAATCATTTACCATTTTTCCCTTGTAAATTCTCCGAGATTTTTATTAATATCCAAAGTTTAATAGAAATTAATATTTATGCCCAGAATTCTGGGTTTTCGTCAAAAATGCCCAAGCTGGTCATAAAATGGCCGGTTTACTCCTCTTTTTTTTTAGAGACACTATGAAAAGCAAAATAATAAAATATAACACTGAAAATTTGAATTTTTTGTTTAAATTATTTGTTAAATTACTTTTTTTATTTATAATTAGCATATTTATACTATAATACACAAGATAACTTGAAATTACGTTGAATTACACTATATTACAATAAATTATGTTGAATTACACTATATTACGTTAAATTACGCTAAATTACAATAATTAACTTCGCTAATTATGCTGAAATACGGTAAATTACGGTAAAGTAGACTGATTTTGTGCCATCTTTCATGAATAATAAAAAATAGTAAAAAAATTCCGAAAATAGTAAAAATTGGTATTCTACAAGTTCATTATGTAACTAATTTACTGAGCTACTTAGATTGAATAATAGAAATGAAACTTCAACTCAAGTTTTGAGGCTCTTCCATTATTTTTTGGCAATTCTGAATTTCAGAAGATGATGTAGTGTTCACAGACACATGCGTATTTTCGCAAGCTTTCCGAAAAGTGGTCATTTGCTGAAATCGGACACTCGAGCGCCATTTTATGACCGTTTGAAGTTTCGTCGTCGTTTTTCGCCATTTCAGTGAAGATATCGTCCCTATGTAATTTAGCGTAATTTACCGTATTTTAGCGTAATGTAATGTAATTTAGTGTAATTTAACTTAATATAGTGTAATTCAACATAATTTCAAGTAATTTAGCGTATTTTAGTATAAATATGCTAATTATATATCAAAAGAAGTAATCTATCAAATAATTTAAACAAATTTTTTTAAGTAATTTAGTGTATTTTAGTATAAATATGCTCTTCATAGTGTCTCTAAAAAAAAAAAAAGAGTAAGCCGGCCATTTTGGACATTTTTGGCGAAAACCTAGAATTTTGGACATAAATATTAATTTCTATTAAACTTTGGATATTAATAAAAATCTCGGTAAATTCTCCATATTTATTTATTTTTTACCTTACGCTACGCATTTATTGCCGCTTTTTTATATTAATACCCAAAAAAAAATATCAAATCTGCCCTTAATCCCAATTTTTTACTAAAGTTACCTTGACTGTCTCACTGGAGGGCGATCCACTATCATTAGAGATAATATGAATATCAAGATGCTGAATTCTAACACTAAAAATTCGGATTTTTTTTTAAATATTTGTTAGATTACTTCTTTTGATGTATCATTAGCATATTTATATTAAAATACGCTAAATTACTTAAACTTATGTTAAATTACGTTGAATTACACTAAATTATGTTAAATTACGCTAAATTACAATAACTTCGCTAATTATGCTGAAATACGGTAAATTACGCTAAACTACGCAAAATTACGCTAAAGTAGACGGATTTTGTGCCATCTTTCATGAATCATAAAAAATAGTAAACGAATTCAAAAAATAGTAAAAATTGGTATTCTACAAGTTCATTATGTAACTAATTTACTGAGCTACTTAGATTGAATAATAGAAATGAAAATCTTAATCGGAAACTTCAACTCAAGTTTTGAGGCTCTTCCCTTTATTTTTTGGTAATTCTGAATTTTGAAATCTAACATCATGGGCACTGACGCATGCGTATTTTTGCAAGCTTTTCGAAAAGTGATCATTTGCTGAAATCGGACACTCGAGCGTCGTTTTATGGCCGTTTGAAGTTTCGTCATCGTTTTTCACCTTTTCAGTGAAGATATCGTCCATATTCATATGTAATTTAGCGTAATTTACCGTATTTTAGAGTAATTTAATGTAATTTAGCGTAATTTAACGTAATTTAGCGTAATTTAACGTAATTTAGCGTAATTTAACGTAATTTAGCGTTATTTAGTGTAATTTAACATAATTTCAAGTAATTTAGCGTATTTTAGTATAAATATTGCTAATTATACATCAAAATAAGCAATCTAACAAAAAAACCCAGCTAATGTGGGTATATTTATTAATAAAAATGTCGAAAACTAGGGTTTAAAAATTAGATTTAGGGTTTAGGGTTTTAGAAATTGTCCAAAATAAGAGTTTAGAGTTTAGCGTAATTAAAGTAATTTAGTGTAATTCAACGTAATTTAATATAATTTCAAATAATTTAGCGTATTTTAGTATAAATATGCTTAAAAGAAGTAATCTAACAAATATTTAAAAAAAATTAAAATTTTTAGCGTTAGATTTCAACATCTCGATACTCATATTTTTAGCGTTAGATTTCAATATATCTTGAAGACAAATCTGATATTTTGTTTTTGTTGGAGGTATTAATAAAAAAAAGCGGCATTTATTGACTGGCATGGGATATATATGGATCGGATCCATTTCCTCTGTGCGCTTTGAATTGTGCCTTCTCTCACACGCACACGGATTCCATAAATTTTTATTTATGAAAATAATATAAAATAATATAAGGTAATAGATAAATTGTATAAAAATTTTGATATCATAGAAAGAATCAAAGAATTTTTTTGTTTCCTTCCAAGGAATTATAATTTCGATTCCTTATTCAACGTAGTACTCACTTCGTGTAGAATTTGCATTCCGTGAAGTATCTCAACTTTAAGTTAATATGTAAACAATTTTAATCATTCAAATTCTTATGGACTAATCGATCTCAAAGCATATTAATACTGACCTTACATTCCAAATAGACACCGAAAAATAATATGAATCGGCTTTATATATACTAAAAGTTCAAGATATCTCACAGAATATGTCAAGGAAAGTTTTATTCCTAAACTGAAGAAATTGAAAAAAAAAAAAAAATCAGTTCCTTTACAATTTGATTAATATTTTTTTTTATTTCTTCTGTGAGATCAAAATACAGAGACAATTCATCTATTATTCTATATTATTTTAAAATAATTTCTATAAATAAAAAATCCTGCACAGGGTCTGCTGAGCTGAACTTTGATGCAACATTTCAGAAATTAAAAATTAAAAAAGCTGCCATGCTTTCAGTCATGATTCTCCTCTGGAAAATTACAGAGGGAATAGATTGGAAACAGTTATAACAAGGCAACACAAAAGGTGGTTAGAACTTAAAATCATGCCCTGTGTGAATTAGATTGCGACAGCAAATAATAATTATTTTGTTATAGGTGGTTAGAACACAAAAAACAGCATTAATTCTTTTCTATGACATATAGCAACTAACTTAAAATAATAAAAATAAAATTTTCCTTTAATATCTTGATTTAAATAATAAATAAATAAAATATAGATATATTTTTAATTATTTACATACACATGTATCAAATTTTAATTAATTTAAAAATTGATTGGTCATTCATTATAAATTAATTTAAACTCCACCGTTATAATTATAAAAATAATAAATTGTTTGATGATAGTGTAAACATCATTCAAATCAATACATATTTAATACACGTTCAAATTAAGTAATAAAGAGCCCATCTATAATTTTAGTTTTCTAATTTGCATAATACTTTTCCAAATATCAAGTGAATGCACATTAGAACAGCCATTATTTTATTTAACCAAATTAATAGTCAAGTGATATTATTTTTCTTTAAAAAAGAAATTTTAGTGGACAATATATAAAAAAATTCTAAGCGTTCTCCAACACTAAAAAAAAAAATGAAGTTCAATCTTCCTAAACTACTAATTTTTTAACTTTGGTCCGAATATATTCACTGTTTACACTTCAGTCCAAAATTTATAATTTACCGAGTGACCCTTATTTTATTACTAGAGTTATTTTTCAGACTTTGCTTGGAAAAGAAAAATATCTATTAAAAAACTTAACTTATAATAAGATCATTTCTAAAAAAATCTTGCATTACATTTTAGACAAGGTAAATATGTTTTGAAATGCTAAAAAACATGTATAATAAAAGATATACGAATATTCCTGCAATGGAATTCAAACAAAAGTTGTGTTATTTTTTAAAAGTTTTTTTCATCTTAAGTCCATCAAACATATATTTTTAGAAATATAAAAGAAATAGATAAAAAAAATTAATGAGAATAGAAATAAGATTATACATATGAAAATATAGGTGACATGACGTGGTGAAAAAAGTTAAAAACTTAATTTTTTATGCATTTACAATTTAACACATATATACCGAAATATAGATGGAAATTTTATAGGTGTGAGAATTTAAACATGTATGGAATAATGGAATTTTGGTGGACAAAATATATGTTAAAAAAAAAAAATTCCCTCTTCGTAACCTACTAAAAAACACATATTTTTTTTTTGTCATTCACTAAAAAAAACACAAATAGCAAATAATAATAGATAAAAAATTTATTGGTGTGAGAATTTAGGAGTCAGGCTAAGCGGTGAGGGGATAGATTAAAGAATGAGACAAAGTAGTTAATTAATATGGTACTTTTTATTAACAATACTTAGTCCCCACATAATACCAAATTAGTACACAGTAGTCTCTCATGCTTTCTGGCCCAGTACCCAAAAAGAACAAAACAAGCAGCAAAACAACAGCAACAACAATGTAACATCCATCACTTTTTATTCATTCGCTCAGCCATATTGATTAAATCTTCACCAACAAAACAAACAAATCAATAGATATCATACCTATCGACTCAAATTGTTATCGCTACTTCCTTCTTTCTCTACTCTACGAGTGGTGAGACTGAGAACAGAATAATTAAAGCTCTCTTCTTTGAATCTTTCTCTTCTGCGGTTTTCAAATTTGAAGCTTCGCCGTGTATTTTTCTCACCGAGATCTCTTCCTTTTGAGTTGAAATTGGGCTTTTTTCGGGGAAGAGAGAAAGAGAGAGAGATTTTGGTTGGAGGATTTGACTTCTCCCAGATTTTGGAGGCAACCCACCACACCGTTTGTTGGTTGGTGGAATTTATCAACAAGGCATGGTTCTGATTTTTTGGGAGATTTGGTTTGTAGTCGGTGCATTGTGAAATTTGGGTGAGAGATAGGTGACGAAAGGTTGGCTATGAAGAAGAGAAGGCACATTTTAATTTCAAATTGAACTCTTAATTTAGGAGGAGAAAACGGAGAAACAGAGCATGAAAGGGGAAAAGGTTTTGTTTTGTTGGGTTGTGGGTTTGCTAATTTGGGCATGCTGGGATGCCTCCTGTGCTTCTCTCTCCCCATCTGGTATCAACTATGAAGGTCTCTACTCTTTACTATCACTTCTATTTCTGATTAATTTTATTTTTTGGTTCATGTTGTGCTTACATACGTAGATCAATTATATGTTAGCTTGAATATATAGTATGAATTAAATTGAAATAATTAACTAACTACCTTACCGGTATGTATGAATATATTTTGGGTGTGGTGGCAGTGGTGGCGCTGGTGGCAATAAAGACTGAACTGGTAGACCAGTATAATGTGCTCGCGAATTGGGATATCAACTCGGTTGATCCCTGCAGCTGGCGCATGGTCACGTGTGATTCTGATGGCTTCGTCTCTGCCCTGTTAGTATCCATTTTTAATTTTTTCTTGCAAATTTACCAATGTTGATATGTATAAAGTGTTAATTAAGTTGAATGTGGATTTGATTTGACAGGGGATTGCCTAGTCAAGGTTTGTCGGGTGTACTCTCCCCCGGCATCGGCAATCTTACCCGACTCCGATCTGTGTATGTTCATGTAATCTGTCTCTCTCTCTCTTTTTTTGAAATGTATGCGACAGCGATTTTTATTTTGTCTATTTGGAATCACAGTTTACTGCAGAATAATGCGATAGGAGGCAGTATACCTACTGATATAGGAAGACTGGAGAGGCTTCAAACACTAGACCTCTCTGATAATCAGTTCACTGGATATATTCCCGCCTCGTTGTCAGATCTTACCGATCTCAATTATTTGTAGCATTTCTTCTCTTTTCCTTTTGGTTTACAAATTCTTTTTATTTTATTTTCATGCAAATTAATGTCCATGTCTAATGCCTATCTCTTTACTCTTTTTCGAAGGCGGTTGAATAATAACAGCTTATCAGGACTGTTGCCTGATTCATTATCCAATCTTGACGGTCTAACTCTCCTGTATGCTCTCCCTTCCCCTTTTTTTTTTAATTTCCTAATCTCTTTTCAAATCGAGTTACTTTTAAAGTTTCTCAGCGCCAAAACTTTTCTTTAATGGCCATGCATCAGATATGCACAGTTGCTGTTTGTATGATTATTTATTCTTTATTAAGTTGGTTGCTAATATAATTGGGTTGGTGTTTTATAGGGATCTTTCGTATAACAATTTAAGTGGGCCTATACCAAAGATATTGGCAAGAACCTTCAAGTAAGTCTTTTTTATATAAACCTTATTTCTCTAAAGGCTTATTTGACAATCTTTTCCTTTCCTAAAAAGCGCACTAGTACTAGAGTGAAAATTTGGGTAACCATCACAAACCCTAATATTTTTGGGCAACGTGTCAAAATTGTGTTTTTTTGTTATTTTCCCCTCAATTTACTAAAGTGAAAAGTACCAAAGGTATTTACTTGTAAATAACTGGATATGTAACTGATTTGTTTATGCGTCAAATTCACAGCATTGACGGAAACCCTCTAATATGTGGGTTCAAATCTGGAAGTAATTGCTCTGGAGTATCTATGGACCCGCTTTCCTACCCACCTGATGATCTAAATTGTACGTATTCTACTTTGCATTAGTTAACTAATATCATGAAATACACACGTCATGTACGCTCATCTTGTGATTCTTTTAATGACGAATATTTTGTATTGTTTCTCAGTGCCGCCACAGCCTGGGGGAATAAGAAACCGCCACATAGCAATTGCATTTGGTACTGCTGCCGGTTCTGTTGCAATACTCTTCATTGGTGTTGGTCTGGTTCTATGGAGACGACATAAACACAATCAACAAGTTTTCTTTGATGTCAACGGTAAGAGAACGGTTCTTTTATTTGATTTACGGGGGAATTGCATGTATACCCCTCAAAAACTTCGAAATTACGTATTTCCCCCTCTAAAATTCATACTATCATATTTACCCTTCTAAATTTAAAAGCTAAAAAATCACCCATTTTATTGTCTTTTCTATTAAAACTTATTTTAAATTTAAAAGCACCCATTTTACCCTTTATTAAGAATATAAAAAGTACGTAACATGTTTAAGAAAAATTCCAAGTCTTAAATTTAAAAGACTAACATTTCTCTTAAACATGCTACATATTTTTTTATTTTTCTTAATCAAGAGTAACACGGGTACTTCATAAATTTAAATTAAGTTTTAATTGAAAAGATAATAAAATGGATAAATTTGTGAGTTTTTGAAATTTAGAAGGGTAAATATGATATTTATGAATTTTAGAAGGGGAAATATGTAATTTCGAAGTTGAAATTTCCCCTTGATTTAATTCCTCTGCTCAGCAACTCCAACAAATTTGTTGTACCAAAAAGATATGCTAATGTAAAAAATAAATTGATGTTAAAATCAGATCAACACGACCCAGAGGTGTGCTTGGGACACCTAAAGAGGTACCCCCTCAAGGAGCTTCGCACTGCAACCAACAACTTCAACTCAAAGAACATATTAGGGGAAGGTGGTTACGGCATTGTGTACAGAGGGTGCTTGCGTGATGGCTCTATCGTGGCCGTGAAGCGCCTCAAGGATTACAATGCTGCTGGGGGTGAACTGCAGTTTCAAACGGAAGTAGAGATGATCAGCCTTGCTGTGCATCGTAATTTGCTGAGGCTTGTTGGGTTTTGTTCGGCCGACAATGAACGCCTTCTTGTTTATCCCTATATGCCTAATGGGAGTGTAGCTTCTCAGCTCAGAGGTAATTAATGCATAATCTCACATTTGAGTGAGGCTATGTTACTATGCATAGCATGGATTGGTCTGTACTATTTTAGTCTGCAAGTACATTTTTTTAGTGTTTTTTTAGATAGGTAGAAAATCATTTGATCTAAAAATTCTAGACCATTCAAGAGTAGTGTTTTTCTACCTATCTAAAAAAATATTAACATTCCAAAAAATGTAAAATATAGTCTGAAAGTACATTTTCATATGGAGATCATGTTGAATTGTTTAGATCGACTATTTGTACTTTGAAAACGAGTAATTGATCCATAGTACGGACCAATCCGCGCTATGGATAGTACCATAGCCTCACTTATTAATGTATAATCTCACATTTATAGACAAATCGAAAACATTTCCATCTACATTTACTAGCTTGATATTATTTTCAGTAATTTGTAGTATTGACTTCTTGTGTACTTGCCAGAACATGTAAATGGAAGACCTGCCTTAGATTGGTCAAAGCGGAGGCGAATAGCATTGGGCACAGCAAGAGGGCTGCTATACCTCCACGAGCAATGTGACCCCAAGATTATCCACCGGGATGTGAAAGCTGCCAACGTGCTTTTGGATGCTGATTTTGAGGCTGTGGTGGGCGACTTTGGCCTGGCAAAGCTGCTTGACCACAGGGAATCCCATGTGACCACAGCTGTGCGGGGTACTGTGGGGCATATTGCGCCTGAGTACCTTTCAACCGGGCAATCGTCAGAAAAGACAGATGTTTTTGGATTTGGGATTTTGCTGCTGGAGTTGATTACGGGTCAAAAGGCCTTGGATTTTGGACGGCTGGCGAATCAAAAAGGAGTTATGCTTGATTGTGTGAGTAATTAATAATATATTATGCCCAATGAGTGAGGCTATGGTAATTTGCATATTACACAATGGCCCGCGCTATGGACTCATATTTCTCTTTCAAAGTTTAAAGATTTGATCCGAACCATTAAATATGATCTCCATATGAAAATATACTTGGAGATCAAATTTTATATTTTTCAGGATTTTTTTACTATTTTTTTAAATAGGTAGAAAACCACTATTTTTGGATGGTCCTCAATTTTCAAATCAAGTGATGTTCTACCTATCTTAAAAAATAGTAAAATATTCTAAAAAATGTAAATTTTGGTGTGCAACTACATTTTCATACGAAGAGTGTTGAACGGTTCAGATGGACTGTTTGGACTTTAAAAATGGAACGAGTCTATAGCGTGGGCCATTGTGTAATATGCATATTACCATAGCCTCACTCATGCCCAACTATTCTTCTCTGTTGTATATTATGTTGAGCTGAAATGCCAAAATAAATTGCAAGTAAACTCAATTGGTGGTGTTATATTGATTTGTCAGGTAAAGAAGCTGCATCAAGAGAGCAAGTTGGAAGCCCTCGTTGACAGAGATCTAAAGACGAACTATGACCGGGTAGAGCTAGAAGAAATGGTTCAGGTTGCTCTTCTATGCACCCAGTTCCTGCCAGCTCAGCGGCCCAAGATGTCAGAGGTGGTGCGGATGCTTGAAGGGGACGGTCTTGCCGAGAAATGGGAGGCGTCGCAGAATGCAAATGCAAATTCAAAATGCAAGTCTCAGTCTCAGGAGTTTATACCTCCTAAATACTTGCAACTGGATTTCCCGGCCGACGACTCTTCTCTTGTTTTAGAAGCCATGGAGCTCTCCGGTCCGAGATGACATCACTTTTTGCTATACTTGGCACATCAGCACCGCTAATAGGGTTGCATTATTCATTTGTATAGAAACATGAGTAATGAGTAATTAGCTCTATTTAGTAGCTTTATATGCCATTTAAGGAAAAAAGCAAAAAAAAAAAAATGAAAATGAAAGAGTATTAAATTTTGTAGCGTATTCGTGTGTATTGGTGTGCTCTTGCTTCAGATGTTTTGCAACTGTTTCTTGATGAGTTTATTTATTCAAGTTTTGAACATGTTAGCTGGTATTTTGATCGAAGAGCAGAGAAGAAGGAGAGAAGAAAAAAGAAAAACAAAACAATTTACTGGTTAATTAATGAATTCTAGTCACCTAAGATAACTCAAAGTTTGAGTTAAAATAGATCTGAACCGTTCAATCTGCTTTGGCATGAATATTTCACCTTGGGCTTGATGAGTCAGTGTCCCCCCAGGAACCTGAGGTGCAATTTAAAAAAAAATGGACGGCCCAGATTAATACCTCGGGTGATACGGATTCGGGTTTGATTGATCTGGATTCTGATCGGACGTTCCGGATCCAAACTCAAAATTTGAGTTACTTCAGATGATCCGGACTTTAATTAATTGACATATAAACGGCGTCACTACCATATGGATCTGCAAATGAGATGGAGAAAAGCATGGTCCAAGATGCTGGTAAACTGTATGCATATGTACTGTCACTTTAATAATGGAGGCACACATGGCAGGGCATGGGTCTGTATCGCTGCTATCCACGCCTTAGAAAAGTTGGGTAATAGTTGGGCCCTGTTTTCCAATCGAATCCAGTCCGTTCTAATTTAAAACGGATTGACTGGATCAAAATCTGACTGTCCGCCATACCTTACTATTCCTACTCAACAGTAACTACTAATCATCACTTAGGTTCAACAGTAAACAGTAATCATCACATAGGTAGAACAGTAAAACAACAGGTTGAAAGGCGGAATTTGAAATATGTTTTTATTTTGTACTATTCCGGTTGTGTATGGTTGAAGATGAAAATATAGAATAGTGGAAGATTAAACGGTATCGATGAATTGACAACTTTTATCTAGTGCGTTTGAATGGCTTCAGAATAGCAAAAAGTTTGGGTTAGTTTCAGAATAGCAAAAAATTTATCGCTATTTCGTGTTTGGGTGAAAAAGAAGTTGTTTTCAACTCTTGGGTTAACTTAGATTAACTCGCTATTCTTCTATTTCATTGATTTGTTGAGTTAGCGACTAACCTCACTATTACATTGGCTCATGATGGAATAAAGCAAGAACCAACTTGTAAAGCAAATATTTATCATAAAAGTTTGAACTCAATTCTATTTTTCTAATTTCTATATTTTTACTCAATTTTATCTTTATTGGGCTGAAATAAAAACTCTATTCCAATTAATTTTCTTTTTTTTCTCCAGCCGAACATGTCCGGGATGAATAACAGCGTAAAAATTCCCACATGAAACATCTCTTCAAATAGCTGTGTTTATATCTATTATTTCGATGCATTAGTTTCTAAAATGCGTTTAGTGCCCAATGATTGATCCAACGAAGCATTATTTTATATATATATATATATATATTTAGATAGATTATAAGAGGTAATATACATTCTCCTTTCTCGAGTTGGAAACCAGCAAACAAGTTTGCAAAAAAATAAATTATAACATATTTTATGTATTTCCACTCTGCTTAAGAAATGCACACATCTTATTTGCAAACCAGATGCGCTTCTCATTTATTTCTACATTGACAAGAGGGTAATCCTGGATAAAGATTTTAACATAGCAGTTTTTGCTTCGTGCAAAGAACAAGCCATATGTATATTGTGCGTGCGCTGTATAAAAAATAGGAAGAGCCTAGCTATCTCCCGGGATCCATCTCTGTTTCATTCTCCAGTCAATAACTACTTGAGTAACTACTAACTACTTGGGAGGACCACTTACTATTTGGAGACTGCCTAATATTTGAAAAAATTTACAACTGGCGCGCGCAAGTATTCATATATAATACATCAAGTATTCATACCTAAGATATCAAGTATTTAAAAAAAGATGGGCACATCACTCACCCATCTTTTACACGTTTTTAGAGATGGTTTTTTTTTCTCCGTTCAATCTATATAATATTTTTAATGATCTGTGAGAAATTTTGTAAATCTAAAACCATTAACGTCTTCTACACAATTTTCTCTTTCAAATGAGATCTATGGTGACATACTTTCGAGTTGTCCATTGCACAAGTATTCATACTGTTCACACGGAAGCGTGTGCACAAAGTTTCAGTATAGCAAGCTATACCTTTTAAAACCTTGGTACACCTTTCGAGTCGGATTGCAAGTGTACAATCCTATCGAGCAGTATATTCAGGTATCGATCCACAGGACGGTTTGAATCCAGACTGGACTCTACTTAGATTTACTTAGTTCTAGAAGTTCTGCAAAGTTGGTTTTAGGTATTTATAGTCCTAACAATTCAATAACAGTAATTAAATGCAAGAAAGTAAATTAACTTGGTTTTAGTCAATAATAAAAGGCATTTCCAGGGTTATGACTTCATCTTAGTTCTGTCTCGAGGTACCCGGTCCGTGTAGTATCCTACACGGGCCGTGTCCAGTGTACACGGGCCGGGTACTGTCGTACACGGTCTGTGTGGTCCCCGAGTGAATGCAGTGGCTACTATTTCTATGTGTTGTTCTTTTGTGTAGGGTTCTACTGACCAGACCTAATGTTTCTAAACCTCAACTGTCGTTTGTTGGTTCATTAACTTGGTATGGAATTGCAATATTTGCCCTCTTCAGGTTCTAGACCTCAACTGTCGTATATTGGTCCGAATTACCTAGTTGCTTGTTTGGTATACTAAAGGTAACCTCTATCCGTCGATATGAGGAAATGTTCACCTATCGGCTACTACTTGGTTTCACCTTTCGGATCACTAATCCTACCTCATGTACTTAGTTTGGTTGAGAGATTTTAAGGCCAAAGTACCTTCTAGATGTGGTCATTCACCTAGTGGTAAACCAATAAGAATCAATCAATTTAATCTAAGCAATTGAAATCAAACACAATCAAGCAAACACAAATTTCAACACAAGATCAAAGTAACTAGCATGCAAAACAAAACATTCGACTACATCACAACCCTAGAAACTAAGAAATCTACTCAGTCATTGTTCTAAAACAAATAAAAGAGATGATAAAGATAGTGCTCATGGCAGAAATCGAAGTAGTAAGAAGATCCGTCGCAAATCTCTCGATTTCCTCCTCTCTTCTTTTTCTCTAAGCCAAGCCGTAAGCTCCAAACCCTAGCTCTCCAATATCAGATCCAGAATGACCTCTCTGTTGGACAGAGAGGCACTTTAATGGCCCAATTCGCGACCTTCCCCAGCTGGCACCAATTTTCATCTTTGGATTCTGTTTCCAGAAATGCCATGCACGGTCCGTATGCAAGGGTGCACGGACCGTGTGCATGTGTCCTTTGGTCAGATTATAGATCTTCTCGCAAGCTTTCCGAAAAGTGGTCACACACTCAAAACGGAGTTACGAGTCAAAAGTTATGACTGTTTTAAGTTCAGGTGCAGAAATTTCAGCATCATATACATGTCTGTGTCTGGTCGTCTGTGGTCAGTTTGTGGCCTGACAGAGGGTGTACGGACCGCATGCAGATGGTGCACGGTCCGTGTGTAAACCTTCAGAATCCAGATTCTTCCTCTGTTTCGCCTGTTTCCTGCAAAATAAGAAATAAAAGCCCAGCAATACCACATCCTACAGATATTCAATGAAATAGACACGACTTTAGAGTTTTAAGCACAGGTTTTCATACAAAGTACGGTCGGAATATGGACAAAATAGCGAGACATCACATACCTCGTCGCAAGTATTCATACCTCATCAAGCAAGTATTCATACCTCGTCGTGTAAGTGTAAATAGTTAATGTATCAAGAGTATTACAAGCATATGTGCATACCTCGATTAATTTTACAAGAGCAGCCGAATAGTATTGAACATTGCTTTATTGTTTTCTAGTTCAATTTTATTTTTTGGAAATAAAAATTAGTTGCCACATGTTTCACTGTCGAAACAAAAATAATCTATCAAATTTTGCAGATTATATAATTGAAATGTTACAAAAAAACAAAAAAAATATTTAAAGAAACAAAACACATTTCATTGAAGTATTCATCCATAAGATATCAAGTATTCATACATATATGTTAAAGTATTTATACCTAAGATATCAAGTACTCATTCATACACGTTGAAGTATTCATACCTAAGACATCAAGTATTCATTCATACAACTCTAATTTTTTTCAAAATTTGTTTTTTATGTCATTTCTTAGTACTTAGTACGCACTGGCCTAATTCACCATTAATGAAACTTTGTTCTTTGCAAATAACTCGCTACTGCATGAGGAAGAGGAACATAGACAAGATGAATCTGACCCGGCGGTCGACAGTGATGGATCTGACCTGGCAGAGGCGTGCTTGATTGGAATGGAGTGACGGAGGCGGAGGTGGGAGAGGGAGGCGGAGGCGGAGGTGGGAGAGGTGGGAGAGGCGGGCTGAGGCAGAGAGGGAGAGGGAGAGGGAGAGGGAGAGGTGGGAGAGACGGGTGGAGGCGGAGGCGGAAGTGGGAGAGGGAGGGAGAGAGAGAAAAGAAATAAAGAGGAAAAAATTGCTAATTAATTTGTAGGGACCATTAAGTAGTTAGAATTTGTATAGTTAGAAGAGAAAGTTAGTTAGTTGGGGATGAAATGAGAGAAGGATAGATGGAGAAGATATAATTACTCTAAAAAATAATATTTACATACCTATGTTTCTATAATAATACTTATAATTAAAAATAACTATATATATATATATATATATTTGTAATAAAAAATAATTATTGCATTATATTTTATCCTATTTTTTACAAGTTATTCAATTGTACATTTTGACTCGCATTATATTTTATCCTATTTTTTACATGTTATTCAATTGTACATTTTGACTCCGCTTCTAATATCATTAATATCATTTTATTTAATCGTTCTTAGTTAGCTTTTGTAAATTTATTAGGGGTATCTATTCGGATATAAACGAAGCGGCTTTCAAAACGAATCCGGGTCATGTTCATTACAAAGGGAATTTTTGTCTGTAGAAAATATTAAAAAAGAAGAAACAGAAACAGAAAAAATATATGCAACTTTTCATGAGTAAGAAAGATCGTTAGGAATTTCACCGATTTAAATTTTAAATTAGTTTGGATCGGTAGAATTCCTAGTGATCCAAACAAGTTGTTTTATGTTTTATCTATTAAAATACAAAAAGTTTTTATAAAAATAAATGAAATTATTTAAATAGAAATTTTAAGATACTTTATCTATTTTTTTTTACTTTTCATATTTTAGTAAAGAAAAAAAAAAACTAGTTTAGATAGGTAAGAATTATACTAAAATTCTTACTAATCTTTTTACTCATATAAATCTACAGGTACTTTTTTTTCTTTTTTAATATTTTTTATAGATAAAAAATTCTCCATTACAAACAGTTTCGCGTGAGTTACGAGGTGCATAGTATATAATTCCTGAACGCTGCAAACGAACCGAACCGAATCGAACTTACTTCCAGTTTGAGTTTGATTTGAATTAATTTCGAATTAAGTTTTTTTTGAATTAATTTCGAACGAACTCAATTTCGAATCGAATTTTTTACGAACTCAATTTCGAACTTTTACGAACTTTGTTACGACTTACGAGTTATGACTTATGGTTGGGCCATAGTTCGAAATTACAGCACTTCAATAAAAACTCAGGCATTCTGAATTCTAATTACACAGTACACCAAAGTTTATATCAAAGTTCATTACAAATACCAAAATTTATATTAAACACCAAAGTTTAGTACAATCAATCAAAGTTCAGCACAATCACAGAATCCAAAATTTTTCAAATAGCCAACAGGAGCAACATCACTAAAGTTCTCAAATATCAAAAGTATTGAAAATACAATTTAAATATCAATAGAAGTACAGAATAATCATCAAAGTCTTTGAATTATTACAAACCCAAATATTATCCTAAATAAAACATTAAAGTTCATTATCAGCCGAAATCAACGGTTCACGTTTAAGTTAATTTTGAACTAAGTTTGGCTTGCGAACCTATTTCGAACGAACTAGGTCCAGTTTGAGTTTGATTTGAATTAATTTCGAACTAAGTTTGGTTTGAATTAATTTTGAAACGAACTCAATTTCGAATCGAACTTTTTACAAACTTTTTCGAATCAAACTCAAATCGAATTACGAACTACGAATTTTTTGTGCAGCCCTACCTGAACCTACATTTTATTTCCATTGTGGGAATAATTCTGACATTTTTATTAATATCCAAAGTTAATTAGAAATTAATATTTATGCCCAGAATTCTCCAGTTTCACTAAAAATGTCCAAACCGGTCATAAAATGGCCGGTTTTCTCTCCCCAGAAAGCGGCCATTTTATGGCCGGTATCCTCTTTTTTTTAGAGACACTATGAAGAATAATGAAATCTAACACTGAAAATTCGAATTTTTTGTTTACATTATTTGTTAGATTACTTCTTTTGATTTATAATTACCATATTTATACTAAAATACACTAGATTACTTGAAATTATGTTGAATTACACTACATTACATTAAATTACGCTAAATTATGTTAAATTACGCTAAAATACTGTAAATTCCGGTAAATTACTGTGTGTCTTCATAGTGATGTATAATTAGAAACTATTTTTTGTTTCTCTTTTATCTTTATAGTGATTTATAATTATAAACTATTTTATTTGTAAGAGACACTATAAAGAGCAAGATAATGAAATCTAACATTGAAAAATTGAATTTTTTTGTTTAAATTTTTTGTTAGATTACTTCTTTTGATGTATAATTAGCATATTTATACTAAAATACGCTAAATTACTTGAAATTATGTTGAATTACACTATATTACGTTAAATTATGCTAAATTACATTATATTACGCTAAAATATGCTAAATTACGCTAAATTACATATGAATAGGGACGATATCTTCACTGAAAAGGTGAAAAACAATGACGAAACTTCAAACGGCCATAAAACGGCGCTCAAGTGTCCGATTTCAGCAAATGACCACTTTCGAAAAGCTTGCGAAAATAGGCACGCGTCAATGCCGGATTTCAAAATTCAGAATTGCCAAAAAACTAAGGAAAGAGGCTCAAAACTTGAGTTGAAGTTTCCGATTAAGATTTTCATTTCTATTATTCAATCCAAGTATCTCAGTAAATTAGTTACATAATGAATTTGTAGAATACTAATTTTTACTATTTTCGGAATTTTTTTACTATTTTTTATGATTCATGAAAGATGGCACAAAATCGGTCTACTTTAGCGTAATTTTGCGTAGTTTAGCGTAATTTACCGCATTTTTATCAATTAGCGAAGTTATTGTAATTTAGTGTAATTTAACGTAATTTAGTGTAATTCAACGTAATTTATTGTAATATAGTGTAATTTAGCATAATTTCAAGTAATCCAGTGTATTTTAGTATAAATATGTTAATTATAAATCAAAAGAAGTAATCTAACAAATATTAAACAAAAAATTCGAATTTTTAGTGTTAGATTTCATGATCTTGTGATGTCTCGTTATTTGACCTATAATTCCGACCAATTTCTGTACCAAACCTGTGTTTAAATCTATTAAATCAGATGTATTTCATTGAATATCTTTAGAATGTGGTACTGCTGCAAGTTTATTCTTATTTTGCAGGATTCGGGCGAAATCGAGGAGAAATCTGGAATTCTGAAGTCTCTACACGGCCCGTGTCACATTCTGCACGGCCCGTGTCAACCTCGACTCGACCACAGACACGACCAGGACACCATCCATATGATGCTGAAATTTCAGCACCCGAACTTAAAACAGTCATAACTTTTGACTCGTAACTCCGTTTTGAGTGTATGACCACTTTTCGGAAAGCTTGCGAGAAGATCTACAATTTGAGCTAAGTACACAGGTTACACGGGCCGGACAGATTTGACACGGCCCGTGTCAAGCATTTCCGGAAACAGATCCAGAAATCTGGAAACAAGGCTAATGAAGGAAGGTCGCGAATTGGCATTAAAGAGGGGCCTCTCTGTCCAACAGAGGGTCATTCTGGAATAGGAGAGCACATTCTAGGGTTTGTCTTTGGCAGCTAAGCTTGGAGGCGAAGTTGAGAAGCGAAATACGCGAGTTTTCGATTGATCTTCTTTGTGCTTTGGGTTTTGTCATGATCAACTCTATCTCTATTTGTATTTACTGTTTTAGAACCATGAGTGAGTAATTTACTTTGTTTCTAGGGTTTTGATGTAATCGAATGTTTTGTCTTGCATGCTAGTTATTGAAACTTTGTATTGAAATTTGTGTTTGATTGATTGAATAGTATTTTAATTGCTTAGATTGAAGTGTTTGACTTATATTGGTTTGCCACTAGATGAATGATCACATCTATAAGGCATTATAGCCCTTTAACGTCTCTCAACCAAACTAAGTACATGAGGTAGGATTTGTGATCTGGGAGGTGAAACCAAGTAGTAACCGGGAGGCAAAAATTACTCTCTATCGGCGGATAGGAGTTACCTTTAGTATACCAATCAAGCAACTAGGTAGTAGGGACCAACACACGAAAGTTGAGGTCTAGAACCCGACGAGGGCATATATTGCAGTTTCCGTACCAAGTTGATGAACCAACAAACGGCAGTTGAGGTCCAGAAACATTAGGTCCGGTCAGTAGAACCCTACACAAAGGAACGATACAAAGAAACAATAGCTGCTGCATTAACCCGATGCTGACACGGACCGTGTAGCGAAATGACACGGCCCGTGTAAACTGATACGGCCCGTGTAGGAAATGACACGGCCCGGACAGGACAGTCAGAGGGCAAAACTGAGATGAAGTCTTAACCCTGGGAACGCTTTTTATTATTGATTAAAACCAGTTTAATCTTCTTTCTTGCACTTTATTATTACCTTGAATCTGTAGGAAACATAAACAACCAAAATCAACCCTTCCAACTTCTAGTTTTTAATTAACCTAGGTAGAGTCTGGATAACACTTGAACCGTCCCTGTGATCGATACCCGACGATATACTACGCGGTAGGATTGTATACTTGCAGTCTGAACCAGAAGTGTATTTTAAGGTTAAAAAGTACAGCTTGTTGTACTGAAACTTTGTACTATACCTTTTCGGTGTAACATCTTGCTCTTCATAGTGTCTAAAAAAAATTAAAATAAAATAAAAGAGGAAACCGGCCATTTTATGGCCGATTTAGACATTTTTGACGAAACTGGAGAATTCTGGATATAAAAATTAATTTCTAATTAACTTTGGATATTAATAAAAATGTCGGGAATAATTTGTGAGCTCCGGACGGACCGGAGTAATTTGAACTCTTTACTGACGTGGAAAGCAAAAGGTCACAAGAACCTCTTTAGTAGCTTTACATTATGCGGGCCCCAGATGTAAATATAAACGATGCTCTACAAGACTACAATAGATAACCTTTATTAACAAGAGGGAATAGAGAGCATCGGATGCAACAAAAAAAATAAAAAATAAAGCCCATCTCGCTCATGCTCTGTAGCCAATCACGCTTGTGACTTGTTCGACAATAACTTCGTGGACTTGTTTCACACTTATTTTATGGACCGTTACCATGCCCGACGTAGGGGTGCACAAAAAGCTCGTAGCTCGTGATTCGATTGAGTTCAATTCGAAAAAAAATTCGGTTCGAACATATCAAACTAGTTCAGTTCTGAAACAAATCAAATCCAATTCGGCTCGAAATTGATTAGAATCGAACTCGAACTGAGTTTGACTCGGTTCGAAACTCTTCTTTTTAGTTCTAAACTCTACTTCAATTTCGAACCAGTTCGGTTCGAACTGATTCGAATCGCACTGAAATCAAACTCGAACTCTTCTTTTCAGTTCAAAACTCTACTTCAATTTCGAACCAGTTCGATTCGAAATTGGTTCGAACTCGAACTCGAACTAAGTTAAGTTTGATTCGGTTTGATTCGTTTGCAGCCCTACCGATGACTCACAGATATTATTTTTATACAAGTAGATTTTTTGAGTGAATAATTCATATTACTCAATTATCTGATAATTATTTGTTTCATATTTGTATTCGTAGATGATCCGTTTCATGTTCATATTCATGTAAAGTAGATTTGGTTTTAAATTTTAGCATTCATTTATTATCCGTATTCGTATTCATATCAGCTGATTGAAAGACAGATATAAATTTGATATTAGTATTATCCATTCCGAATTTGCTACATTTACATCTCTATTTGTAATACATGGTAAAGATATATCTGTGGAGGCTTAAAAGTTAAGAGGTCTAAATTGTTGACAAGTCTCAGATTATATGCGTCTTCTCTTCTACCGATATTTTTATTAAAACCCCCAAAAAAATAAAAATTATCAAATCTGCTCCCACTTCAAAATTATAATTATTTCTACCCTAACCGCCCGTGGACTGGGCGGTCCACTTTTCCCACCAGACCGCCCAGTCACTGGGCGGTTCACTTTTGAAACTTGACCGCCCAGTCACTGGGCGGTCCACTATTAATTTTTTTTTTTATATTAAATTGTTGTAATGATTTGTTTGAATGTTTTATATTAAATTGTTGTAATGATTTTTGAATGTTTTATATTAAATTGTTGTAATGATTTGTTTGAATGTTTTATATTAAATTGTTGTAATGATTTTTGAATGTTTTATATTAAATTGTTGTAATGATTTGTTTGAATGTTTTATATTAAATTGTATGATATATATTTATTATTTGTTGACGATTATTTTTATATGTTATGTAATTGTGTAGTTTTAATATAATTGATTAGTTTTATATTAAGTTTGTTAATGTTTAAATGTTTCTAAATGGTAATCTAAATAGTAAGCATAAACAATAAAAGTAGGTAATCTAAATGGTAAGTCTAAACATGAAACATAACAGTCCAAACATGTAATATAATAATCCAAACTAAAATACTAGAAACCTATCAAACTAAAAAAAATATAAAAACCCTAACGGCGACGACGAGGGCGAGGTCCGGAGAGGTCCAACCTCTCAGGTGCACGGTGCTCTCTCTGCGACGGCGGACGCCTCTGGTGAACCTCATCCACCTGCATGTCATCGTGTACGTCCTCACGCGCCCATGGGTCCTCCCCCAGGTGTAATGCATGCTCCCCATGGATCCCCGCCTGTGTACGCAACACCCACGGATCGGCCTCCCAAGTAGGAGGATACGTGGCCGGAGGCGGTGTGCCAAATATAGCAGCGGCAAAGCCATCTGCAGTCTGTGCCCCACTCCCACTGGCCTCGCCGTCGTGCTGTCTGGGCTCCATATACTGCTGTCGGTGGGGGCTAGCTGGCTCCCATCCGCCCTCATCTCCATCGGTGGGAGCTAGGTCATCCAATGAGAAAACGGCATCGTCCGCGGCGGCAGCTCCATCCTGCATGTAAACAATGTTAAATTAGGGACATAGAAGTAACGAGTAAATCTGGTAAATAATGAACTTTTGCTACCTCGGTATGCTGCACTGGAACTCCATACTCGTTGTAGTACGCGCTCCACGCGTTGTTGTTCAATACCCATTGGTGGAACGCCCAAGCTGGGTCATCATCTGCATAAATGAAGATAAATTAATAAGAATGATCTTTTAGAGATAAAACTTAATAATGATCATTTGTATTCCATATTATTACCTGCAGGAGGTGGCGGCATATCCGCAGCGTAGATAGGGGCGACAGGCTGCTCCGGATCTGGTGGTGGGGCCTTTATCTCGCGCCAATTGATGTCCTCCCCGGCATCGTGCAACATACCAATGAGGCGCCCGTCCCAGCCAGAGTCCTCAACGATCGGTGCACTGTGTTGGAGCATTTGACATCCTATCGCTCTCCAACTTCTTCTCGCCATGCACACCAAGCTGTGTGCCACTCCTCTAATACCCGTCAAAATCTGCACACAATGTATTTTCATTATTATTATTAGAAGATGAATAAATAAATACAATTTTTTAAGCATGTCATTTTCATTTAAACATACCGAACGAGCATGGATCGGGCCGAAAGGCAAGTAAGTCCTAGATCCCTCACCCGTGAGTCTCCGTCGAAGAGCATCACCGTAGTCCCCCTGTAGATAAACCGTCGGCATGCCCCATCTCTGGTACCAGACGATATATCGCAATCTCCAAGGCCCGACCGGCATAGGGGCATCTCCTGCTGGAGGCGGGGTCCATAAGTGCAACTGGGGAGATGCAGCACGCTGGTAATGCTCCCAGAAACGCGTGCTCCAGTCGACTTTGGGCTTGTTGTGTTTGGTGCTGCAATATAAATTAATTAGTAACGTGTATGGCTGAATAAGTAATAAAATAGACAAAGGATAAGGCAGTGGGTAGTTACCTGTGCAGCTGGGTGGTCTGCTGCTCGCCCAACTCTGGAAAATCAGGGACAAAGGCATCTAAGCCAAACTGACGGGGCACTCGGTCAGGAACAGCCTGCTCGTCACGTGTCTGAGGGGTGATCCTACGCCGGTGGAAGTGACTGCGGAGCGCCGCAAGACTGATGCAGTACTGTGAATACCGGTACTCCTCGTCCTCCTCTCCTTTCTTCTTCTTCTTCTTCTTTTGCAAGTCCGACGGAGCGGCCCCCAGCAGCTCCGGTATCATGTGCATCAGGTCTGGATGGTCTGAGACACCACCGATGGGGTCGCCGTCTATCCGTAAACCCCACAAGGCGCTGACATCACCTAGTGTGACTGTCATCTCCCCAACCGGAAGGTGAAATGTATGCGTCTCCGGTCGCCATCTCTCCACTAGACCGCAAACGAGGGCCTGATCAATATCACAGTGAGGCATGGTGGCCAACTGATACAACCCCAGATGAAGGATGCACTGCTCCATCAACGGGTGACGGACGTATGGTATCTCGGGGGTGCGATGCCTCACTGTCATCATCGTCGTGTCCTGCATGTTACAATTATTTCAATATAAACGTCTAATTAAATAATGCTATTTAAATTAGGAATACAACACCAACGTACCTCCATAGATGCAAGTGAGACACGGTGCCTGACATGTGGGATCCACAGAAGAGGACTAAACGTGTCAGGATGGTGAGGGGGATAATCTCCAAAGGGAGCATCTGCACCGGATGCCTCTGCACCGGATGCCTCTGCACCGGATGCCTCTGCACCGGATGCCTCTGCACTGGATGCCGGTGCACCGGATGCCGCTGCACCGGATGCCTCAGCATCGTGATCATGTGAACTCTCCCCCGTCTCCAGAGGGGCATCCCATTTACGTCCCCGTCTAGTTCTGACCATACTACATTTCAATAAACAGAAGATTTTATCTTACAAATCCTGATTTATAAACCCTAACTTATAAACTCTAATTATGTCAACCCTAAACCCTAATTTAGGAATTCAACCATAATCTAGCAATTCAACCCTAAACCCTAATTTGATCCTTAAACCCTAATTTAACCCCTAAATCCTAATTTAACCCCTAAACCCTAAATTAACAATTCAACCCTAATTTAACAATTCAACAAAATTTAAACAATTCAACCCTACATCCTAATTTAACAATTCAACCATAAACCCTAATTTGATCCCTAAACCCTAATTTAACCGCTAAACCCTAAATTAACCCTAACCCTAAATTAACAATTCAACACTAAACCCTAATTTAACAATTCAACCTTAAATTAACAATTCAACATAATTTAAACAATTCAACCCTAAATCCTAATTTAACAATTCAACCCTAATTTTGAACAATTCAATCGTTTCGGGAAAATCAACAACCCTAATTTTGAACAATTCAATCGTTTCGGGAAAATCAACAACCCGGACACGATAATTAACAATTCAATTCTACCTATCGGTCCAATGCCAATACAAGATACAAAATATAAATTAAAAAAAATTATTTAGAAACTTACCCGAAAAAAATCGGACCGTCGCCGAGATGGCCGAAATTAGGGTTCGGGTGAGAGAGAGAGAAAGAGAGAGGAAGAGAGAGAGAGAGAGGGGAAGAGGGAGAGAATGGCAGTAGAGAGAGAGAGGCAGATCTAGAGAGAGAGAGGAAGAGAGAGAGAGGAAGAGAGGGAGAGAGAGAGGAAGAGAGGGAGAGAGAGAGAGCTCTAGAGAGAGAGGAAGAGAGGGAGAGAGGCGAAATGGGCTGGGGTGGACCAGGTTCGGGCGGCGACTCGGCGGGGCGGCGACTCGGCGTGGAGGCAGAGGCAGAGGCAGAGGCAGAGGCTGGGGAGCGGTCTGCTCCCAGCGGACCGCTTTTAAAAAAAAAAAAAAATTCATAGTGGACCGCCCAGCCTCTGGGCGGTCAGGTTTTCAGAGTGGACCGCCCGAAGGCTGGGCGGTCAAGTTTCAAAAGTGAACCGCCCAGTGACTGGGCGGTCTGGTGGGAAAAGTGGACCGCCCAGTCCACGGGCGGTTAGGGTAGAAATAATTATAATTTTGAAGTGGGAGCAGATTTGATAATTTTTATTTTTTTGGGGGTTTTAATAAAAATATCGGTCTCTTCTATCGCCTTGCCTACACCTTTAGAAATGTACATAAATCAAGAGAAACAAAAAAATAGGATTAACTTGGGTGTGGTAAGGCGAGGTAGTGCGATTGCGAGTCGGACAAAGCTCCGTCAGTAGCAGGTAACAAGAGACGCAATGTGACGTGCGGTCGGAAAAAAAGTGCGATACACCAGTGCATTGGATCTCATGGAAGGATAAAAAAAAAAAGAGTGAGCCTATGGTGCTATGCATAGCACGGATGGGGTCCGTGCTACGGCCAAAAATTTGATTTTTTAAAATCCTAACGGTCGATCCAACCGTTCAATGTGATAATCATATGAATATGTACTTGCAAACTAAATTTTATATTTTTTCGAATTTCTTTACTATTTTTTTAGATAGGTAGAAAAATCAGTGTTTTCTGAAAATTCTGAACCATCAAAATTCTACCTATCTAAAAAAATAGTAAAAAAATTCGAAAAAATATAAAATTTAGTTTGCAAGTACATATTCATATGGTTATCACATTGAACGGTTGGATCGACCATTAGAATTTTAAAAAGTCAAATTTTTGGCCGTAGCACGGACTCCATCCGTGCTATGCATAGCACCATAGCCTCACTCAAAAAAAAAATACAAAGAATAGTAAAGAATGAGAGAGATAATTGTTTTTCTACCTTTGACAACGGATCTCACATGCGAAATAGACCTTCATTCTAGTATCTAATGAGGATGGATGAATTTTACTTGAACATCTAACGATCAGGGACGGATTTACACTTAGTGCATGGTGTGCTTAACCCAAGCCTGATTTTACTATTTTTTAACTATGTATATTTAAATTTAATTTAATTTTTATTTTTAAGTTTTTATATAGTTCAACATGTCTCATAAAATATTTTTTTTTGATGGTTGACGGCGAAGCCAGTCAACGATAATATATTAGAATAAAGATGTAAAAAGGTATTTATTTACACAGACTTTGCTAGAAGTCCCAATCCCTCAAATATTTACATTGTTAACTTGATGAAATAGCCGCTAGTAAAGTACAGTAAGCCCCCGCGTGGCCTATGCCCGCACTATACCCATTGTGCTCATAGAGAAATATCCATTGTCGTATCATTAATAAGGATGTGCACCGTTTTCCTCTGGTTTGAGAAGAGGGCCTGTTCCTCTCTCTCCAAATGGTCCAAACGCCTGTTGCCCATATCAGGTTCCTTCGCGCATTGTCTCTGTCCGGCCTACATGTTTGCCACACCCTGAGAAGTGACGTGCCCACCGGTATAGCCATGTTGTAGTGCATGAACAATCCTCTCCAAAAGTTGTAGGTGAAATTGCATGACCAGAATAAATGGTCCCTTGTCTCTATATCCCCGGAGTGACAGAAAACACATCCTGGGGGCACCACACAGCCTCGTTTGATCAATACCTGCTGTGTCAGAATTTTGTTTGCCCTAAGCAACCAAATAAAAATCCTTACCTTTAGTGGGACCTTCATTTTCCATAGTTGCTCTTGCGATGAGGACAAGACACCCGTTTGGTGTAGTACCTTGTATGCCGATCCACACGAGAATGACCCCGAGGGGGACCAACGCCATTGCAGGCCTGCCGACCTGTCCACTGATACCTTGAAGAATGGGACCAGGTTTGCCAGCTCCCTGACGAAGAAGGATGCTTCTCTGGCACGCTGAAGGTGTTCCACCGCGGAGATATGATGCAATCTATTTAACGTGACCGCCCATAGGCCTTCCGGTTTGGCTTCCAAGTTCCATAGCCACTTTGCCAGGAGCGCATCATTTTGACAATTGAGATCGATTACCCCCAAGCCCCCGTTGGATCGCAGGGCACATACCTTTTCCCAATTGACCAGGCAATTGATGCCCTTACACGGGTCCTTGCCCTTCCATAGAAAGTTCCTCCGCATTCTGTCAATGTGGGGCACGACCCCTGCCGGGATTTTAATGCCTGCATGTAATGTAGCGGCATAGCTGAGAGGACGGATTTAACCATGATGGCCCGGCCGTCGTAGGATAAGAAAGAAGAGGTCCAGCCTTGTAGCCTATTCTGAATTGCGGACAACATTGGTTGGTAATGGATCTTACGCGGTTTAGTGATTGTAAGGGGTAGGCCTAAGTAAGTGAGTGGCAGCTGAGACGGCCGCGCCGAAAGGATTAGCTGAATGTTTTGGGTTAAGCGAGCCGGGATTGCTATGGGGACGCAAGTGCTTTTGTTTGGATTAATCCTGAGGCCCGATAATTCGGAATAAAGTTGAAGAACATGCAAAATGACCTTGAGGGTGGTAGGGTGCGCTTCGAAAATAATGATAGTGTCATCCGCAAATTGGATCGTTTCCGGTGGCATGAAGGCGTGGGGGTGCATTTGTGGCTCGAAATTTCTGAGGAATCTGTTCGAAGAGTCTGCAACCAGGATAAATAACATCGGGGAGAGTGGGTCTCCTTGTCTCAAACCATAAAATATTAAATATGTGTATGTAGTTTAATAGTTAAAATTCTATTTTTTAGTTGTAAATTTAAATTCTCGTGATCACATTGTCAGCTCTTCAATGTGAATTTTCTAATTCCGCCCGCTAATAACATTTTTATATTAATAATAACGAGGTATTTGTTTTAATGCCAAATTGCCAATCAGACCACGACATAGCACGTGGAATGACCTAAGATGAAGGTACAACAACACAGCGGTTTAGCTCAATCTAGTTAAGAATTTGCCTTATAAAAAGAGGGATGCTTCTATGGACATAAGGACCTATTTGTAAAATGAACATATTTTCATTTTTAAAGTTCAAACAGTCGATCCGACCGTTCAACATTATCTCCATATTAAAATGTACTTGGAGGTCAAATTTTACATTTTTTTGAATTTTTTTTTATTTATTAAGTATTTTACAAAACTAGTCAAATTCAGACCATTGAATTTTGTACCCATCTTAATAAATAGTAAAAAAATTCAAAAAAAATGTAAAATTTGACCTCCAAGTACATTTTAATATGGAGATAATGTTGAACGATCGGATCGACTGTTTGAACTTTGAAAATGAAAATATGCTCATTTTACAAATAGGTCCTTATGTCCATAGAAGAATTTGCCTTAAGCAAATTCTTCTATGGGCATAAGGACCTATTTGTAAAATGAGCATATTTTCATTTTCAAAGATCAAACAGTCGATCCGACCGTTCAATATTTTCTCCATATTACAATGTACTTGGAGGTCAAATTTTACATTTTTTTGAATTTGTTTACTATTTATTAAGGTGGGTACAAAATTCAATGGTCTGAATTTGACTAGTTTTGTAAAATACTTAATAAATAGTAAAAAAATTCACAAAAATGTAAAATTTGACCTCCAAGTACATTTTAATATGGAGATAATGTTGAACGGTCGGATCAACTGTTTGAACTTCGAAAATGAAAATATATTCATTTTACAAATAGGTCCTTATGCCCATAGAAGCATCCTCTTATAAAAATAGACATTCCTCTTTGTCTATACTTTTTATACGGTTGTGGCCTCGTAAGGGTATGTAATTAATTAGTAGTAACTACGCATTACTGATAAACTAAGCGTATTTGGAAAGCGTCCCCTGAGAAACGGATTTTTGGGTAAATATATTGACAGAGTAGTTTTTACTTTATGCACCGCATGAACAATAGAGCCAGAACAGTGTTGCAGATGGCTCGTGCGCTGCAGAATAAAAAGTTCCTCTGTCAATATTTTTATCCGGATTTTTCTGTAAATTTTTGTTGAGATCCACTAAAAGTTCTAGAAGTTTTTTTCAATAAAACTTCAAATTATTTTTTCCATCAAAATTAAAAATTTCACATTTCTCTTCTTCCCATTTAATTACAATGATATCAATTATAGTTAGTTTAATTCATCACTTAAGTATTATTGATAACTAAATTTTCCATAGCACCTTCGCTTTCGAGATAAAAAAAAGAGCTAAAATTATTGTACCCATTCCTTTTATTTCGGCAGACATTCAATATAATTTTCATTTAACCATGATTTGTCTATTTCTTATTATCAATTGAAAACTAATCCAAATTGAATGACGAAAACAAATAAAATAATTTTAAATTTTGATGCAAAACGATCAATTTTTAAAATATTGATAAAAAATAAAAATGTAGAAATTTGATTGATATGACAATTAATCCTTTTATCTTTTCCCACCGCAGTTGTGTAAATTGCAAAAGAGATGTATCTCGTGAGCGGTGACTTGTGAACCTTTTAATGGTGAAGTGTGAACTCAAATACCAACGGAGGTGAGATCTCTCACCAGTGTCATGCCACTGCTATATCAAATTATTATGATTTTTTAGAAGTTTATCATTTAAATCAAGCAATAATCTAATATTTTATGATTTTGGTTAGGAAAAAGCCAACAAATATTGCACAGCTGGACTAACTTGCAAGATATATTAGATTTTGCTTATACTCTTGACCCAATTCACAAAAATGGATTTCTCATTGTACTTAGTGCTGTATGCTGGTTCCTGTGGAAACACATGAATGACATGTGTTTCAATGGATGCTCCCTTTCCTCTGCTAGAAATCTCATTTTACTTATCAAATCTTTGCTTTTGTATTGGTCAGGGGCAATGAAGAAGAAGCTCAAAGAAGCTGTTGAAGAATGGATGCCTGTAGAGGATGCCATCCCCCTTGCTCACTATATGCCCCTGGAGATTTGTTTGGTGGTGTACCAGCCACCAGCTCCTTCTGGCTAATCCAATCCACTGAATATGCAGAAGTTTCATCCCACCTTTTTGCCGATAGACAAATATACCCCTAGCCCATTACTTTGTGGCTTAGTATTAGCTAATCTAGAATTTTTTTGGTCCTTAGCTGTAACTAAAAGTTGGCTATGTTACTATTTGATTGCTTCTAGTACCTGTTGTTGCACAGTTGTTGCAAACAATCTGTTTTGGAACTTGATTGTAATTATTTGATTTTCAGTAATATGAAAATGGGCTTTGGCCTCTTTTAAAAAAAAATAAAATAAATAATCTAATATTTTTCTTTAATTATTTTTTAAATTTATAAGTAATTAATAAAAGAAACAAATGAAAAATTAACTAACATGAATGTATTAAAATTAGATTAACAAATATATCAACTTCTCAAATTACGTATGTTTATTCTACACAATTAGCATTGGCTAATTCTTTCATCTGTAATGTTCTTACTATGAGAGCCGGAGGTTTCCAACGGGCATAGGATCAAAATCCATCCGATATTTATTCTGAGCCGTTCAATTTGCATTGAGATTCGTGCAAGTGAATTTAAATATCCACTAATTTTAACCACTCCGTGGATCTAAACCATTTGACGCAAATCTCAATGCGATTTTGTCAGAGAGCCCATTATTTTTCCTCATCACTTCACCAGCCTACTTAATTAACCATGGTGCCCCACCTAACAGATTCATCTTCTCCATTTCTTTAATAATTAACGAAACATGTCGCTACCTGTAGATCTCTCTACCGATCAGCAATCACATCCACCTTTCTTTGCCTTTGAAGAACCGAATCCATAAAGAAAAAAAAAAATCTGAAAAAATCACATCCACCTTTCTTTGCCCCAGTTCAAGTGTAGCTCGATCAGATCTGGGGTTGGCGATAGATTTTCCAAACCATGTTAGCAAAGCAACAATGGGATACTGCTAGTGCTGGTTATGGTAGAAGCTCCTGAATTTAGGTAATCTTATTTCTCAAACAAAAACCATGCCATTATCTCATTTCTTGTCTCTGTAATATTGCAATTAAACTGATGTAATTGTGAAGTTTCTTCTTGGGAGTTATAGTTCCACCTTGCTAAGTTCAGTGTTGCCATTTACCAGTTCTAGTTTATTATCAAATGCTGTTAGAATGTTAATATGCTTGAAAAAAAAAAGGAAATTAAAATAATCTCAGATGATCAAGATTTTTTTCTGTCACATGCTTTTTCTCTTTTTGAAATAAGGCATTTACTGCTGGTTTCATTTTAAACTGAAAATTGTTAATAACTTACAAAGATTCAGTCTATCTAGTTTTCTTCCCTCCCTTCCCCCTGCCCGCAAAAATAGAAACCAATTTTGGAATGCATTGACCTCAGCACACACAACCGCTTCCTTAATAGAACAGTCAATTACTATCTTCAACTGTACAAGTCTGGTATCTAGTTATCAACTGTTCAAGTCTCAGCTCGCTTCTTGACTTGTTATAAGCTTACACCTGACATACTTTAGTTTTTCATTAATAGATTTAACAAGTCTCAAGTTGTGGTATAATTCCATAGAGGTAAAATGAAGAGAAAGGGGTTTGGGGTTGCAAAGCGCAAGAGATTAATCAGAATGGCGTGGTTGCTCCTCATCTTGGTGTTTACGGGTAGTATGTATCTCCATTCTCTGTCAGAAAGTGAGTCCCCAGTGGCAGAGACTGAGGATGAGGCACAAACTAAGAATAAGATTGCTTTCCTGTTCATCGCAAGGAATAGGCTTCCACTAGACATGATTTGGCATGCATTCTTTGAGGTATCTTTTTGTTTTCTTTTTTTTCCCTTCTCTACCTCTCCCACATTTTCCAATTTCTTAGATTAAGGTTCAATATATATATATTTAAAAAAAAAAAAGTAGCAATAGTTACCTGTTCCACCTCACTGGTACCTATTCCCAGGTACCAGTATCAACTCCCTACTACTGGGGACACATAAGCCCTACTGGTACCAATTCTCAAATCGGTACTAAATTACATACAAGCCTGATATCTACCTGTTAACATTTTTTCCCATTTTATTACAAGTTTGACAAAACAGTAAAACACATATGCATAAACAGCCATTTTTTTGTTTGTCAGTTGTCACACACAAAGATTGAGGTTCAATTATTTTCAAAAAAATTATTTAGGAAGAAAAAGAGGGGAGGTTTTCGATTCTGGTGCACTCGAGGCCTGGCTTTGTGCTAAATAAGGTCACCACCCGTTCTCCTTTCTTCTTCAACCGCCAAATCAACAACAGTATCCAGGTCATCTCCCTCCCCCTTCCTCTTCTTTATTCTCAGTTCACTTCAATTTTGTGTACTGCTCCTCTTTTATTCCAGATGTTGTATTTTGATCTCACATATAAAAATAAGCTAAAAGCAGATTTTTCTTATTTTACTGCCCACAAATTGGGCTTTGCTGACCTTAATTAAGTTTTTTTTTGCTGATTAGAGATACTTGTTTAATTAAATTGATCTATTCAGGTGGATTGGGGAGAAGCAAGCATGCTAAAAGCTGAGCGCATTTTGCTCAGAAACGCACTCCTCGATCCTTACAATGATAGATTTGTTTTTCTCTCTGACAGGTTATCTCCCTCCTCTTTACTTCATTCGCCAACTCATACCAATAAGCATTTTATTTTTATAATGGCTACATTTTCTCTTTTAAGTTTTAACCCCTTGTATTGTTTTCCTCTCTCTATTATTCCGGACAGTTGCATACCTCTGTACAATTTCAACTACACGTATGACTACATCATGTCCAGCACACGTAGTTTCGTAGACAGGTATTTTCATTTCTTTATTTTTTATTGATACTGAGAGAAGTACATTCATTTGGTATAGTGAAGGAGAAAATAGTGAGAAGACAAACTTTCATAGATTGATATTAAATGTCCTTTGATAAAAAGTTAAAAACTACAAGCATTTACATGCATCGTAAGAGCGTAGCATGCCTCAATTTAAAAAGAATATTTTTTTGTTATGGCAATAATGGTGATAATAATACCAAAATCAGCTTTGCAGATACAAAGGAGGGTCGGTATAATCCTAAAATGAACCCTGTGATTGCAGCTCAGGATTGGAGAAAAGGCTCTCAGGTACTCTGTCATGAACTTTTTTTATTTGAATTCAATTTGGATTAATTGAAAAGAAATAAGAAGTAATTTGATGATAAATGAAAAGGGTTGCAATCGCCTATAAAATGCTTAATAGCTCAATTCGACATCAAAACTATTTGACTAATTGTTACTGTGTTTACAAGCTTTGTACTCCAGCTTAATGACACAATTAAGAACAAAATTAAGGTAAAACAACATAGTAGAACTAGGATGTTCTTAAGCTCACCAAGTCCTCTGTGAGCTTAACTTCAAAATCTATAGGATTGACTTCAAACAATGAATCCAAACCGTTAAACCCGATCTACTTCACAAGTATGCGTTTACATGTCAAATTCATAAATTTTTGACTTAATTTAGTATAAAGTCGAGCGGTAAAATAATGATGAAAAATGAACACATTAAAATTAATTTATAAACCTTCTTTTTTTGACCGCTTGATTTTATACTAAATTAAGTCGGAAAATTATAAATTTGACATGTAAACACATCACTTGTGAAGTAAATCGATTTCAACGGTTTGGATTCATTGTTTGAAGTCATTGCGATAGATTTTAAAACTGTCTCTGCCTTTCCTTTCAAGTACTTTCAACCTCCGTACTCCTCACAAACACCACCGCAGGGCCCACTGGTAATTTCTTCTCCACTGCTTCTCAGCTGGTCGCTAGTGCTTAGATCTGCTCTGACTTTGTAGGACCCACAAATCACTCCCTCATTTAGCCTGGCGATTGTATTCCGCTCTCTTGCATCTCTTCTTTAACAACTGGAACCCAGGCAACATAGACTCCTTGTCAGTCCCCACCTCTTCATTAATACTGACACTGATATAGTGTAATTTTGTTTTATAAGGGGGGCTAAAAGTTATAAATGCTTATAAAAATTATATAATATGACGGACAAAACTGTATATTTTCAAACACCCCTACTCACTGCATGAGTCTGCCCCTGCATGGTTGGCACCTGACATACTCCTTTTTCTACACCTGAGGCCAATAAGTTAAATAAAAACAATTAAAGGAAGAAAGAAAAAGTAAATAAACAACCAGTTAACAAATTTGATTTTTATTTGTTATTTTTGGAGCAGTGGGCTGTGCTAATAAGAAAGCATGCTGAGGCGGTGGCCAATGATCACACAGTTTTCCCGCAATTTCAAAAGCATTGCAGGGTATCTTATTAATTTTTTTTTAACTCACCTCATTATTATTATTCTGGAGCAATTTATTTACTCAAAACAACTTTTTTATTGTAAATTTTGCAGCGAAAATCGCTACCTGAGTTTTGGCGCGACCAGCCTTTTGTAAGTTGCAACTATCGTTAATCTTACACCTTATCTCTTCTCTCGTAACTTTGTACTTCTCCAATTTAAAATTTGCAAAACATAAAAGAATATTTTTATGTATTTTAGCTAGCAGTTCACAAGGTGAGCTATCACTTTAAATTTATAAAGTGGGGATCAGATTTGTTGTTACTTGTTTAAGCAATGTTTCCTTTATGACTCAATCAATCAACATCATATTGGAAATATGAATGAGTGAGGCTATGGTACTTTGCAAAGCGCGGATCGACCCGTACTAGAGATTCATATCTATTTGTCGAAGTTCAAACAGTCGATCTGAACCACTCAACATGATCTCTATTATGAATGTAGTTGGAGACCAAATTTAACTTTTTTTGCAATTTTTTTACCTTTTTTTAGGTAGGTTGAAAATCACTACTTTTGAATGGTCCAGAACTTCTAATTTAGGTGATTTTCTACTAATTTTAAAAAATAGTAAATAAATTCAAAAAAAATGTAAAATTTGATCCCCAAGTACATTTTTATATGAAGATCATATTGAACGGTTCGGATCGATTGTTTGGATTTTGAAAACGAAGATATGGATTCATAGTACGGATGGATGTGCGCTTTGCAAAGTACCATAGTGTCACTCAATATGAATTTTAAGTCTTTCACTGTTTCAAGGATTAAATTGTTTCTTTTTTGTTGTCTGCTACGGGCAGCCAGTACATCCATGGAAAGAGCACAACTGCATTCCAGATGAGCATTATGTTCAAACTCTGATTGCGGTGAGAGCCTTCTCTCTCTGTCACTTTTCTCTTTCTTATACAATTATACAATAGAAGTTTGTTTGGATTTTTATTATATTTAATTTTGTTTTTGAAAAAAAAAAAAGCAACTGGGACTAGAAGGAGAGATAAACAGGAGGCCATTGACGCATTCTTCTTGGGACATGTCTTCATCAAAAGACAAGGAGAGGCGCGGGTGGCATCCTGTCACTTACCGCCTCAATGACGCCACCCCTTCCCTCATCCAATCTATCAAGGTTACCCCTTCATTTTGTGAATGTGTCTACAGTGGCGGAACATATTAGAGAGCAAAGGGGGCTAAGCCACCCCTATAAATTGAAATTTTATACTTTAGTCCATTAAATTTTGTAATTCTCATATGTATTAATACCTTTTAGCCCCTCTTATAAAATGAAATTGCACTATATTTTATTTTCAGCCCCCTCAATCTCTATTTCCTAGTTCCGCCCCTGTGTGTCTATATATACTCTTAAAAGTTTAGAAGCTAATTCTTTGATTTGGTTCACTTATGTAATATTATATTCAGGGAATAGATAATATAAACTACGAAACGGAGCACAGGAGGGAATGGTGCACCAGCAAAGGTCGACCTGCGCCTTGCTTCCTCTTTTCGCGCAAGTTCACACGCTCTGCTGCTCTCAAGCTTCTTAACATGGTATTGGCTCCATCTCCAATGTCAAAATATATACACACACACACACACACACAACTAGATAAATTAATGAAATTTAAAAAGAAAAGAAAAGGAGCAGTGGTAATGTGTCCCCACCACCCGAAACCTATTAAGACAAATGACAGAGACAACTTCTTTGGGAAATACCATTAATTTGATTTAACATCATTGACTTTTGGATGAAAAATAACAAATGCATCTTATGCAAATTGCATTGTGCTCCGCTTAAATGAAAATGCATTTATTGTCATATATTTATATTTATCTAATGTCTGCTTTCGTTCACAGTCCCTAATAGCTGTCAGTGTCAGATGAAATGAAGTACCAGCTCAGCACTTGAAGAATTGGTTCAGTGATACTTGTACATTTTGGGGTGTTAAAAAAAATAGAAATAGCTATTAAGTATCATATACCTATTTAAGTATCGTCTTTGTTGATGTGTATAGGAAAATGTCTCACCTGACGTAGCATGTAATGGATCATTCATTCATTCTGTTCCAATTTTTCATTGCCTTAGCCTTTATTATGCCGTCTGTTTTTGATATATCGCTGCTTTATCGGTGTATCTTGCTGCCTAATACTTCCCATCAAATTGTGTCACATTACTATACAAGTTGATCTAACATATTTGCATTAGCATGAATTGAATACAATTCTCTATGTATCGTCTTTTTTGTGTTTTGTGTGTGTTTTTTATGGGAATGCCGTTCGGCATTGTTGCAAGTAATATATCTAGGGTTGGCAAAAGAAACTCGTAGTAGCTCATGGCTTGCTCGAGATCAGCTCGTAAAAAATTTGAAAACGGAGTAGGTCCGATGCCCATCGGACCTACTTTTAGGTTCAACGAGCATGATAACCGTCCGATCTAATTTAAAATTTGTGCGCACGAAAATTGAAATAGACACGCACGAAGTTTAAAGCATTCTGCACTAATATTAAAGCAAATCGACGGTGATTAAACCCATCGAACCAAAGTAGGTCCGATGCCCATCGGACCTACTCTCAAGTGAAAAAAATTCGCTCATTCCTGGAACGAGCTGAAAACAAGCCAGCTCATTTCTGGCTTGGGCCGAAATTAACCATTCGGATTGGGCCTGGCTCGGTCCATTAATGAGTAATAATGCACACCGCCAGATATGTTTTGTTTTGATTGGATCCGATCAAAATTAGATATCTTAAAATGCTGAAAGTAAAAATTCAGCTAACTGTATGCATAAAATTCGAATTCGAAGCAAAATGTTCTTATTATTTTTTTTTTCTAAATAAGCAGTGTTACAGCAGTCAGTTATATTACAAAATCAATATATAATACACATTCCAGAACACAAGAATCAAATTAAGGGAGAAACAAAAAAAAAAAAAAAAGACCAACAATTAAAAATCACTAAAGACCAGACTTGCGATTTTGAGTACGCATCCTCTGAGCTAACATAATATTTGAGTTTAGATTCAGACCGTCTGATTAGAATCTGGATCAATCCGGTCTAAGGTGGAATACACATGTTTACTTTAATTTCTGTTACCTCAGGTGATATAAATTGCGCTATCTCAGGTGGACGAGGTGATTAATAAAAATTAAAAACAAACACAACCATGATAGATAGATATTTTATTGCCTGATCAAGGCGTTGCTTTCTGACTTGTTAGGGACAGAAGCATTTGCTAAAAGAGTCAAACAATGGCCCGATTTATTCTGGACCTTTTTGTTCGTATCTTTTTTGAAAATAAACACTGGTATGGAACATGCCCCTCATTTCCTGGGTGGAGAAAGAGAGGAACATTTTGTAGTTGTTACCGACAGAAAGGATTCGATAACAAAAGTCAAATAACCCTCCTTTATTCTACCCCGCCATTTTTATTAATATCCAAAGTTAATTATAAAATAATAATAATGCCCTTGGGTATCTTTAAAAATGTCCAAATCAGTCATTTAATGGCCGGTTTGGACTTTTTGTTGTTGTTGTTTCAGATCCTATAAATATTCATCTTTCTCTCTCCTACCTCTCACGACTCACTCAAACCCACAGAATAGAAAGAGAGGAAGAGAGAAAAAGAGAAGGCGATTTCTGAGACGAAAAGGACGATATTTGAGGCGATTTTCCTGTAAATTTATTATTTTTTTTCTTTTTTTTCTTTTTTTTAGAATTAATATAAATTGTCTAATCCCATGGCATCCAAACCCGAACTTCGAAAAAGGAGGAAGTGAAACTGCACACAATGCTCGCATATCCCTCGCTAACAATTTTTGGACGGGTGAAACCTGCTTGAAGAGACACTTATCTCGTTTAGGGTTTCCACCCAAAGATGTTGAAGAATATGCTACCACGGATGATCCGACAATTAGAAGCGTTATTTACGATAACTTTGGCGATATCGACCCTCCACCTGAATGGCTATTGTGCCCCGCATGTCAAGTCAAGGGAGACATTGAGAAAATGTTATTTTGTCATCTCTGTGGCGTAAGAGTTCACCCCAAATGTATCGACAAGAATGTTGATATAGTAAACGATTATCGTTTTCAAACGTGGAAGTGTGTTGCATGCTGCTGCAAGCCTTCGAAGACGACGGGAGAAAATTTCACTACTCCTAAGCCATAGTGTTTGCTATGTGAGAATATGTGGTGTGTTTTGATGTTATTGTGGTATTTTCTGTTTATATTTTTTGTTGTAGTATGCATGTTGTTATTTTTATTTTGTTGTTTATCTATTCGAACTCTCTCAATTATTTTAGTATAATTTAGCATAATTTATTTTATTTTAGTATAATTTAGCATAATTTTGTTTATTTTAGTATAATTTAGTGACAAAAAAGATCTATAAAAAAATATAAATACTACCATAAAAACACCATAAAGTAGCACATAAAAAAGAACCAAAGATAATCCAAATATAAAATACCCAACATAGTTTACCAAATGTAAATACAACAAAACAATCTAACTAAAACTACCATAAAAAACGGGTCTCAGCGGCGACGACCACCAGAGGGGGACCATCGTTGAGGTGGTTGTCCCATGTTTTCTCTGTTGGGGAGTTGATGCTCTCTCCGGCGTCTCGCAGCATGTTAATGAGCTGCTCCTCGTGCCCGGCATCCTAAAATAAATAATTAAAACTGCTAAAAGGAATTAACACTAATTACAACTAAATTATACTAGTTTGGTACATTACTAACAAATCCTAACATTTTACAACCATTTTGCACTAAAAATGAATTTTAAAAAATTTAGAGGGACTTACTTGCAAATCTGGAAAGAGAATGAGAAATTTGGAAGAAAGAGATAAAATGAGGAGAGATAGTGTGAAATTTGATATAATGAATTTTGAGAAAAACGCCTCACCCACCACACATATATATAAATGCCCAAACTTAAATAGCCGGTTGAGAAAAAAATGGAAACTGACTATTAAATGGTCGATTTGGACATTTTTAAAAAAACCCAGCTAACGTGGATATATTTATTAATTTGTATTAACTTTGGATATTAATAAAAATGACGTTCTACCCCCAACCCCATGCCCCGCCTTTTCTTTTACTTTTAGAAAATAAATAAATATTTTCTACTAACTAGAAAGATGGAAATATTTTTTTATGATATAGAATGAATCACACCAAATATGCTTCTTTTGAGAATTCGTTTAGAAACCACATATCTGGTCTAGTTTCTCAGCATGCTACAACACTGCACAATTGGCTATATAGTTTGTTGTCCTCCTTAAGAAATCGTATATCTTATAATTATTTTCTATAATTATTTTCTATATTGAAGGAACCATATTAAAGATATTGTTCCTTGGTGAATAAAATTGATTGGGATACTAAACGAGTGGCATTGTGACACGGTAAAAAAATCCACATCAAGTGTGTAAATCCTTAGAAAATCAACCGCAATTTGTTACGGTTCCTTAAAAACATCATCATCTTTCTGGTTATGTAAAAACATTTATTTCTTTTCTAAATATAAAAATGCTGTCCCCGCGCCCACCTTTAATTATTTGTTCGTTAAAGAACGCCAATTTAATTGGCCTGTTGTTTATAAAAGATAGTGAGAATAAATAAGCAAAAGCCGAAAAGCTAAAGCAACTAGCAATTAGGGATAGCTTTTGTCCTTTTAACGACTTCTCTGTCGGCCTGTACTATTGATTCCATTTTTCAAGTAACATCAACGGCAAACACTACTTTTATAAAAATTATTATGATGGGAAACATCTAATCATACTTAGAATGTATGATATTTAAATTGCAGAGCAGAATTAACAAATTTCAAATTTCAAAGAACATGATTTGATGTGAAAAGATGCAAGTTTTAAAATTCAGTACTTAATTATTATTATGATGCGATTTGAGGTTTTTACATGCTTGAAAATTTTAACATTTTAACATTATATATTTTAGAAATTAAAATGAGAAATGCTTTGTAACTATATATATTTTGCAACTATTAAAACAGATAAAATGCCGACATTTTTATTAATATCCAAAGTTTAATACAAATTATTAATTATGCCCAGACTTCCAAACTTTCGCTAAAAATACCCAAACCGGCAATTTTCTGGCCGGTTTACTCTTTTTTTTTTTTTTAACCCGCATTATTCAACTTCTAGATATTAATAAAAATGTCGGGTATTAGTCCACAGAAAAATTTGCTATAAAACAATATAACACATATACTCTTATAACTACATGATATACGGCATTCTATAATTTACGACTTACGATTTATAATCGAATTTTTTTTTCAAAATAATTTATAACATGATATGTTTCGAAAGTAAAATGATAGATAAAGGGTGAATTTTGACTTAATTGCTGTTATAACCCGTATAATTGAATTATTTAATTAACCTAATAATTAAAATTTCAATTGCATTATTTTCATATTTTATTTATTTTTACAAAATTTCAGCCTTTTTTTTGGTTAATTACAACCAAGGCGTGATCACATTTTCATATTCAAACTTTTGAAACCCCAGATGATGGTTTTCTGACTAAGCTCAAACTTTTGAAACCCCAGATGATGGTTTTCAAACTTTTTATTCAACTTTGGATATTAATAAAAATGTCGGTTTAATCTTGATGAGTTTAATTTTGCCGTTTAACATATTTTTCTGTTTATTTTTTATGTTGTGCTACTATTTTAATGTTGTAATATTTTATGTTTAGCATTATCATGATAATTTTTTTTATCTGTAAAATATAAAAATAGTACCATAAAAGCACACATACACAAGAACCGAAATATATAATAATCCAAATATACCAAACATAAATAGCATATCAAATATAAATAGTACAAAACTAGTAAAAATACAACTAAAACGGAGAGGGGGAATATCGCTGAGGCGGTACTCCGGCGTTCGCCCGGCGCCAGCGCGGCTAGGCTCCGTCTCTCTCGGGCTCATCGGCAGACCTGAGTATCTGATCGGCGGTATCCCATATGGCATCACCTGTAGGGACTGTCGGTACTGGCGGAGGTGTACTAAAGATAGATGCAGCGAACTCAGTCCCAAAGGCAGGCTGAGTATGAGACCCGCTACCACTCGCCTCTCCATCATGCAGCATCTCTGTGCCATATCGGGGTACCCTCGGTGCCGAGCTGAACTCATCATCGGCTATCCCGTAGTAGTCCTGGAGACTGTACGAGAGGGACTCCATATCAAAAGTATCGAACCCCGCAAGTGGTGGCTGTGACGGCATCTCTGCCGGACCCTGCAATCATACACATAAATTATTAAATTTGATCTGAATGAAGAAATTTATTAAAACCTGACAGATACTGAAGTATGACATACATAAGGCTGCACCGGACGTCCATGCTCGTTGTACCATGCCTGCCATGCAACGTTGGACAATACCCACTCATGGTAGTCCCACTCTGGATGCGAATCGGGAGAAGGTGGGAACTCCTGTCCAATAATCGGCTCCGGGTCAGGCTCGATCGATTTATCTCACGCCAGTTGATGTTCTCTCCGGCATCTCACAGCATCGTGATGATCTTCCCATTACGGAGCACCCGATCTGGGTAGTGGTGCTCCACTGTCCAGAAGTGTATGAGTGGACCTCGGTAGAACCACATCGCCTGCTCCTGTTGGTCAATCACCGTGACCGGCAAGAGGTTCTCCAAGTAGAACTGCTCGTAGGGCGTCCACTCAACTAGAACGGATGGCAAACTATGGATCTCTGACCGGACTGGCCTGATCCCAACGGTAGCACCGTGGGTCAATCACCGTGACCGGCAAGAGGTTCTCCAAGTAGAACTGCTCGTAGGGCGTCCACTCAACTAGAACGGATGGCAAACTCTGGATCTCTGACCGGACTGGCCTGATCCCAACGGTAGCACCGTGGGTCCGATTCTGGTAGTTGTGGCCACCGTGCCACTTCTTGGAGTATGCCGGGCAACTCCACATACTCGGCTCTCCCCATTGCGGTGCCGCATTAGGGATATGACGGCCCACCGGTAGCCGTGACCACGACCAGTGCTGAAGCAGGAGCACCGGCCCGTACATCTGCTTCACATTCGGCTGCATTTTCAAGAACATTAGACGTCAGTGTATTTTGATGGATTGATTGATTAATTAATTTACACTAAATTAAGAGTTGGTGACTTACCTCACTACTACGGCACAGGTGGGAATACAGATACGCCAGGACAGCTCCACCCCAGTTATACCGCTCCGGCTGCTCAAGGTCTCGCAGCAGCGGTAGATACATCATCGGCATATGGTCACCGCTGGAATCAGGAAACATGACAGAACCAAAAAGGTCTATCACGTAGCCACGTGTATATCTGCAATACAAAAGATATAAAATATTGGTATATTATCCTCGTATTATAAATTGATTAATAGAAAAAAGTTATAAAATTTACCTCTGAATCTCCAGCGCGGTGGAATCTGCCAAGAGACCCATGCTGAAGTGCTGTCGTAACCTCGTCATCCGCAAATGAAATTTGGACCTCCCATTGTCCCCAATGATATAGTCCGGATCAGCTCCCAACAACTCCTCGACATCACCTACGAATCTGGTGTTGTCAGAGACGCCGCAGACGGGTGTGCTACGGATAGGCAAACCCCAAAGAGCACTCACATCCTGGAGAGTCACCGTCATCTCTCCGAATGGCATGTGAAACGTGTGCGTCTCGGGACGCCATCGCTCCACCAGTCCAGCGATGAGAGAAGCATTGATGATGCCTTTCTCTGTCCGCACGATGTCCACAACCTGGTAGAGACCCAGGCTGATGAGGTACGGGGCCATCGTATCGTAATACTGCATATGAACGCACCGCAACTTCACATCTAACAGATCCGTGTCCTGCGTTGAAAAAGGTAATCCGCATGGTGATAACATAATAAAATTTAAACCCAACAAAATTTAAAGAAAATCTAAGAAAAGGAACGTACCTCACGAGAAGCCAGTGAGACTCGGTGCTCGCTGTGGGGAATCCACAGGAGAGGACTGATGTGCTCCGTGCTGCTGTAACTGATCGGCTCGTCCACTACTGGCCGTGCTCTAGGCATCCTGGTGTCTAAAATAACCTAATTTCGGTAAAATTACGCTTAATTAGCCTAATTATGGTAAAAAAGGCCAAATACCCTAAATATTGGACAACTGTGCTAATTACCCTAAATTACGCTTAATCAGCCTAATTATGGTAAAAATGACCAAAATACCCTAAATATTGGTCAACTGTGCTAATTACACTAAATTACGCTTAATTAGCCTAATTATGGTAAAAAAGGCCAAAATAACCTAAATATTGGTCAACCGTGCTAATTTCGGTCAAATTACGCTTAATTAGCCTAATTATGGTAAAAAGGGCCAAAATACCCTAAATATTGGTCAATTGTGCTAATTTCGGTAAAATTACGCTTAATTAGCCTAATTATGGTAAAAAAGACCAAAATACCCTAAATTTTGGTCAACCGTGCTAATTACACTAAATTAAGCTTAATTAGTCTAATTATGGTAAAAATGCCAAAATACCATAAAAATTGGTCAACTGTGCTAATTTCGGTAAAATTAAGCTTAATTAGCATAATTATGGTAAAAAGGACCAAAATACACTAAATATTGGTCAACCGTGCTAATTTCGGTAAAATTACGCTAAATTAGCCTAATTCTGGTAAAAAGGACCAAAATACACTAAGTATTGGTCAATTTAGCTAATTACACTAAATTACAACAATATAATTTAAATTTGAACACCTAAATCCTAAATTCTAAACCCTAAAATAAATAAATTAAAAATTAAATTAGATAAAAAAAAAAATTTACCTCAAAAAAGAGAGAATTCGGTTGAGAGATGAGAGAATTGTGAGAGGAGAGAGAGAAAAGGGGTATATATAGGGGTTTTTGCCGGTTTTAAAAAAAAAAAAAAGAGTAAACCGGCCATTTTCTGGCAGGTTTAGGGGGGGAGTAAACCGGCCAGAAAATGGCCAGTTTGGGTATTTTTAGCGAAAGTTTGAAAGTCTGGGCATAATTAATAATTTGTATTAAACTTTGGATATTAATAAAAATGTCGGGATAAAATGGTTGTCAAATTAAAAAAAAAAATTAAAACTGTAAAATATTTTGCAACTATGGAAAACATATATATTTTGCAACTATATATATGTTTTCCATAGTTTTGACATGTTGTATATCGATCAAAGTGCTGGTAACAGTGAAATAAAATTTCCAAACTACCTAATGGATGATCAATCCATTTTTAAATTTGTCCCAAACTTAATTTAAACTATAACAAAGATACTTATGATTTTGTTAGTTTAATAATAATTTAAGAGTGAGTCTATGGAACTATGCATATCACAGATTGGTCCATAATATGGATCAATATTTTCGTTTTCAAAATTCTAACTGTCGATCTGAACCATTCAACATGATTCCCGTATGAATATGTACTTGCAAACCGAATTTTATATTTTTTAGAATTTTTTTACTATTTTGTAAGATAGGTAGAAAATAACTGTTTTTGGATGGTCCAAAATTTTCAGATCAAATGATTTTCTACCCATCTTAAAAAATAGTAAAAAATATATAAAAAATATAAAATTCAGTCTGCAAGTACATATTCATATGTGGATCATGTTGAACGGTTCAGATTGACTGTTAGAATTTTGGAAACAAAAATATTGATCCGTATTACGGACCAATCCGTAATATGCATAGTACCATAGACTCACTCAAAATTTAATTAGTTGTTAGCCACATTTTTTTTTTTGAGAAAAAGTTGTTGGACACACTTATCATGATGTAAACATAATCTTTCGAAAATAACTTTTGCCGAAATTCAGAAAAGACAATTTTTTATGAATATTAATTTGATAGTTTGACATCCATCCTTTACACACAAAAAACATGAATTTCAAAATTTCAGCAAAAAAAAAAACGCTGTCGGCAAATTGGATTTGATGAAGGCTCTCTGATCTGTTTTTGTCGGTGTTTCTTTTATATAATTTTTCTCTGTTGGTCGAGATTGAATGAGTCAATAGAGAGAGGAAGAAGGAATAAATCTGACCATAAATTAAAACTTAACAACGAGTGAGAAAGAAAGAATCTGACCATAAATTAAATTTGCAATCAAATCAGTAAAATATTGATAGCACTAGCAATAGTCTGAAACATCATTTCTAAAGAAAAATGCGGTTTCAAACAGCATTTGTACTATGTTTTGAGATTTTGCTGATTTGATGCTATACAAGTTTAAACTTTTATATTTTTTTTTTCAAATGCTACTGACAAAAAAATAGGCCCAATTCTCTGCTCATAATTCTTCTTTATCTATGAAATGAATTACAATGTCTTGTTATACTACTATTATAATTGTAATGAAATACTTTACTGTTAGATCTAGGGCTGCACAAAAAATTCGTAGTTCGTAATTCGATTTGAGTTTGACTCGAAAAAGTTCGTAAAAATTTCGATTTGAAATTGAGTTCGTTCGAAATTAATTCAAACTAAACTTGGTTTGAAATTAATTCAAACCAAACTCAAACTGGACCTAGTTCGTTCGAAATAGGTTCGCAAACCAAACTTAGTTCGAAATTAACTCAAACGTGAACCATTGATTTCCGCTGATAACTTATGTTCACTGATGAAAATATAAGGCCGCCCAATTCTTAATTGCTCTCAGTTCTGACTTCTGAAAAATATTTTTTGAATACTTTAGATATTTAAAAATTTTGGTGATGTTTCTCCTGTTGGCTATTTGGAAAACTTAGGATATTGTGATTGTACTGAACTTTGATTGATTGTACTAAACTTTGGTATTTGATATAAATTTTGGTATTTGTAATGAACTTTGATTTTCAACTTTGGTGTACTGTGTAATTAGATTTCAGAATGCCTGAGATTTTATTGAAGTGCTGTAATTTCGAACTATGACCCAGCCATAAGTCATAACTCGTAAGTCGTAGCAAAGTTCGTAAAAGTTCAAAATTGAGTTCGTAAAATATTCAATTCAAAATTGAGTTCGTTCGAAATTAATTTAAACTAAACTTAGTTCGAAATTAATTCAAACTAATCTCAAACTGAGGTAAGTTGAATTCGGTGGTCAAATAAGTGGATCTAACTTAGATCCACTGTGTGATTCTTTATTATTCTTACTTTTGTTTCCTCTCTCCTGTTTTTCTGACTACCAATCATTGTACGCGTTTGATTATTTATATAATAAAGTAGGTAAGTTAATTGTATCCTCTTATTTGACATGTAAACAGTTGCTTATAATTATTAATTAGTAATTCAGCATTTATACAAATACAATTCGTCAATTGTATCCTCTTATTTGACCACCGAATCACCGAAGCATCATCAGTCAAAGGTACTCATTTGGGACACACAATAAATTTTTTTTTTTTATCACCAACAATAATTTCTGATGTATTTGTTGATATTTGTACAACCACAGTTTCAGCAAATATAATTTTATAATTTTAAAAAAGTTTCTAAAAAATACAAAAAAATGGGAGGTGTACCTATTTAATTTATAGTAAAGTATTTTTTTAATAATAGTTAAAATATTAATACAAATGATTTCTCTACTTTGTGGGTTTCAAATCCATGACCTCTCATATAGGAGTCGCGTGCCTTTGCCACTAAAGCAAAGACAAGTTTTTTATACTGAATATTATTTTTCAGATAATTTAAAGAAATAAAATATAACATACCCAATTGGTTCTTACAAAAATACATCAATTATATGAACTTTTTAAGTGATGTATTTTTCTCAAAAACCACTACTAGAGCTTACTTACTACATCACTTATTCAATAACATGTCAACATTTAGTTGTTTCATCAAAAAATTTAAATACAGGAGATGATTAACGCCTTAACGGTGCATTAAAAAAATGGAGATCCCATATCTAATAATTGGTTGCCTTTGTCGTTTCTTTATTTATCAATTATTTTTCCTTGTTGTTGAAGGATGCTTTTCTGTCCATGTTAGTTGTAAAAGCTGAATTTAGAAGAGAAATAAATAAATCATTATATCACCGCTTCCACTACTAGGGGAAACTGGATTCTCAATTTCCTTTTATTATCTGTATCATTTATTCAAATAATATATTATTATACAAATAAGATTTTTAAGTTTATAGCCAATTTAAAACGTTTGTCATTTAGGTAGAGTGTCTTTTTCCCGAACTTTCAGCTTCACAATTTAAATAAAGGTTTCTGTCATTAATATATTTTCAACTAATTGAATTTCACTGTGTGGTTGTGATTTTGTGAAGACTTGGTTCAAATTTCAACGATCCTTTGTGTATTTTAGGTTTTAACATCCGAATTAAAACCTTTTAGTTTCGACTATGAAAATTGAGTGAGCTAAAGTGCATGATTTATAATCATGGCTTGTACATTATTTTTTTGATAATTTTGTTCTTACTAATCACCTACTTGAAAAACAAAAATATTTGTACTAATACAATACAACATGAGTAGAACTAGGGTGCTCCTAAGCTCACCAAGCCCTTCCGTGAGCGCGACTCTAAAACCTATCAAATTGACTTCAAACGACATTTTCAAGCCGTTAGATGTTCAATCTATATTAAAATGTGCTTGGAGATCAAATTTTACATTTTTTGAAATTTTTTTACTATTTATTAAGATGGTTTGAAAATCGCTGTTTTCCAATGGTGTAGAATTTTAATAAAAACAGCGATTTTCAAACCATCTTAATAAATAGTAAACAAATTCCAAAAAATGTAAAATTTAGTCTCCAAGCACATTTTAATATAGATTGAACATCTAACGGTTTGAAAATGTCGTTTGAAGTCAATTTGATAGGTTTTAGAGTCGCGCTCACGAAAGGGTTGATGAGCTTAGGAGCACCCTAGTTCTACTCATACAGCATAGCATCTCTAGGTAAATGTCACTGGAGGTAAACAGTAACTATCATGTCATGCGTCCCCAGTTTCCCACCGTGCATACTATAGTACTATAGTAGAGTGCTATTGCACAGCTTTCTAAAATAAAAATAATTAAAATTCGAGGAAAAAACCGAAAACTTACAGGCGTGCGTCGCGCAAATCGAGATGAAATACTTTTATTTACGCGCTCTCGCTCGTGTCCGACACGCTAATAATAATTAATAATAAGCCGATTTGTTTTGTCTGTAGCATTTTGAAAAATAAATTCAAATTTTATGACGTCAAATTGTTCAAAATTTCAAAAAAAAAAAAAAATTACTGCTGAGGAGAATGGCAACGTTTTACACTTGGAACATATTTTACTTTAGAAAATGAGTGAGCCTATGGTGCTATGCATAGCAAGGATGGAGTCCGTGTTACGGCTCAAAATTTGACTTTTCAAAATCCTAACGGTCGATCCTACCGTTCAATGTGATAACCATATGAATATGTACTTGCAAACTAAATTTTATATTTTTTTCGAATTTTTTTACTATTTTTTTAGATAGGTAGAAAAATCAGTGTTTTCTGAAAATTCTGGACCATCAAAATTCTACCTATCTAAAAAAATAGTAAAAAAATTCGAAAAAATATAAAATTTAGTTTGCAAGTACATATTCATATGGTTATCACATTGAACGGTTGGATCGACCGTTAGAATTTTGAAAAGTCAAATTTTGAGCCGTAGCACGGACCCCATCCTTGCTATGCATAGCACCATAGCCTCACTCTTAGAAAATTTAAAGAGCGTGGTAAAATGCTGTCATTTATTTAAATTTACGACATCAAACTGTTCAAAATCTCAAGAAATATATAATAAAAACAATCTTTTTACCTATGAGAAAATGTCACATTTTACTCCTAAAATATAAATTAGTTAAAGAAATTAAAGCAACACAATAAAACGCTGTCAAATGACAACATTTTTCTAAAAAATGAAACGTTCTGACCTTGTCAATAACATCGTTTTACCTCAACACAAAATTAACATTCCGAAATTTATTATATTTTAAATTTTCAAAAAAGAAATTTATCATATTTTATGTCATGAGTTTAAATTATTATTTTTAAATGCTATAGGAAAAAAAATCCGAATAATAAGGGGACAATGCCAAGTCCCACACAATGTTTTTAGATAATATGGACAAGTACCAGGGATACGGACAATTTGTCCGGAATTTTTTTTTTTTGTCCAGAATTTGTCTCAAAGTTTATATTTGTTTAAACAATTTGTCCGGAAATTATTTTTGTTTGAAATTTTTATAATTATATAATGGATTCATACAAGTGATTTTGCTGTGTGTTACTTGATACCTCGCATATTTAGTCTATTTTAGGCCTGTTTTAGTACCAGATTCGTGCCCTAATTCACCAGAATCATGGGCATTTCATCGATATATCTTTAGAATTTGGTACTGCTGAGTGTTTGTTTGTTTTCTGCAGGCTTGGAGCAAAACACACGAAGAAACGACGATTTGGGATGATCTGGTACGGCCCTTACCAGGTTTGGTACGGGTCTCACCGGACTTAGCCGATTTCAGCTCATCACGCCTGGTACGGCCAGGCCGTACCACTTTGGTACGGGCCGTACCTAAAGGCGGCCTGACAGATTCAAATCTTGGCAGAGGCTATTTAAGGCGGGGAGCTCTCCAATTTCGAGAGCTTTTTCATTCCAGAGACATTTGAGAGCACAGTAAGAGAGAGAGAGAGAGAGCTGAGGAGCTAGGAGCAAGAAGGGAGGAAGAGGAAAGAGGCGAAACTCGACGGATCAAGCCTCCTCCACTCGATCCCTTCGATCCATGGCTTTCTGTACCTCTTTTATTGTATTTTTAGATCAGATCATGTGCTGTGAGTAGTTACTTTAGTTTCTAGGGTTTTGAGATGGATTCTTGATTTGCTTTGACTTTCTTTGACTTGTATCTTGTATGAACTCTTTTGATTGATTGATTGTGATTTCTTTGCTATCTCTTGCTTTGTTTGCTGTGATTGTGTATGATGAACCTCTAGGTCTAGATCAAACATATCAAGGTAATGTGATCATCTCAATCTCTCAACCAAATCAAGTGCTTAGGGTAGACTTGTTCGAATTGAAGCCGAGAGGTTGAGTTCCCCTCTAATTGACAGATTAGAGGGTACCTTAGGTCTCCAATCAACCAGCTAGGGTAGATCTGTACCAACATATGAAAATTGAGGTGTAGAAATCCCTAAAAGGCAATCAATTGCATTCCAACCTAGATTCTGATCCAATACACGAGAGTTGAGGCTTAGGAACCTTAGGCGTGGTCAATTGAACCTTTCTAAAGAGTTTAGCACAAGGTACCAGCAAGAAATGCATCAACTCGAACTGGTAAGCTCTGTTCTGGTAAGCCAGTACGGGTCTTACCAGAGTGGTGCGGCCTTGCCTTACCAAGTGGAGTACGGTCTAGCCGTACCAACTTGGTACGGGCCGTACCACTAGAGGCAGATCACAGATGAAGTCTGAAACCCTGGAAACGCCTTTTATCCATAATCAAAACACAGTTTACATTTCTTCTAGCACTTTATTACATCTGTTTGCATTGTTCGATTTGTTTGAATTGATCTTTTAGGAACTTAAATACCAAACCCAATCTTTCTCACTTCTAGTTTTTAATTGAGTTCGGTGGATTCTAACCCAGCAATTGCCCGTCCCTGTGGATCGATACCCGATTATATTACTCGATAGGGGTTGTGCACTTGCAACCCTTACTCGTGAAGTGTAAGCGCGGTTTTAAAAGGTACGCCCTCAAGCGTACCGAAACTTGCGTTGCGCTTTCGCGCGAACATTACTGGATAAATTTGTACTAAAATTGGCTCAAAAGAAATAAATTATCCTTTTCACTACAAATGCTACTCTTTGCTATTGCTGAACTGGTAATATTAACAGTAGACGGTAATGCACATGTTATTTGTCAATTACGCATATTTTAAATAATAATAGCAGTAATACAATTTAATGTATTATCAGTTAGTTCAATGGCCTAGTGCTAGGAATTTTTTTTTTTTGACAATGAAAGATATATACTTAAGTACCGTTTAGTTGGCATTTATTTACATTTTTTATAAATAATTTATTTTTAATGTAACAGTTGGCATTTATTTTATATCTTTTGTTTACCGTTTAGTTGACAAGTTGGAAACTCATGATTGTGTTTAATTAGGTTAGAAGCTGCAATAGTGTGATTAAATGAAATCCTTGTGATAAAAATTAAGCTCATCTTTCTATTTAAGAAACAAACCCCATTACCCATATCATTTCTTCATTTAATTTCTATTGTGGTTACTACTAGCTATATAAATTAGTGTATTCAATGTGAATATGTGATTGATGAGTAAATTAAGATATTGAAGAAGACCAAATAATTGACATTTTATTGTTGGAATCTTATTATTACACTAAAATAATTCAGTCACATAAACAATTGAATTCAATTCAATATGCCACTGTTGATCTACCTATGCCAAAATGGCCATCATGCAAAAATCATCAACTCTTAGAGAGCAGAAGCAATACCTGATTCCATTAGCGTGTTTAAGCAAAGCTTCAATCAAAAGCGGTTGATAAACTTGTGGGACAACATCAAGAAAGCCATTGTGCCGATGTAGAGGTTGAAGCATCGGCGGCCTCCTTAGTGGTAAGATGAAGCCTTCCAAAACTACAAGACTGCCCTTGTGAGATCGTGTTCATAATTCCTCAATGATCTCACCTCTCTATTCTTTAATTGGGAGCAGGGACGGATTCAGGATTTCAGTCAGGGTAAGGCATTAATCGGATTCAAATAGTCAATCGGGTTCAAACCCATTAACTAATCAAGTACTACATAAAAACTTGTTTTGTAATAGAAAGTTGGTTAAAATTTATTTTTCAAAAAAAATTATTCCATATGCATCTATACTTTTGTTAAATTATTAGCTAAATTAGTCATTAGTTTTTAATTTTATCTATATCCAAAAAATAATTAAAAATACTAATTGAAATAAAAAAACTGCTTCACATCAATAAGGTAAAAATTGAAACAATAGTTACAATACTGTTGACCTTTAAAGAAATATATTGTTGAAAAAAACAAAAAAAATTAGTAATTATGAATAACAATTCAAAAACAAATACAAATATGCAAAAAAAAAAAATGTGAAAATGGATGGTCCAATGAGTCAAGAAATTGAGAGGAGATAAAAAAGTTAGATACCTCAATTTTACAAGTGAGATCCGCGGTCTCATTTATCTCATATTTTATTATTTGGACCTAAGCCATAAAACCCCATCTACAATAGTTTTTAATAGTGCACATACACCAAGTCTAAGTGAACAAATGAGAGCTTTCTTCTCCAACAAGCTCCACTACAATCTGACAAAAAAAAAAAATAGACATCGGCTCCAATAGAGGAAGAAGGAAAATGGCGGGCGGAGAGAGACTCAGTTCTTGTAAATTAGATTGTTGGACTTATTATAGGTCCAGGGTAGGGCAATCATATTTTTCAGGGTAGGGCAAAGGTCTAAAACTCAGTTCTTGAGAATTAATTTTGGATTTTCAGGGTAGGGGTGCTTAACTGGATCCGCCCTTGATGGAGAGAAGTAGAGAAGGCCACATAATTGACTAGATTGACGGTTAGAAAATTCTGCAACTTTTCGTTATTATCTTATGCTTTGGGGACCAATCCTATTTATAAAGATGTGGAGTCGGCATATAGCCAAACCCTAACTCAGAACCGACTTTCTAGCCATATGCCAACTTAAAAAAAGTATTTTGTGCAACTGCATCAAAAACTATGCAGTTGCATCAAATCCGTGCGGCCGCTGGAGAATCGGTTTCCTTAATTGCAAATTTCAGAATCAGTCCATCAATGATTTGATCTTTGCCTAAATTATTCTACACATTTGTAGACCACATCATAATGAATATATTGATTGTCTATTATCTTATTTAATCACTTTAATTGACAATCATATATGACAGTAAACAATCCATAATTAGATTACATTGAGCAATATATGCTCAATGTTGGCATACATTAAATCTAACGAGGTTGGCAATAAATACAACATTTATTTCTCAATTTTCATTAAATTGGAAGAAATAACAAGAAAGCTGATGGACTCTCGTAAGCCATAAAAAATGATTTCAAGCGGAGAGATCACATGCCATGCCAGCTTGCCAACTTTAAAAACAGGCTCAGCTGTCAAGTTATCAAGATGAGGTCCGAAGATTACATCTAAGGCAATTTTGAAGCTTCAGAATGCACACAATATAGCATTTGAGAGCAGCGTTTGGTCCAACTTGATGGTCTGTCGTATTAGTCTCAAAATTACACCAACAACTCTACTATGATCACAGATAGTTTAATAATTAGTTGAACATATATATATGCGTTTAATTAGAGTAGTAAATTTTCTTATTTTGTTTATTAAGTTGGAGTTGAGAAATATCATATTGAACATGTATGCATCTAGCTAGAACTCTCTTAATTTTTCATTATTAATTTTTTTTTTTGACAAAGTGAACTATGCATTATATTAGAAGTTGCAAAAATTTAGGTGTTCGATTTTAGACATAATATTGTCAAACATTTATGTGTTCGATTTTTAGAATTCTTCAGATCGATATTTTAGTATATATTTAATAAGAAGAGATTTTTTGAGGGGGGGTAAATTGGCAACATATGACTTTAGCCCAATTTAAATTTATATGATTGATATATGTGAGTATTTTATGCAGAAATGTGACATATACATAAACATGTAAAAAAAATATATATCTGGGAACAAGTCAAATTATTTTTCTTTTTCTTTTTCAGTGCTATGTATTGCTCATCTCTGTCTTTTCTTTTTCTTCTTCTGATAATTAACATGTACAGGTTAATTACTTGGTTACGAGAATTTTTTATTTGTAGAAAATATTACAAAATAATAAAGAAAAACAGAAATAGTACTTTGGAATTTCAATGGACCAGAAAAATATCTCTAATCCAAAATGTTTTTTTTTTTTTTTTTGGTTTTCCGGTTGTTTTGAATCATCTGTTGTCTTGGACAATTGTATAACATGTTGTGTGGTGACATTACATATATGATAAGAAGTAGGATTGTAAGATCCACTTAATATCATAGTTACAAATGAAATATTCGGATTCGGTTCGGCGAGGTCAAAAATTCGTAATTTAGAAATAATTCGGGTATAATTGGGGAATGATTCGATACCACAAGAAAGCAAAAAAAAAAAAACCCAAAAAAAAAATTCGCATTTTATTTACGAATAATTCATGATTCGCGAATAAAACATATAATACGTTCTTTTGCGTTTTATTCGGTGTTTAATTCAGAAACGTCAAAAAAACTTTATTCACGAATAAAACGCATACCTTATTACTATGTTTAACATGAGCCAAATGAACAAGTACCGTAGGAATAAGTACATAGCTCTCATTATTCACATGGTGAAAACCACATGGGATTCAAAACAACCCAAAAACAAAAAATAAACTTAGATTGGGAGAATTTTTTCCGGTCCAAAGTTTGAAGACGAAATTTTATTTCCGATCCATCTACGACTCTATGTACAGAACTTGCCGGATTTCCTTTCTCTTTCCTTAATTTTATACTATTTTCAATAAATAAAAAATCCTCCGTGCAGAACCCTTTAATTTTAAGAAGACATCTGTTAACTCCCAAGTTCTTGAGAATTATTGCATCCGCCTTATATTATTCATACACCTAGAGCTGCCAAAAAAAGCTCGTAGTTCGTGATTCAATTGACTTCGATTCGAAATTGTTTTTACAATTAACTAGTTCGATTGAAGTTCGTTCTGAAACAAATCAAATCAGTTCGGTTCGAATCTTATTCAAACTCAAAACTCAAATTGGGTATAGTTCATTCGAAATTGGTTCGCGAACTATTTAGGTTCGAATCTCAAATTAACATGTACCGTTCAAATTAGAGCAACGCCAGTGACTCAGTGCAAAATCAAGGTTTCATTTCAAATAGGTACAAATAGGTACCTGATATGATTAGATAAGATCCAATGCAATGCTTTTTTTTTTTTTTATGGTTGGCGGCGAAATGCCGCCAACAGATATATTGATACTAAAAAAGATTATTTACAAAACTAAATTATAAAAACATCAAAATCCCTAAAAATACAAAGCTATTTAACTCGCAAAAATATCCAATCCAATGCAATGCTTAGTTTAAACTATCCAATTTTCAAAAAAATAACTAAAGGCGGTAGGGCTGCCAAAAAAGCTCGTAGTTCGTGATTCGATTGATTTCGATTCAAAAAAAAATTCACAATTAACTTATTCGATTGAAGTTCATTCTGAAACAAATCAAACCAGTTCAGTTCGAATCTTATTCAAACTCAAACTCAAACTAGAATAAGTTTGATTTGGTTTGATTCGTTTGCAGCCCTACCTATAGCTCTCCATGTTGTAGTGGGATTATATATTTACTAGTTTGATAAGAATTGAAATAAACCTAACGGTCAGCTGGGTGATCATTTGATAAGAATTGAAATAGACCTAACGGTCAGCTGTGTGATGATCAGGAGAAGCATTGGGCTGTACACGAGTCGAGCCAGGAGTTCGGTATTGTTTGAACTCGACTTGCGTCAGAACAAGCTGAATTGAGTCGAAACAGTTTGTTCGTGCTGCGAGTTGCACATAAATTAAAGATTTTCGTTAATTCAATGTTGCAAATCACGCATATATAGATATATGAGTAGAACTAGGGTGCTCTCGAGTTCACCAAGCCCTTGGTGAACTCAAGTCCAAAACTCATCGGATCGGCTTCAAACGACGAATCCGACTGTTGAAACTCATCTACTTTACGAGTGATGCGTCTATATGCAAAAAATTTAAATTTTGAAATTAATTTTGTATAGAGTCAAGTGGTCAAAATTAGAAGGTTAATAAATTAATTTTAATGCATTCATTTTTTAACGTTTTTTGACCACTTGACTCTATGCAAAATTAATTTCAAAATTAAAATTATTTGTATATAAACGCATCACTCGTAAGGTAGACGGGTTTCAACGGTCGGATTCGTCGTTTGAAGCCGATCCGATGAGTTTTGGACTTGAGCCCTTGGTGAACTCGAGAGCACCCTAGTTCTACTCTAGATATATTCTTATATGCTACTTATCTAGTCTAATTACGTATGTTTGGTTGAAAAATAAAAATAGCTAGAATAGCTCTTTTGTCATTTGTTTTATTAAAATAATTAAATTCAATATTTTGTAAGAATATGCCATTCTAATAAAACAAACAAGTTGAATTCCTTATTCTATCTATTCAAACTTAACCAAACTTTGGCTATGTTTGGATGACACAAAAATAGAGACTATTATAGAATAGTAGCTATTCGGAATAACAATGTGTATTCAAACAACATTTTTGCTATTCAGAATAGTTAGAATAGCTGCTATTCTTTATTCCTATAAATGTTGAAATAGCTACTCTTCGGAAGTATGAAGAGAGAGAAAAATGTTTTCTTTTTGAATTTCCGCCAACACAGTTCCAAAATGACAAATTTGACAACAATTCACTATCTCCACGTCGTGACAATTCATTTGAGATCCCACCTACCTATCTTTCCTCTTAATTATTAGCACCTTGTTAACACTATTGTTTATTGGTTACAGCTATTTACTATTCCACATGTACAATCCAAACAACTTTTTTACTAATCCGAATAACATTATTTTCACACTAATATGAAAATTACAATTTTTTCTCTATTCTCATTTACTATTCTCAAATTTCATTATTCTAGCTATACTAACTCCCATCCAAACGTACCTAAAATAGGCTATTCGGAATAGTCTAACACCAAGAATAGCTATTCTCAACCCAACCAAACATATATTGGGTATGTTTGGTTGGGTTGAGAATAAGCTATTATTGGGGTTAGGTTATTTGGAATAGCATATTCGGTGTTTGGTTAGGTTAGAATAGCTATAATAGGGAATTCAAACTTTTTGTCTGATTAGAATAGGCTATTTTTAAAGGTTTTGAGATTTAGTTATTCTAATAAGACAAACAATAACTATTTTTGATTTGGCTATTCTAATTATTCTAATTTTACAACCAAACATACCAAAAGTTCTGTGTTGGGAATAGGGTTGTAAATGAGCCGAGTTTGAGCGAGTTACCCCCAACTCGTGCTCAGCTCATTAAATAAATGAGCGAGTCAACTCGAGTTGGGATGGTAATAACGAGTTGTAGAGCAAACTCGAACTCAGCTTGTTATCAACTCGAGTTGGCTCACAACTCGTTTATAACTCGTTTAACCAGTTAATTATATACTACTAGTAAAATAATTTATCAGTATCCAACAATTTTTCATACAACATAGTACATAAGCACCAGCAATTTTTCATACAACAACTTAGTACATAAGCACCGGCAATTGGGTTTAGTTATTTAGAAGGGTCTGGGTTTCTGAGATTTTGTTGTGACCAATGCTATGTAACTCGAGTTATAAATGAGCGAGTTGGGGTAAGCTCAAACTCAGCTCATTTATTAAACGAGTCAGCCAACTCGAGTTGGAACTGACTCGAGTTGTAAATGAGCGAGTTAAAACGAGCTGTAAATGAGCGACTTACGAGTTTGAACAATTTTCCCCGGCCCTAGTTGGAAACCTTGTAAATAATTTTTTTTATATAAATATATTTGTCGGAGTAATTCGCCCCAACATTTAAAAAAAAAATCATGCATAGATCAATTACGAGCCGAAAAGTTTTTACTTTTTTCCTACAACGAGATTTATCATTTCATAATGGATACGAAGAGAAAGTGAAAGAGCTGAGAAAAAATTTCATCTTCTTGTAACGAGTTGTTTAAAGCTTGAACTTGATTCTGAGCCGAGCCAAAATCGAACGAGTCAAGAGTATTCTTTTTTTTTTTTTTTTTTTCTATTCAGTGCTGCCTCCGGCCATGTATTGCTCCTCTCCGTCATTTCTTTTTCATATTCTGGTAACTTGTAAAGGTAAATAATTGGTTGGTTACATTACAGATCCCTTTTAATCTTAAGAAGACATCTGTTAACCTAAGTTCTAGAGAATTACCGCATGCGCCTTATATTATTCATACACCTATCTCTCCATTTTCAAGTGGAGTGGTTTTGGGAGAACTAGTTTGATTAAGATTTGAAATAGACTTGCAAGTATCACCTGTGTGTACTGAGAATTTACACGTAACTTTTGCAGTTCGTATTCTTTACGGTACCTCAAATTTTGAATTTGGAATTCAGACCGTTCGATAAGAAGCCAATTCGGCACAAGTTGAAAATTTAGAGAGCCTCTTTAATATTCGTGTCAATGTGGACCGGACATTTCAGAATAACTCAAAATTTGAATTAATATAATAGATACGAATTCAAAGTTTTCTCAATTTAAATTATATTGATTTTCAAAATTAACTGTATTTGTGTGATTTAATGTCGGAATTGGAATTATTGAAGATAATTGAGCGTTAAATAGTGATAATTATTGGATAATTATTATTTTAATATTACATTACAATAAGAGAATTTGAACAAGTAATTATTATCTATGTGCTAGACATCAAAGTGATAAAAGACATTATTAGTGCCTCATAACAAATAGATTACCTTTTTAACAATGTAAGCGCATTTCGGATCTGATTAACATTAGCAAATGTTTCACAAATGATTGATTTCAATTATTTATCAATTATGACCTTTTATTATAAAAGTTTTATAGGGGCATAATTGACAATGTTGCCGTCACACAATCACAAATATATTTTTCTTTCTTCTCATTAATTTCATTAATTACATTTATATGTTGTTGTCTGCTGCCTTTGTTAACAAGTAATAACAAATTTCCCTGTTGCAACAGGCAATAGTACCTCATGTGGTACATATAATCACTTTATAGATTAGGATTCAACCACCTATAATTGGGAGTATTTAAGTTGACATGGCTTCACCTCTGTTCCTGTTTGTGTATATGCTCTCCAGTTTAAACGGTCAAATGGATAGTCCTGTATATTGTAGAATCAGTTATAATATGTTAATTGCAACAATGGCCGCTGGAATAAATAATGGAACTACTCGAATTTTCGGTGAGTAAATCGCTCATAATTTGTGACTCGCTTGTAAATCGCTCGCTAACAATTCGTTTATTATTAAATCGTTAACAACTCGCTCATTAACTTAATGAACCGAGCATAAGCATACCTCAACTCGCTCATTAAGAACTGAGTTATATGGTCCTTCAAAAAAGAACTGAGTTATATGAAATCGTGTCACATCCAATCCCAACCGAATCAAATCCAAATCTTTGTTAACCTACTCCTGTTGGGAGCATGTGACATGTAGAACCGTGAGAACCGACAAGAAGATAGTTGTTAGATTTTGTTAAATTTGCTTATGGATAATTTTTGTTAAATTATGTACTATTTATGCAAGTTAGATTATAACAATTTGTTTAATTCTATTAATGTTAATTAGTTTAATAATGTATCTGAAAAAAAAAACTCAAAACAATATTTAAATTGCCTACAAGCTTGATTTCTTAACAAGTCACTTAATGAGCACAAGTCAACTCGAGCATTTAACGAACTGAACACGAGCGAAGCTATCAACTCGATATTGTCTTCTCAACTTGAGTCGACTCGCTCATTAAGATAATGAGCCGAACACGAGCATACTCAACTCGCTCATTAATCACCTCTGCATACAATACACAAGTATATTTTTCTTTTTAATTTTAATTTTATTGTTTGTTCGCTGTATGAATTAAAAACAAGACTGTTTATATCTTTACCAATTTTCAAAGATCGTCGAAATTACTAGAGATACATATTCAGAAACGGAGAGAGAACGAATGATTGTGTTCAAAGGTCAATGTATTGATTGGGACAGCAACTGGCCACGTTATATACCTACTCCACACGGACGGACGCGGCAGCAGATGAATCGGGCATTCACATTTTGGTAATTACTTTCTCTGCAAAGTGGGTCCGTGAATATTTATATGACGCTGAGCTACACAATTTTAGCCTTCTCCCCATGTGGTGCCAATCGTGTCCATGGCCTAGGAGAGGGGACTACTGGACGAATACGGTTCCCCAAAGGTAACTCAATTTTTGAGTTTTAATCGGGCCCGTCTGATCTGGTCTAACACGAATTAAAGGGCCCAGTGCGTTCCATCACGAACTGAATTGGCCCGAATTTCTAATCGGACGGTCCAGATCGAAACGCATTATTAGGTTACTTTAGAGGGTACTTGACTAGGGAAGAACGCAACAGCCAACAGGACATCTTATTTATAATTTTATATCAATAAATTTACTACGAGGTACTAGATGTACTCTGAGTCTCTGACGATTGTCAGATTAAAAAAAATATAATTGTCAATTTATAATTAATTATTGCATAATACATAGAATAGTTGAATTCCGGACCGTCTGATCATTATTTACACGAATATTAAAGATATTTTTACATTAATTTGTCCTTGTTCCTCAAGCCAATCCAGCCCCAATATGAGATTATAGCCATTAATTTATAGCCGGATTGGTCTGAATTCTGATAGAATGGTCGAGATTCTAATCTAAAATCTGAGTTAACGCAAGGAAATGATCACTAAAAATTATAGAGATATATATATGCAAATGAATATGTATATTATAAAATATATTTACAATTTATGAACTAATATTTTTTATTTTTTTAATAAAAATAATAAGATATTATTATAATTTTAAATTTATAAATGATTGAGAGAACTTCTCAATTTTATAATTAATGAGCATTTAATGCATATTCTTTTACATGTTATTACGTATCGTATAAACATATGGAATCTGGCGAGGGATATACGCTGTACAATTTAAAACAATGACCCCACCGACATTAATTTCTACTTAAATTCTGACTTATTAATTATTAGTTTATTACATATACTTTATTGCAAAGTTGTATCAATTATTTTGTGCCAAATAACTAGCTAGGCGGTAACGATTACATCTAGCCTCGAATTCTAATATCTCTTTTAATATGAGATGATTGTCAAAATATTCAATTTCGGTGCCGGTGCTGAGTTTCAGATCTATAATTTCATCATATGACAATATTTTAATCAGTTGTGTTTTTATTTTTTTATTTTATCGATCCTAAATTTTGGATGTAAATACATATACAAAAATTAATTAATACATCATACATACGAGAACAATTTGGGTTAGATTTGAGTTCAATGGGTTCCACATCCGTTTGATTTGCTTTAGAATCTGTATGTGTTAAATTTGCACGAATATTAAAGCGAACACTAATATTAAAACAATTTGCACGAATTCTAAAGCCAATCGGACGAATGTGGAATCCATTTGAGTCTGTTTTCCATGTTCAAATTGTTTTCCAAACATGCTTTTGAAGGAAGCAAGGAACAGTAATATAAGTGATGAATCAGCCTCAGATAAAATAAAATAAATCCAAGAACCTTAGACTCACTAACCACCGCATATAGACTCCTGTCAATCATTAATTAACACAAAACATAGACAACCTAAATCCCCTAATATAATGGCATGCTCAAGTAATCATTGATTCGTTGGTGACTTGGTGAGTTGGTGTGCATTTATGCCTAAGCATCCATGTGGTTAGTAATTTTAGGAAAGCTAAGGTTTGGAACAATTGGAATAACAGGTGAACGGAGCAAGTATATTCAGGGCTTTTTTTAATGGGATGGTTGAAGGGAGTAATTGTTTTAATGGTGTATAAATCATATGCTTTTATTTTTTAAATATTTATAACTAAAAAAAATTAAAGGTTAAATGTTAAATTGAGCCCGGTATATATGATTTATATCATTTTTCTGAATGAAAAACTTTCAAATGATTTATTTCTATCAAAACATTATTGAAAAATCGTAATATTTTTTTTTATTAAATATTTAAACAGTGAGACATGAAAATTAAAAGCATTTGAACCTTTCTATTCTTGAAGTAAAGACTGAGATATCTTTTTCCATGTATGGTTAAAGCATAAAGTATGCAAGCATAACTTTCTAAAGTCACATCATAATTTATTCTTGTTTTGTTGAGCAAGTGAGAGAGCGAAAGAGAATAAATAAATAATTGATAGTATCAATGATAAAATTATTGTGATGACAATAACAACAAGAACATAACCCACCACCAAAAACATATTATTATTATTATTACTATTATTTTTGTTTATCAACAATAACAATACTAATAAAATAATGATAATAATGTTGGCTGTATGCAATCTTTTAATACTTTGTTTGACTAAATTTGCAAAACATACACTAATTGAATTTAACATTTTTACACGATTTAGTGAGTTTGCAGGTTCAAAGCTTTAATTACACGATCTACTGTGAAGAACCAAAAATAGGTTCAGAGCTTTAATTTCAAGATTTATAATGAAGAATTAAGGTTCATAAAGTGCTGAATTACAAGATTCTTTTCATGAACCTGAGGAGTTAACAAGACTTTACGGAGCTATAGATTTGTGTAATAATCAAGTAGTTAAGTAAAGTATATTTGAGACTTGTTGATTTCTGAAGCATCCGCCTTGACCGAAACAAATATATGAAATCAATTTAAAATGACAAGTCAGAAAGTTTTAATTTGGTTTAGTGCAAGACGGATGACATCCGTATGGTTGCTTATTAAGTTTTGTGAGACAAATTGTACTAATCGTTCTACACGGGCATAAACATTTAGAACGGTTAATGTTAATTTGAATTATTTTGTAGAAACTCTAACTTCAATATCCGTACAACCCTTTTTAACGAGTTTCTCCCTCTTAGAACGAATTTAGGTAAATCTGAATTCCCCACTATATAAAGAGTTATCCCACTTCAGATTTACCTAAGCTAGCTGTCTCTCACATTTGAAAACGCATTTATTGTGCAACACTTGATAGCTTCCATTGTTGAGAGAACTTGAACTTCAATATCTTCTCAACACTCTCAAATCCACTCGACTTATCTTTTAGGAGATATAGTTTAGTGTCTAGGATTTAGTTCTAGAGCTTTTACATCCCCGCTAGTGTGGTCTGCTTGTAGGGCGCGAATGCGTACACTAGCCAGAGCGTTTCCGCTCACATATATCCATAGCTGTGTGACGATCCCAAGGGACTCTCCAGCTCGAGCTTCTAGGCTCAACTTGCACACGAGTTAGGCTGTGACTTTCCACTATTGTTGGGCTCACATGTCACGAGTTGTGTCCTTTATTTTTGGGTAATAGGAAAGGGGCGCCAACGATGTTGCTCTACTCAGAGACGCAAACTTTTTACGCTGAACTCCGTTAACATCTTGCGTGTCAACTATCTCTAAACTCTACTCTATTTACTTTACTTGCACACGCTTATTTGACTTGTTAGTTTATAGGGCTTAACTGAAAAACGTCTAAGAGTCATTAAGACTCCCTTTAAACCTCTCTCTAACTGCCGTTAGAGACTACAAATAAGAATAATGAAAATAAAAATAGTAACAAACAATATTATAACAATAACGAGTCCGCATCGTCTACATTAACTCAAAAGAGCATCTTTTGAGTTAATGCATTTCGACCGTCTAATTTTAAACGGAGTCAATCCGGCTCCTGTCTATAAAGCAGGAGGTTCTTTAATATTAGTGCGAATTTAGTCCGCACGGATCTTAAATCAGATCAGACGGTGTAGATATATTAACTCAAAAGATTTCTTTTTTATTAATGTAGAGGATACGAATTCAACAATAACAAGCATAATGAATAATTTATAACAATAATCATAATAAGTTCTTATGAATTTTATTTTAAGGTCATAGGGAATCATAGAAATAACTGATAACTTATTTCACTTAGAAATGCTTTATAAGCCGACATTTTTATTAATATCCAAAGTTAATTACAAATTAATAAATCTACCTAGAATCTCTGGGATTTTCGAAAATTGTCCAAACCGGCCATTTTCTGGCCGGTTTTCTCCTCTCCAGAAACCGGCCAGAAAATGACCGGTTTCTTCATTTTTTTTAGAGACACCATGAAGAGCAAGATAATGAAATCTAACACTGAAAATTCAAATTTTTTTAAAATTATTTGTTATATTACTTCTTTTGATTTATAATTAGCATATTTATACTAAAATACACTATATTACTTGAAATTATGTTGAATTACACTATATTACATTAAATTACGCTAAATTATGTTCAATTATGCTAAATTACACACTAATTTTGCTAATTATAATGAAATACGGTAAATTACGCTAAACTACGCAAAATTACGCTAAATTAGGCCGATTTTGTGTCATCTTTCATAAATCATAAAAAATAGTAAAAAAATTTCAAAATAGTAAAAATTAGTATTCTACAAGTTCATTATATAACTAATTTACTGAGCTACTTAGATTGAATAATAGAAATGAAAATCTTAATCGAAAACTTCAACTAAAGTTTTGAGGCTCTTCCCTTAGTTTTTTTGGCAATTGTAAATTTTGAAATCTAGCATCGTGGGCACTGGCGCATGCGTATTTTCGCAAGTTTTCCAAAAAAATGGTCATTTGCTGAAATCGGACACTTGAGCGCCGTTTTATGGCCGTTTGAAGTTCCGCCGTCGTTTTTCGCCTCTCAGTAAAGATATCATCCATATTCATATGTAATTTACCGGAATTTACCGTATTTTAGCGTAATTTAACGTGATTTAGCGTAATTTAATTAATAATTTAATATAGTGTAATTCAACATAATTTTAAGTAATTTAACGTATTTTAGTAAATATGCTAATTATAAATCAAAAGAAGTAATCTAACAAATAATTTAAACAAAAAATTCGAATTTTCAGTGTTAGATTTCATTATCTTGCTCTTCATAGTGTCTTTAAAAAAAAAAATTAAAAAAACCGGCCATTTCTGGCTGGTTTCTGGAGAGGAGAAACCAGCCAGAAAATGACCGGTTTGGACATTTTTCGAAAATCCCAGGAATCCTGGGTAGATTTATTAATTTGTAATTAACTTTGGATATTAATAAAAATGTCGGCTTTATAAGTTAGGAAGCCATAACCTTTTTTATTTTCACCTATGCCTTTTAAATTATTCATATTTTTTTCTTATAAGTGAGAAATAAGGACCTTAATTCTCACATGTGCTCGACTCAAATATGATCTTTTGGTTTTATTTGGTACAAAACCACTATGAGTAAAGTTGGTTTAGGTTCCTCTCAACAATTTTTCACTGTGCTCAGTGCTCCGTAAAAAAGCTAAAAGAAGTAACTGTACTGGATGTCTGGATAGGAATGTGCCATGTGACAAGAGATACTAATTTCATGCCTAAAGTAGATAGGTACATTTACTTTTTCCCACTCAGGTTTAATTTTAATCACACCATTTATCATGCCCCACTGACATTTTTGATAAATCCACCTCCCGTTTATATGTTTACAGATTTTCTGGAAAAGATCTTGTTACAAATTGCAATTGACCTCTCCATGAACCACTTTAAGCTCTGGTGGGACCCACTTGTCAGTTACTCGTGCTTAAATTAAATACATTAGACGGTCTAATTTAGACCCAATGGGGCCCACTCATGTTTGAACTTTCAACAGTGCTTTTGTTCCACCCTTTCCCATTCTCTCTGCCTCCATTGTTCGAATTCGTACCTCTAAAGTAACTCAAATTTTGAGTTTAGATTGGACCGTCTTATCTGCACTGACACGAATATTAAAGGAGCCTTGCGTTTCACCTCGAGCCGGATTGGACCGGTTCTGATCGGACGGTCCGGATCAAAATTCATAATTTGAGTTACTTTAGGGGATCCGGACCCAAAAAAGAAAAATAAGAAAACAACAAACAATACATACACACTTTAATCACAACTGTTTATAAAACCAACCTTTATAAACTCGCTCTCTTAACCAGCTCTCAGCGCTCTCTCTCTTCCCTCTAATTTCTCTCACTAGAGAATCATGAAGAAGGCACAATACCATGAACTCAACAGCAGTTCTTATCAACTGCACATACATCCCTTGATCTCCTTCATTCTAGGAGCCGCCATGGCGACTGCGTGCATATTCCTCTACATCTCTGCGAACCCGGGTTCAACCTCGAGCTTTAACCCGAGCCCGAACCCGAATCCAATGGAGCTCTCGGCTAACTGGACTGGTGCGAGTAAGCAGGAGCAGGTTGATCAGGGGGTCTCAGAAGAAATCAAACAGGAAGTGTTGCAAATGGAGGCGATGGAGGCTGGATCAACTGGACAAGAAGCCAATACTACTGCCCTGATCCCTACACCAGCTCCCGAGGTGATTTAAAGTATTCTATGATATTTTTTGATATTTTTTTGGAAAGGCTTGAATAAGTTTTAGAAATAGTTGAGTTGGTTCAAACTCAAGGATGCCAAAGTTTTACACTTTTTGGGAATGGAGACAGGCAGGACTGGCTGACTGGCTGAACTTTTGTATGAAGCACCCTCAATTTCGTTGAAATTACATAATATCATTTTTGTGAATGCTTAGTTTAAGTTCGTGTTATTAACAACTGGCCATTTGGACCTATTTAAGCTGGTTTCAATTGAATATGGAAGTTTTAAAACAACTTTCATTATTATCGCATTTCATTGTGCTCTTGGAAAAAAAAATGTTACATTGGTTCGCTTCTTAGCAAAATTACTAAAATTATCCAGGCTTGTAGCACAAAAACTTTGCCTTTTTGTTTTGAACGGGACAACTTATTAATCATGAACTTCACCATAGCGAGAAAGTGAATTTTGATTTTGATGATATCTTTTCTTTTTCAATTATCTTGTGATGTATTGCATTAACTTTAATTACAGCAAACAACTTTTGATAATAATAGGAGATTTATGTTTAAGATGTGACCGGTTGTTAGAATGGAGCGATGCTGCTTTTATATTTTTTTAGGGATATTGCAAATTTCTCTTTTAGTTAGAAGAAATTTATGTTAAAGATGTGACAGGTAGTTAAAACACAATAATGACTTCATGTTTTTGGTATGTATAAGAAAAAAACAATTAAAAATTATTGAACTCACATGAAACACTTTAATACTGGTGGGTTTTCGTCGAATTAGTAATTAAAAAACACTTCTAATTTAAGGTTTCTTATGTAATTTTGTAAATATCTGAGACTTTTGCATTACCTTTTGTATTTCCTGTACTGTCATGGAACTTTGAGGTACCAAATGAAAAGGGTACTCTTTCAGAGGGCAGTACTCATTGAAATTGTGGAGAGAACTCATAGATTTTGACCTTATGATTAAGCAAAATTGAAATATGAAAAATCTAATACTCATGTACCATGTACAGTAGAAAGGATGAATGTATAGAACTGTTAGGCCATTCTTTATCTTCCAACACCAAACTATTCTAGCATGAAAGAAAAATAAGTGAATGGGAAATGTTTAGGACCCACTTTTTAATGGCCATGAGCATACTAACCTTGACTTTTTAATATGTAAAGAATTATTACATGGGCACAAAATACACATGGTTCATGTTGTGTACTAAAGGTATAGTTTTGACTAGGTAAAGACCTGTTGAAAATTTTGGAGTTGTTTTCACATCCCTTCAAATCTCCATTTGTGCTGCCCCATTTGGACCTTCCTTTTCTTTTTCTTTCTCACAATTTAGCTGTACTTTTTATCAAATAAAAAAAAGTCTCACTATATCATCAATACAAAAGTGTTACAGTCTATATATAAAAGAATTATTAGTTTATCATTAGATTAAATTTTAGGTTAGTGAAGCCTCCTGTTTCAAGAAATCCACTTTGGTATATAGGTTATTAATATACTGTATAGAAAGCATGCTTCCAGACATGGGTAGGGACTACTTTGCTTACAACACTGGTCTTTTCTCTTGTGAAAAAGGTCTTAAAAATATTCAAAATTTCACATGGAACATGCCTAGACCTGTTTCTGTCCTTTTGGTCCACATATTAGAGATTCCTTCTTAATAAACAATGTTAAATTTAAGAAAATAACTTAATTTTTTTTAAAGAAAAGCAAGTGCTGTTTCTTTGTACCCCTTTGCTTGCTAGTAAGGAAAGGAAGATCAAGAGATGGGGAATTGTATATTAATGTATCGGACTTTGCTTATATACCCTATTAAGTACAGGTTTTACAGATACTCATTTTGGTCTTTGTTTTATTCATTTATTGTGGTTTTTAGGCGAATGATCCATTGAAGGAATTGGCGGAAGTGTTGAAAAAAGCAGCCAATGAAGACAACACGGTAATACTGACACAAATTAATGAGGCATTTGCCGCACCAGGCTCATTACTCGATCTTTTTCTAGAAAGCTTCCACGCTGGAGAGAACATTGAACGTCTATTGAATCATCTTGTTATGGTCACAATGGATCAGAAAACCTATGACAGGTAAAACCCATGTCCCTTTTTTTTTTCAGAGTGAGGTTATGGTAATATGCATATTACGGATCGACCCGTACTATGGATCCATATCTCTATTTTTAAAGTTCATACAGTTGATCTGAACCGTTGAACATAATCTTCATATTAAAATATACTTGTAGACCAAATTTTATATTTTTTTAGAATTTTTTTACTATTTTTTTAGATTGGTAGAAAGTTGTTGCTTTTGGATGGTCTAGAATTTTTAAATCAAGTGATTTTCTACCTATCTAAAAATATAGTAAAAAAAATTCTACAAAATATGATATTCAGTTTTCAAGTATATTTTCATATGAAGATCATGTTGAACGGATTAAGATCGACTTTTTGAACTTTAAAAACAAAAATATGAGTCCATAGCGCGGGCCGTTGTGTTATATGCATATTACCATAACCTCACTCTTTTTTTCACATCCCATTCTTTGCTTTTTTTTTTCCCTTTTACCTTATGTTCAATTTGTTTATCATTTGAGTTCTTTTAGATATACCAAAAGTTGGTTCATTTTACATCATAATTGTCTTTCCTCAATTCATGTTAAGTGTTAATGCACTTGGTTGTATTGCAATTCGCGTCTCACTATAATTACACGAGTTAAAACTAAAAACGGTTGCAAACAGGTGTAAATCTCTACATCCGCATTGCTACTTTTTGAGAACAGAGGGAGTGTATTACAACAACGAGAAAACCTTCATGAGCAAAGACTACCTCGACATGATGTGGGGTCGTAACAAGTTCCAGCTCACAATCCTCGAGCTTGGTTTCAACTTCCTTTTCTCGGTATATTTTTAATAACATCCTCTGATCACATTTCCATAATTTTAAGAGAAACAAAATTGCACCGACAGATAATTTACTGTCTTTCAGGATGTGGATGTCCTTTGGTTCCGGGACCCATTCAGACACATCTCGCTGGCGGCTCACATGTCAATCTCAAGCGATGTTTTCCTCGGTGATCCAGACAGCACATCCAACTTCCCTAATGGCGGCTTTCTCTATGCCAAATCATGCAACAAGACCATCGAGTTCTACAGATTCTGGCAGGAGGGCCGCGAGAAGCATGCGGGCCGTAATGAGCAGGAGGTTTTCAACGTAATCAAGGCCGAGGCCGTGTCACAGATGAAAGTGCGGTTTCAGTTCCTGGACACGGCTTACTGTGGCGGGTTCTGTCAGCTGAGCAAGGATCTGAATAAAATCTGCACGCTGCATGCAAACTGCTGTGTCGGGCTCGGGAATAAGATTCATGATCTGAAAGGAGTGCTTGAGGATTGGCGAAATTTCACCAGTAAATCGGCTGATGAGAGGAGGTGGGGGAATTTTCATTGGAGGGTTCCTGGTAGATGTATTCACTGAGGAAATTATAGTTATAGCTGTGCTAGAACGCTTAATTTATTTGTGTTTTGTATTTATTTCATTATTTATCTTGTCATCAATTGGGTTTTGTTTTCCATTTCTTAAGGAAAATAGGATGGGTGGAGGGTCATGATTGGGTATTACGTGTAGAAAGAAAATGTGTACATTTGAGAATTTAACCTTATTTTCCATAATATAAATTATATAAAAAATCTTATTAAATCATCTGTTGGGACTTGGGAGTATAATTTTAATATTCTCACATGTTGTGTTGCGCGTTCCAAATCAACAAGCATGAGGCGTAAGTTCCATGCTTCATATTGTGAGAAAATATCTCCGGCTCAAGCTTTTAAGAGCCCAATTACGAATGATATGAAACAAAAGGGCTTAAATGTATAAAAATACGGAGGCCCTTTGGATAGTACCTACAACGCTAGAAGCAGCTTTTTCTGTAATTTTTCTCTTACCAGGCCTACAGGTCTACGGCCTTCATCCTAACGGGCACGATTTGTTGTCCAAAGGGTTATGGAAAAAGCCTCGTCCTAAAACGAAGTTAGACCGTCCGATTGACGTCAACATTCGCACGGACGCGTTCGCAAGGAAGATCGGACGGTTTATGTCCAACTTTGGATAAAAGTTGTCCAAAGCCCTCTGGACAAAACCAAATTCCCATCCTAACTACTTGACAAGAATGAAAAGATTGAACTGGATATCTCCATTTATTTTCGAGTTGCCCAATCAAAATCAGCGCCATTCTTCGATATATATTTCCCGCTCCTCATTTCTAACATTCAGTTCTCACTCGTTGGTTCCCTTCTATTCTACATTTCGACTTCTTTTTTCATCTGTTTAATATTAGATCTGAATTAAGCTTTTGTCCTCTTTATAAAAGCAAGGAATGGAGGGGTTGCAGAAGCGGATCAAGCTATCGGTAAATTTCTCCACCTAACATTTCAAAATAACGACGATACCTCTTATCGACAATCGTATTGTGCAAATGGCAGGATCAAGAGGAGGGGATCCATAGGGAAGAGGAAGGAGAAGGAGAAGGGGAAGGAGAGCACAGCCTAGTGGTGGTAGGTGTATCCGAGGAGACTGAGCTCCAGGTCCAGCGCATCCTTGACAGAATCAATTCCTTCACTCAACAGGTACTTTAATCTGCTTAATCTCGGATTGGATGATGAATAAGACCGGTATTCTGTTGTTCCAGCGGCTTAGATGATCACTAGCAAAGGTACATTTCTCTGTGTCTCAGGGGGTATATCCTTGACATTTGATTAAGGCCATTATTAGGCCTTTTTCAGGTAAAATGGTACAAGAGAGTAAATCTATATTGGATCTGTAATTTTGTATCATCTCTTTGCCATTTGAATAATAAAACAAATTCTTGCTACTGAAGATTGACAAGTTGAACTCTAATCTTTAGTTTATTTATTAATACTCCTGGTTTTAGGAACTTAATTCACTTTTCTCTGAATAAACAGTAAATTCTGTGTCTAGGTGTAAGACTTCCTTTCGCTAGCTAGGTTTCATTATAATTACTACTTTTTCTTGTATAATAATGTTAGAATTGTCTCATGTGTAGGTATCTGAGATTCTAGAAGCAGGGAAGGCTCTTTTCAAGGATCTCAGCACTCAGTTTGAAGAACGCCTGATCTCGTCGGTTTCCTTTTTCTCTGATTTCAGATTCTTTTTTGGGGGCAATAAATGTGTAAACTCTACATTTATTTGATTTAAAATAAACCTGTATTGACCTATGCACAAGAAATTTAGTATTCTATTACTGGAAAAGTATGACGTAAATAGTATGTTCTAAGAGATGAACACAAATATTGACCGACAACATGATTGCTAAACCTATCCACAATCAATTATAAAGGTAGTGATGATGACTAATTAAACATGGCAGCAATTGGAGTTACTCAATTGATGATTTTCAAAATAAATAACAGGATACACAAGGACCAGTTGGAGAAATGGGAGGAAGAGATGAAGGAAGTACGTGCAGACGACTTGGCAAACGAGGAAGCCCGTTCCCTCCTCCACAATGCTCAGTTCCACCTCTTCCAGAATGTTCGTGAAGATCCTTAAACATTGTACCAGTAGAATTTTACAATACTACCCTTCCTTTTACAGGTAGATCACATATGATACCAGTACGTACTCTTTGATTTCTTCTTTTCTTTATAGTGTTTTCAGCTGTAGAGCATATGACACGGAGCTTTTCTTTATAGTCTTTTGTAATATAATATAGAACTAACCATTTGACCCCTTATTCTCAAAGTGTTGATTTGTTAATGCGTATGGGATAATTTGGTTCATTTTTTTAGCAGTAACCGTATTTTACCCTTCATATTTTTTTTTTTTTAACATTTGGAGATATATTTTCCTTGAATGAATATGAACTTCTGTGTTAACTTTAATAGGACATAAATATTCAATTGAACTTCTATTGTTTTGACTCATGGTTATGAGCAAATGACTTTACTTAGAAACATATTTAGGCCTATTCAATGTGCATAAATAACTATTTCTTCAGTTAACTCATGCAAGCAGGATATAATGTTATTAAATATATATTAATTGTAGTCTGGAAAGCATCTTTCCCTTAGTTCATCACTGGTATCTCATTATTTCAGTTATTCTGTTAGTACATTCATATATTTTCAATGTTGGCATTAAAAGGCCTAACTTAAATCTGAAGTTTTATTTCAGTCTAGACTTCAGAGCATTATTATTTTCATATAGGCCTTGGGTAGATCATGGAACATGAATATAACATATTTTCTGTTGTTTTAGTTTACATAATTACAGTGTACTAAAATTTCTTCCAATGACAGTAAACAGAGTATTCAATAATTTAAAATGTAGGATCAACCAGCAAATTTTGTAGTATTCAAAATTCTCGAGTGTAGACTAAACATAAATATAAGATAACGAGAATGAAAAGTACAATTGTAGTTCAAGCACACACAAAGGAGCAGTAGACAGTCAAATGAAATCCAATCCACGAAATAAATTGATCTATGGATGACAGAGCTGTAGTAAAGGTTGTAATGCTAGGGGAACCATCACTGTAAAGTATGGGGGGGGGGGGGGGGTCATAAGCTTCTATACTGTAAATTATATATTCTTTTTTAATTATTATTTCATTAAGAAAATAAATATTGTTTTCAATTAATCGAAAGTTCCTTTTTAGTTATTAGAAAGATTATGCTAATAGAAAATAAAATAAGATATATCCTAAATATTTACAATTTTTCTTTAAAAAAAGCTCATGAATTTTTGTTTTAATGAATTCTAAAATGAGAATAAAGCAATAAATGAAATGCAAGTAGATGAATTATACAAATGTTGTCAATACAATGTTAAATATGTTAAATTAAAACCACGATAAAATACGAGCATTTTAGGCCTTTTGATACAATTGAGTCCTCAAGTCGTCAAAATGTAGGCAAGTGCTCAAATTGTCGAACAGCCAAATAGCCAAATATTAATATGTCCAGTGTAGTCGAACATTATTACTTGGTATTCGAGTTTTCCAAATTGTTAATTGGGGCAATTTCATGTATACTCCTCGAAAACTTTGGAAATTACATATTTTCTCCTCTAAAATTCATAGTATTATATTTATCTTTCTAAATTTCAAAAACTCACAATTTACCTATTTTATTGTTATTTATAAAAACTCATTTTGTAATTATAAAGTACTCATTTTACCCTTTAATAAAGAAAATAAATAAATATGTATCATGTTTCAGAAAAATGTCAATCTTCTAGTTAGTCAGTTACCGAGAGTAAATGTGTCATTACTCTACTTCTAACGTCTATACAAACATATACCTAAATGTCAATGTATATGCATCAGAATTAGAGATGATCCATTTAATATATTAATTTTGTTAATTTTTAAATTAGAAATCTAAATTATATCTATATCTATATCCGTATTCAAAAAATAAAATAGAATATTGATATAATTTTTTTGTTTGTTTTTATTTTGATAAGACTATAATACTCAAATTCAATGTCATTTAATTTAAAACAGACGAATTCGATCTATATTATAAATATTTTGAGGATTGGTAAAATTTTCATTTGCTGATATTTATGGCATGAAATGCCAACATGCGACAAATAAAAACAAAAATAAATTCAAAACCATTGTGAATAATTTAACTGTTTGGCACATGTTCATGTTGTCCAAAATTAAACGGTAATGAGGAGATATTACCTGAATAGTTTGATATAAAAATAAAATCTCCATGTATGTATCTGTACTAATTGCAGTAGTAAGCTTTACATTATCTTTTCATTTGTCTTTATTAAAGGGATATATCATATATCCTTCACGTAAGTCAAACTTACATATCTCAATAGAGAGACGGGACTCACACCGAATTCAGATCCAGTGCAGTAACCCAATTTTTGAGTTTTGATCCAAACCGTCCAAGGTACTCTAACACGAATCTTAAAGAACCTGGACCCCACAAATAATACTAGCCCCCTGCGGTACCACCGAATAGACACCGTACACGTCTAAACTCAAAAATTGAATTAGTTTAGGGGATCCGGACTCACTCACACCACCCACTGTGTTCTACATTTTCTATTCATAACACTAAAAAATACGTACCAATTGTGACCCAATGGCATAATTCGCATTAACATAACATAAAAAAAAGTGATCAAAGTTAATATATCGTTATCGTCATCACTATTATTCTTTAGAAGTCAACATAATTTCTTTGTGATTCAGTTTATTTTAAATAATTTATAATAAAAAGGACCTAGGTCAATAACAACCATAATAATAAAAGTAGCGTGCACAGCTGGTGCGGCGGCGCCCACGAATCCACGTTAGCTGTTAATATTGAATCATTAGTACTTTTCAAATTTCGTTAGTTTGGAAAAAGGAAAAAAGGAAGAAAATGTCCAAGACTATGTAGTACATATATTTAGGAGATCTTATCAGCTAACATTGTTAAATGGCAAAACCACTCACAGAAATATTTATTTATCAAAAGGAAAAAATTGTCAGCACTTATTTATTTTATTTTACTATTATACTTTTTTTTTTCTTTTTCATTTTTTTATAGCCCTTATATATATAAGATTTGGAGTTGAAGGAACAAATAGTTTTAATTTGCTCTCTACCTAGTACATGAAATATCTCCTTATTTTAATTGACAAATGGATTCTGAGGGGAAGTGTCTAAGAATGAATACCTCGTTTATTTTAGGGGTTGGTGTAACACTAACTTTGATGGTAATTTACCAGGCTGCAGATTTTAACAGTGAGAAATTCTTGGAAAAACTAAGCTTTGGCAATGGAACTTTCAATGGGGCTCCCCAAGAGGTTGGTTAATTTTAAACTTGTTCTTCTATATATATATATATATATTCCTTTTTAACTTAATTTGTGCGCTGAGCTCACTTTTAAGAAAACATGAAACATGAATTTTTTTGATTATAACACAATTGGACTGTGTGGCTAACAATTTACTTTAACAAAATCGAATTATGATATCAGTTTACAAGAGCTCTAAGTATTGCTAGTTCTTTAATTGTAGTCTGTTTTGTTTGCTGGTAAGGACAAAGAACAATGGATGTCGTGTTATAAATCGTAGTATATATAACAATAGAATTTAGATTAATTTTTTTTGAGGAAGGAATTTAGATTAATTTTAATCTAAATTCAGAGAATTTGGAGTCTGGTGATTTTCTGGGTTTATAGGGTTAAAAAGAGAAAATACAGAATTCAAGAAAGAATTACAATTTGATTTAATTACTTAATGGATGTTTCTTACATATCATACTTCCGTATTTATATTGATCAATGAATTTTATATTTTTATAAGAACTAGTCTTTAGTCTAGTTGCAGAGGCATATGGTCTCTATGTGAGAGGTCATGAGTTCGAAATCCGGATGGGGAAAATCCTTTGTTGTAATAATAAGGGTATTAAATTGTTGGGTGACTTGATCTCTAATCTTTACTCAAATTTTTTTTTTTATATTTTTATTATTTAAGCAATACAAAAACAAGTTAAATTGCTTCTTAATTGCGATGTTCCCTGAATTAGTTTGATAAATGTGTTGAACTTTTTCACAATGTTCACTTAATTTTAATTAATCTTCTTCTCCCTTATCGCTGAAGATGCGGGTCCCTTTCGTCAGATTCTCCTCTTCCTTGTCTTCTTTTTGCTGGTCCACACATGCTTCCTTACACGATTCAGTGAACGCTTCTTCTTTCTCTTCTGTAGATTTGACAAAGTCAAATATGATTGCACGCTTTCCCCAATTCCTAATCCTCAATCGCTATATTGCTGATATGGGGAATAGTATTTACATCAGAATTTGCAAAGGTTTCCTTTTTAAGTATCACTTTTACAGATATACTCATTTTCCCCATTAATTAGAAATCTTCTTCCCTCCAAATTATTGTTCTAAGTATCACACTTCATTAAATATTATAATTTTAGGGCTTTCAGATTTTCAATTTCAATATTCATTTTAATTAAAATTGTTATTTTGAACTTGAAAATGGATGGAACTTTTAAATCGTTTAATATGAGCTATATGCAGAAATTGCTTGATATATATAGTGGTAAAAAATAGTTGATCCTTGTAAGGTTTTTATTTTTTAATATCTTGTACTATGTCTCATATTTTTAATTTAGTCTCATGCTAGCTAGTACGAAACTTATTTTAACTTAAACCTTTTTATCGCAATTCATATCACCTAAGGTAACTCAAATTCTGAGTTTGAATGCAGATCGTTCGATCTGTCCGCTTATTAAAAGGAACTAAAAAACTTCTGATTTTCTGCAAACTTAGATTTCAGAAAAATCTCTTCAATTGTTGTTTACCATATTTAACTTTACTGTGACTTGTAGGCGGACGATCCATTGAAGGAATTGAAGCAAGTGCTGAAAAAAGCAGCCAATGATGACAACACAATTATAATGACACAAATAAACAATGGATTTGCCGCGCCGGGCTCCCTACTCGATCTGTTTCTTGAGAGCTTCCATGCCGGAGAAGACATCGAGCATCTGTTAAATAATCTTGTTATAATCTCAGTGGATCAGAATGCGCACGACAGGTGGATAGCCTACGTACTCCCCTTTATTACCTTGTTTTATCTTCAACAAAGTACAACCATTAGGTCAATTACAATTCTAATTGTCTTTGCTTAGTTTGAGGCATTGGTAGTGTTGCAAATTTGCAATTGTGCATCTCTTTATGATTTACATGAGTTAATTTATTAAAAGAATAGTTTGAAAACAGGTGCAAGTCGCTACACCCGCATTGCTACTTATTGAGAACAGAGGGAACAGATTACAGCAAAGCGCAGCCCTTCATGTCCAAAGACTACCTCGACATGATGTGGCTTCGCCACAAGTTCCAGCTCTCAATCCTCGAGCTCGGTTTCAACTTCCTTTTCACGGTAAATTCACAGTAATTAATATCCATAATCATTTTTGCAAAAAATAAAAGAGGACACTTCCAAGTATAATTTTTAATTTGCAGGGGAGAGGTCAAAACTATATTAAAAAAATAGAAATAAAATAGCACCAACATGTAATTTCCCCTCTTTGGAAGATGCTCAGCCACTCTCATAATTTCAAAATTTTTAATCCTGTATATTCAAATTTAATTTAGTTTTTATTTTTTTTGAATTTTATTTAGTTCACCCCCCTCATAAATTATCACATGTGGTTGTAGTCTAGTGGTTAGAATTTCAATTTGTTATTTTGGAATCTTGGGTTCAAGTTCCGGCCATGCATTATGCATTTAATATTTTTGTCCCCCTATCTAATTAAATTTTCTAATTTCACCACTTCTTTCAGGACGTGGATATCCTATGGTTCCGGGACCCATTCAGATATATCTCTATGGGGGCCCACTTTGCAATTGCATGCGATGAGTTTTACGGTGATCCTTACAACGTGACCAACCTAGCCAATGGCGGTTTCCTCTACGCCAAGTCATGCAACAAGACCATCGAGTTCTACAAGTTCTGGCATGAGGGCCGCGAGAAGTTCCCGGGCAAAAACGAGCAGGATGTTATCCAATTAATCAAATCCGAGGTGGTGTCACGGATGAAAGTGCGGTTACAGTTCCTTGACACAGCCTACATCGGTACGTTTTGTCAGCTGAGCAATAATCTAAACAAGATTTGCACACTCCATGCAAACTGCTGTGTTGGGCTCGACAACAAGTATCAGGATCTGAAAGTAGCATTTGAGGATTGGAAGAACTTTACTGCCAAGTCGGCTGATGAGAGGAGGTCGGGGAATTTCCATTGGAAGGTTCCGGTGAAGTGTATTCGTTGAGTGAGTGAGAGTTGTGCGAGAAGGCTTAATTTATTTTTGTTCTCTATTTTTGTGTTTATTAATCTTACTGTCAATAGTGTTTATTTTTGTTCGATTTTCCATTTATTAAGTAAACATAATCGGTTGAGGGACATGATTGTTTATTTTTTGTAGAAAAAAAACGTGTACAATTTTAATTAATCACATTTTCCATAATTGTAATTATATAAAAAATTCTTATTGATAAGTTGCAGTAAGCAAAATATTTCTAGTGCGTTGAGAGTCTAGGCCTATTTAAGCATAAATGAAATGGAATATTAGTTCCTAAGAAGGGAAATTCTAAGTTTTGATTTCTGAACTTTTCTGAAAGAACAAATTTAGTCATCAAATTTTTATTTGTTTCAAGTTTGTCTGTGTTCTTTTATTTGTACTAATAATATTCTCTTGTGTATCATCAAGAAAATGTGCCCATGATTCTTGTGTTAAAATTTGCACAATGTATTTCAAAAGATTTAACTATATATTATGCTGTGTATCTCAATATTCTTTACTTCTTAGTTAGGTCTATGTTATGCCAAAACATAAAAATGGATATTGTGCGGGCGTGGGCCGCGGGATTCATCTCGCAATTTCTTGAGTGAACTATTTATGTCTTCTCAATAATGGACATAGGTGAAGAACAGAAGAAGAAAGAAAAATGCAGAGGTGCCGTTTTAAGTAATTGGGAGGAGTTGAGTCATTGAGTGGGTAGAAGCATGGGAATAGCAACTATTAAAAACGTTACAAAACGGTGCAGTGCTTTGTTTTATCTCTGTTGACAATTCAAGCACTTCCTTATATTTTGTTGACTTGAAGAACACAAAAGAGGATCGCCATTATAAATCTCTCTGCCTACCCCCGATCTCTCTTTATGTCCTTCGTTATTTGTCAAACCCTAGGTCCTGATCATCATTTCTTTCTTTTTTTTTCCAACGGGAGAACAATTACAAATATAGTATGTGCATACGGGGTAAGGATTTTAACAGAGATTTTTTGACTTGATACAGCGCACGAACCATATACATCGTCATTTCAATTCTGTAGTTCGTGCGCTGCACAAAGTCAAAACTGCTCTGTTAAATTCTTTACCCCCATCCGACCAATAATGTCCGTGACTTCGCAATTTATTAGCAGAATATAGGATGTGCATAGGATCCAACCAAATTTGAGAACTCAGGTACCCGGCGCAAATTTGTTTCCTGATCCAAAAATCAAGGTTGGGAAGTTGGTTCAAACAGGCCAAGGCCTAGTAAAAGAAATATACCTTTAGTATGCTCATGGCCAGTGGTATATATACAAGGTACTAGACATTTTTCATTCTAGCACTTCTTTTTCTATCATTCTAAACTAGTTCAGTGTTGGAAGAAAATATATGATGATTTAACATTTTATACATTCGTCCTTTCTATTGTACTTGGTACATGAGTATTATATTTCGGTTTTGCATAATATTAAGTTTGTAATCTATGAGTCTTCTCCACAATTTCAACGAGTTCCCTTTCGCATTTGGTGCTTCAGAAGTTTCATGACATTACAGGAAATAAAAAAGCTAATGACGAAAGTTTCAGATTTTTAAATAATTACAGAAGAAACCTTAAGTTAGAAGTGTTCTTTAGTTCAACGAAAACCCACCAGTATAAGAACTAGCCTTTGGTCTAGTGGTAAAGGTACATGGTTTCTATGTATGAGGTCATAAGTTCGAAATTCAGATGAGGAAAATTCTTTGTTGTAATTATTTTTCTCTTTGTAATTAAAAGTATTTCATGTGATTCCAATATTTTTTAATTGCTTTTTCTTAATACATACTAAGAACATAAAAATAAGTCATTAGTGTGTTTCAACTACCTGTCACATCTTTAACATAATTTTCGTATAACTAAAAGGGAAATTTGCAATATCCCTAAAAAAATATAGAAAGCAGCATCACTCCATTCTTACTACCGGTCACATCTTAAACATAAATCTCCTGTTATTATCAAAAGTTGTGTAAGGAAGTGCTCAAACTATCAATAGAGACAAAACAAAGCACTACACTGTTTTGTAACTTCTTTAATAGTTGCTAAATAGTTGGATGAGATTCATGGAATGGGCAGCGCATGACATTGCCATTGAGCATTTGGCAAGTTAGTGTGGCTATGCAGCTGTAAATCGTTGATTCCGAAATTTTTATTAATACCATTCCCAAAAAAATAAAAATAAAAATCACAAATTTTGGAGAATTTAATATTTATCAGGGCTGCAACGACAAATGACAGCTTTCAAAAATGGTGCCGTCCATGAAATTTCCCAATTTCAGTGGTTTTTTAGTTTATTTTTTTTGAGAATGATATTAATAAAAATTTTGGTCGTTGATTACCTTGGAAATGAGATTGCCGGTTGTTGCCAGAATCACAAGCCGTCTTAGCATATAGCTATTCTGGCATTACCATTCTTCGACCCACTAAACTCCTTCAAATCACTTAAAAACAGAAAATTTTACAAATTGTCCTACCTTTCAAATCTATATGTAAGAAATGTCCTACCGGCCAAATAATTTGAGCCAAATTAATAAATTAAATATGGATTAAGATGTTGGGCTGGATATATTATGAGCCTGAAGATATATATGCTATCTATATCTAGATAAGTCTTTTTGAATTGGTGCGATTGAAGTGGTGCGATTAATTGGTGTATATGAACTGTTGCATATGTTTTATAAATATGCAGTGATCACTTCAATTTTTGTATGCTATTCTGTTTGCAACACCATTTACAGAAAATGAGAGAGAACCAGAGAAAGGAAAGAGGGGACTGTCTGTTGGCACTAGCACTCTAACTCACAGTCTGTTTTCGAACCTGTTCGTGTGAATACTGGTGGAGACGCAGTTGCTGTTGCTGGTGCGTACATCTGACACGAAAAAGGAAGAGAAGAGGGTGTTGCTCCTACTACTAGACGAAAATATTCGCTACGCGCGCGTCTAGTGGTAAACTCTATATATCTTGGAATTAATTTTATACATGGATTTTAATTTTCGGGTAATGAACAAATGATAAACTGAATCAAATTGTTGCACTTTAACCTAACCGAATTCCCTACAGATCCCACAAGAACATTTTGTTAATATTAAAAGGGGTAAATTTCGCTGGAAGTCACTAAACTTGTCCTTTGTAACAAATTGGTCACTCAAGTTTGATTTATCATAATCAAGTCACTGAATTTTTCATTTGTCTTAATCAAGTCACTCTATAACTTTTACATCCAAAATACTAATGGAATATGCCCATTCCGTCCAAAATGCTAACGGAATATGATCATTCCGTTCAAAATACTAACAGAATGAGCATATTTCGTTCAAAATACTAACAGAATGAGAATATTTCTTTAATATTTTGGACAAAAAAGTTATAGAGTGACTTGACTGGGACAAATGAAAAGTTTACTGACTTGATTGAGACAAATCAAACTTGAGTGACAAATTTGTGACAAAGGACAAAGTTTAGTGACTTCCAGCGAAATTTACCCCTTTTTAATATTAACAAAATGTTCTTGTGGGATCTGCAGGGAATTCGGTTAGGTTAAAGTGCAACAATTTGATTCAGTTTATCATTTGTTCATTACCCGAAAATCATAATCCATGTATAAAATTAATTCCAAGATATATAGAGTTTACCACTAGACGCGTAGCAAATTATAAAGTTTAGTGACCTCCAAAGAAATTTACCCATTAAAAAGAAAAGAAACATTTTGTTTGAATATTTTAGAAAACAGGACAATTTATAAGATTTCCCCATAAAAACGTCTCCTCCACATTTTTTCATTCTTCTTCACCTAGGTTCATTGTTGCGAAGACAGAATAGTTCACTCGAGAAATCGAGATGAACCCCACGGACCATGCTCCGCCTAATATCCATTTTTATGTTTTTGCATAATTTGGGCCTAACTATGAAGCTATCAATCTTAAGTTACACAGCATAATCGTTACTCTTTTGAAATACATTGGGCAAAAGATTATAACACAAGAATCGTGGGCAATAATAAAAGAATACCGACAAACTTGAAACAAATGAAAATTTGATGACTAAATTGGTTTTACAGAAAAGCTCTGAAATCAAAACCTAGAATTTTCCCTTCTTAGGAATTCTAATACTCCATTTCATTTATGCCTAAATAGGCCCTGACTCTGAAGGCACTAGAAATATTTTGCTTACTGCTGAACAATAAGAATATCTATATGATTTCAATTATAGAAAATGTGATTAAAATTGTACACATTTTCTCTACACCAAATAAACAATCATGCCCCTCAACCAATCATGTTTACTTAAGAAATGAAAAACAAAATGAAAAACCAACCCAATAGACAATAAGATTATTAAGCACATAAATATAAAAAATAAATTAATTAAGCTTTGTAGCACAACTGTTGAAGAATAGAATTAATTAGAGGGCTAACATTGTAAAATAGGAAAAGGGTAAAATTGTAATTTGGGAAAAATAGAAAGTTACCGTTAGAGCTACTGTAGGAATCAACGGTAAAATAGATTGAAAGGTTATAAATACCTCATGTAATAGAAAATCAAATATAAAAAAAAGAATACAATTCACCATATAATCTGTCTATACTTCCGCATCATAAAATTCAACATGGTATCAGAGCGTGGTTGAGAACCTAGCTCCAAAACACAAACAAACCAAGTGCCAATTTGGCCACCAAAGTGTTGAGTACACTGTACCAGCCACCAAAACAGAAATCCATAATCCATACGAGAAAACCAGTAAAACTGGCACAGAAAAATCCATAACAAAAAAATTCATACCATACCAAACCCATAACCGAGAAAGCTATATCAGAAAAATCCATAACTGATTTCGTAACATAGACAACAACAAGTGCCGAATAGGCCAACCAAGAGCTTTACCTTGAGACAGGGTGACAGCCACCCAAAACCAAGTGTGCTCTTATCAGCCACAATAACCAAAATAAAAAGCAAAACAAAAAACTATGAGACAAACCTCGAATCCTTCCAAAGAAATAGCAGAAAAACGAAATCACCAAAACCCTAGCTTTCCTGATCGGCGAACTCCTCCCAAAATGTGTACAAATTGCAAAAAACAAGGCCATCACCGCGATAGTTGCTGGTTTTTGCATCCTCATCTCCGGCCGAAGAAGGGGAGAGCGGCAGAGAAGGGGGGAGATCGGGACAGAGAGAGATGGGGCAGCGAAATTGAAGAAAGAAGAAATAGAGATGAAAAGAGACGGATGGAGAAAGGGTTTAATACCCTGAACTTTTCATCTCCATTCCATTCGAAAATGGAGATCTCCAGTGGTGCTCTAAGTGAGTCAAATGGGTCCAGTAAGGATGATCAAATGCAACAACTATTCAAGCGGTTCTTCATATGGTACTCTAAACAACAAGATTTTAATTTATATAGTGTAGCATTTAATTCTATGAAATTTGATTCCGCTAGAGCAAATTTAAATGCCCAAATAATTATAGATAGTGGTGCAACCGATCATATGTTTGGAAACAAATATTTTTTAACCAACTTAGATTTGTCTAAAAATAATCAATATGTTTTAGTTGCAAATGGCATGAAAACAAAAATCACCGGTATAGGAACTATCAAACTTTTTTCAAAAAATATTGAAAATGTTCTATACATAGAATCCTTTCCTATAAATTTGATTTCGGTTAACAAATTGACAAATGAATTAAATTGTGATACAATTTTTTCTTCAAAAAATGTAAAATTCCAAGACCGAGAAACCGGAAATATAATTGGTGAAGAATTTCTTGAGAATGGACATTATCTCTTAAATCAAAAATCATATGTTTGTGCTTATACAAAATCTATAGATTATGACATTTGACATCAAAGACTTGGACATCCATCGGACAAAATAATAAGTAGTATTTTAAATTTTCCTTCTACAAAATCTATAAATTGTGATATATGTAAATTAGCAAAACAAACTAGGCTTCCTTTTTCTTTGTCCAATAGCAAAAGTAAAGCACCATTTGACTTAGTTCATTCCGATGTTTGGGGACCGGCCCCTATTGATTCTTACAATGGATTTAAATATTTTGTTATATTTATTGATGATTTTTCACGAGCGACATGGTTGTATTTACTTAAATCAAAAAATGAAGTGTTTGGTTACTTTCAAGAATTTTTAAACTTAGTAGAAAATCAATTTAATGCAAAATTAAAAATATTTAGATCGGATAATGGAACGGATTTGTAAATAATAATTTTACAAATTTTTTTAGAACAAAAAGAATTATACATCAAACTACTTGCATAAATACTCCCGAACAAAATGGAGTATCGGAAAGAAAAAATAGGCATTTACTAGAAATGACACGTCCACTATTATTTCAAACAAATGTTCCAAAAATTTATTGGTCGGATGCTATACTTAGTGCGACACACATAATTAATAGATTACCTAGCGTTGTCTTAAAAAATAAAAGTCCATTAGAAATTATTTATCAAGAAAAAATGCATTTCGATCATTTGAGAGTTTTTGGTTGTGTGTGCTTTGTTAAAATTAAGAGAAATGACAGTTAGATTTTGTATCAACAAAAACTATTTTTTTGGGATATTCATCTTATAAAAAAGGTTATAAATATTATGATCCTATCAACAAAAAAATGTTTATATCTAGGGATGTCATTTTTTGTGAGGATAAACCATACTTCAAAGAAAATGAAGAATTAAAAAAATCTTCTACAAATGACCAAAATAATTCGGTAAGACCTCAAATACCTCAAACATTTGATCTAGAACCCTCACATCATGACCATCACGAAATCGAGACTAACAACCAAATACAAGAAATACAAGAAAATAACCATAATAACAATGATAATGAAATAGAAGAAAATTTAGTAAGAAGGTCATCAAGAGTACATCAACCCTCTACACGACTTAGAGATTATGTAACCTATACGGTACAATATCCCATACAAAATTATGTCTCGTACGAACATATTTCATCTCAACATAAGACTTTTATCATATCACTTCAAAAAGAAGTAGAACCAAAAAATTTTCAAGAGGCTATTCAAACCCCAAATTGGTGTAAAGCCATGAAAGAAGAGCTACAAGCTCTAGAAAAAAATAAAACTTGGGTAATTGTTCCATTACCAAAAAATAAAAAATCCGTTGGTTGTAAATGGGTTTACAAAACCAAGTACAATAGTGACGGTACCAGAGAACGGTATAAGGCAAGATTGGTAGCCAAAGGATACACTCAAACCTACGGTATAGATTACCATGAAACTTTTGCACCGGTGGCCAAAATGAATACCGTGAGAATTCTACTCTCTATTGCCGTAAATAATGGTTAGGACCTTTACCAAATGGACGTAAAAAATGCTTTTCTTCAAGGAACACTTGAAGAAGAGGTGTACATGACACTACCACCCGGTCATAAATTGGAAACAAATTCTAACTTAGTTTGTAGGCTAAATAAATCAATCTATGGATTGAAGCAATCTCCACGAGCATGGTATGGCAAACTAAGCTCATTTTTATTAACTTGTAATTTCAAAGTAAGTAGTGCCGACCACTCTTTATTCATAAAAAATGATGGTAGATCAACAATCTTAATTTTGGTTTATGTAGATGACATTATAATCACCGGGAATGATTATCAAGAAATTCAAAAAGTTAAAAAACAATTGAGGGACAAATTTGAAATTAAGGACCTCGGATATCTAAAATATTTTTTAGGAATATAAATAGCATGGTCACGAAAAGGTTTATTTATTTCACAAAGAAAATATACACTTGACTTATTAAAAGAAACCGGTAAAATAGGATGTAAGCCGGCCTCTACCCCAATAGATAATAAATGCAAATTAAATAGTGAGGATGGTGAACCATTAGAAGACATAAATCAATTTCAAAGGCTTGTAGGAAAATTAATTTACCTCACGGTTACACGCCCGGATATTTCTTTTTCCGTAAGTCAAATTAGTAAATTCATGCACTCACCAAGAACACCACATTTAGAGGCTATAAATAGAATTTTAAGATATTTAAAAGGGACACCCGGGAAGGGAATTTTAATAAAAAATAATAAATCTAATGATACATGTGGCTATTCCGATGCAGATTGGGCCGGAAGCTTCGATAGAAAATCGACAACCGGTTTTTACACATTTGTAGGCGGTAACTTAGTCACATGGAAAAGCAAGAAACAAAATGTTGTGGCTCGATCAAGCGCCGAAGCGGAATATCGAGCCATGGCATCAACCGCAAGTGAGTTAACTTGGATCAAGCAACTCCTAACGGACATCGGAATCACACAAAACAATCCGATGAAAATGTTTTGTGACAATCAAGCGGCACGACACATAGCCTCCAATCCCGTATTTCACGAACGGACGAAACACATTGAGGTGGATTGCCACTTTATTAGAGAAAAAATTCAAGCAAAAGAAATTAAAACGCCGTTTGTACGAAGTGAAGAACAATTGGCGGATATATTCACAAAAGGATTAGATCCAAGACCTTTCGAAGATAATACTCGCAAGTTAGGGCTAATCAATATCTACACGCCCAACTTGAGGGGGGGTGTTGAAGAATAGAATTAATTAGAGGGCTAACATTGTAAAATAGGAAAAGGGTAAAATTGTAATTTGGGAAAAATAGAAAGTTACCGTTAGAGCTACTGTAGGAATCAACGGTAAAATAGATTGAAAGGTTATAAATACCTCATGTAATAGAAAATCAAATATAAAAAAAGAATACAATTCACCATATAATCTGTCTATACTTCCGCATCATAAAATTCAACAACAACTCTACCTCTCTTAAAACGTTTACACTTCACAGGAACCTTCCATTGGAATTTCCCCGACCTCCTCTCATCAGCCGACTTGGCAGTAAACTTCTTCCAATCCTCAAACGCTATTTTCAGATCATGATTCTTTTTGTCGAGCCCAACACAGCAATTCGCATGGAGCGTGCAGATCTTGTTCAGATCATTTCTCAGCTGACAAAATGTACCTGTTGAAGATGCATAATCAACTAGAGATCAATTACACTGATAAAATATTAATTAGAGTTCAATTAGTATTAATCAGCAGATATAACAAATCATGTAATAAGGAAATATTTTTAATGACTTTTTATATTTTGTAGCCTATAAATAGACATCGTATGAGAGATTGCAGTAAGATCAGAAATCAATAAAATTTGTTCTTTTCCTCTCAAAATTTAACAGTACCGATGTAGGTCGTGTCAAGGAACTGTAACCGCACTTTCATCTGTGACACCACCTCGGATTTGATTAATTGGATAACATCCTGCTCGTTTTTGCCCGGGAACTTCTCGCGGCCCTCGTGCCAGAACTTGTAGAACTCGATGGTTTTGTTGCATGACTTGGCGTAGAGGAAACCGCCATTGGCTAGGTTGGTCACGCTGTAAGGATCACCGTAAAACTTATCGCATGCAATTGCAAAGTGGGCCCCCATAGAGATATATCTGAATGGGTCCCGGAACCATAGGATATCCACGTCCTGAAAGAGCAAATTTCAGGTTGGTGCTTTTTAAGAGTAGAACTAGGGTGCTATTAAGCTCACCAACTCTTTGCTATTAAGCTTAACTCCAAAATTTATTTAATTGAGTTCAAACGAAGTATTCAAATAGTTGAAACCAATCAACTTCACGAGTGATGCAAACACAAGTTCAATTTATAATTTTTCGAATTAATTTAGCACAAAGTCAAGAGCTAAAACAATAATGAAAAATGTATAAATTTGAATGCTTGACTTTTTTGACCACTTGACATTTTTTTACCGCTTGACTTTGTGTACTAAATTAATTCAAAAATTTATAAATTTTGACATGTAAACGCATGACTCGTGAAGTAGATCGGTTTCAAAGGTTTTGATTCGGCATTTAAAGTCATTTCAATAGGATTTGGAGTTAAGCTCACCAATCCTTTGGTGCCTTTGGTGAGCTTAAGAACACTTGTAGGGGTGTCAACAGGTACGATATGGGTCGGGTAGAAGCATTTTCATACCCGTATCCGTCATGATAACCAAAAAGATCTTTATCCTTTGTATCCGATAAGTTACGGAAAAAAATCTTACTCTTAACTGTTTTTTCGAGTATGATACAGGACGGGTAAACGGATGAAAGGGTGTCAGTAACACTTCTACACCTTAGTTCTACTCCTATTTTATTTCTATTTTTTAAAACAGTTTTGACCTGGCTTGCCATTTAAAATTATGGAAGTGTACGTGCTCTTTTATTTTTGCAAAAATAATTATGGATATTTCTGGAAATGTACCGTGAAAAGGAAGTTGAAACCGAGCTCGAGGATTGAGAGCTGGAACTTGTGGCGAAGCCACATCATGTCGAGGTAGTCTTTGGTCATGAAGCGCTGCTCTTTGCTGTAATCTTTTCCCTCTATTCTAAAAAAGTAGCAATGCGGGTGTAGAGACTTGCACCTGTTTACAAACCATTCTTGTTAATTAACTCATGTAAATCATAAAAAGATGCATAATTGCAATACCACCAAGTACATTAATACTTTATGGAAGAACTCATCCATAAAAGGAAACAAATGAATTTTTTTGCTAAAAGATAAGATAAAACAAGGTAAAAAAAAGGCAGAAAAGGATAAAAAAGGGGAGTAGGCTCTCCACCTGTTGTGCGCATTCTGATCCACTGAGATTATAACAAGATTATTCAACAGATGCTCGATGTCTTCTCCGGCATGGAAGCTCTCTAAAAACAGATCGAGTAGGGAGCCCGGTGCGGCAAATGCCTCATTTATTTGTGTCAGTATCACCGTGTTGTCTTGATTGGCTGCTTTTCTAAGCACTTTCTCCAATTCTTTCAACTATTTTTGACATATATTATTACAAGCAATTTAAGCATCTAGTTCAAATTAAACGATTTAATACTTCGATCCATTTTCAAGTTCAAAATAATAATTTGAAATAAAATGAATATCGAAATTGAAAATCTGAAAAGTCCTCCTAAAATTATAATACTTAATTGGAGCTATTCCCCCTTTTGATGAGAAAGCCTAACAATCAGGGTATAGAAACAATTAGCTCTTGAAAGGGCCTGTAGTTTGCATGGGTAATTACTCATTTATCTTAATAAGCTGCTCTTTTCCTTAATTTAGATGATAATAAACTTAAATTAAACCTTTGCATTCGTAATTAATCCATAACTTGAAATAGATGTAATTTACTTTCTTATAGATGTATAGAGATGTTTTGCCCATAACATTGAAATGTCACATTCACAGTAGTTCCATTGCCAAAGCTGATTTTGTTATAATAAATTATTAGCCATAAATAGTCCGATTTTGTTTATGATAAATATTTTCATGTTTCATGTTTTCTTAAAGTGGCAAGAAATTCTATCCACTACCTTCCTAAAAAAATTATAATAAGAAAAGTTAGCTCCTTTCCACCAGAAACAAAAAAAATAGTAAGCTGATCAACGCACAAAAGTTGGAAAATAATATATATAGAATAGCAAGTTTAAAAGCAACCTCCTGGGGTGGAACATTCACAGTTCCATTGCCAAAGCTTAATTTTTCCAATAAATTCTCACTGTTAAAATCTGCAGACTGGTAAAATACCATGAAAGTCAGTGTTGTACCAACCGCTAAAAGAAACGAGGCAATCACTCGTAGACACCTTCCCTCACGATCCATCATTAATTGGAGAGAGATGTTATATTATGTACTTTGGTAAGAGGCAGCACTATTTGTTGGTTCCACAGTTTATAGATCTTATAAGAAACGCTATCGGCTTTATTTCACAGAAAAGGAAATAAAAAAAAAAAAATGAGTTGACCTTCCTTTTTAAATATATACAACTGGTAAAGAAAACTAATGCACGTCTTTCTGTATGGTTTCGCCATATTGCAAGTTAGAGTTGCTTGGGAGTTGGATTGTTGAATGCATGGCATGTGACAAGCTCATATTGGAAACTTACCGAATTTTTTATTAATAGAAAATAAAAAATAAATTAAAAAAATAGGATCAAAATTTGAAAAACTCGATGATGGATTCGTTTAGAATGATTCTCATCTAGTTAATCACTGGCCTATTAGAAGTAGCATTGTTGATGGCATGGGGCGGTTTAGCGTCCAGACTCCAATTCGAAAAAAATATTAAGGGGTGTATTTGTAGATAAATACTTATATATATATATATATATATATATATATAGATGAGCTATGCTACTCCATGGAGTAAAACGCGTTGGTGCTCCACGCCGCTATATTTTTATTTTGAAAATGCAAATGACCGATCCGAACCGCTCAACATGATCTCCATATTGAAATGTGCTTGGAGACCAAATTTTACATTTTTTAGAATTTTTTTACTATTTATTAAGCCACTTTGAAAATCACTGATCCGGCAGTCCAGAAATTTTTACTGTTCACCCGGATTTTCAGATTTTCAAAGGGGCTTAATAAATAGTAAAAAAATTCTAAAAAATGTAAAATTTGGTCTCCAAGCACATTTCAATATGGAGATTATGTTGAGCGGTTCGGATCGGTCGTTTGGACTTTCAAAATAAAAATACGGCGTGAAGTACAAACGCGTTTTACTCCATGGAGTAGCATAGCTCATCTATATATATATATATATATATATATATATATATATATGTATGTATAGGAAGTGTCTACGGTGCTATGCATAGCATAGAGGCCTCCGTGCTACGGCTCAATTTTTGAGTTTTCAAAATTCTAACGGTCGATCCGAACCGTTCAACATGATCTCCATATGAATATGTACTTGCAAACCAAATTTTACATTTTTTAGAATTTTTTTACTATTTATTAAGCCACTTTGAAAATCGCAGATCTGCTGTGAATAGTAAAAAACAGTAACATTTTCTGGACCACCAGATCAGTATTTTCAAAGTGGCTTAATAAATAGTAAAAAAAATTCCAAAAAATGTAAAATTTGGTCTCCAAGCACATTTCAATATAGAGAACATGTTGAACGGTTCGGATCGGTTGTTTGGATTTTGAAATTGCAAAAATGACTCGTTATAACTTCGGCCGAAGTTATAACGTTATGACATTAGCCTATCTATATATATATATAGAGAGAGATGGGCTATTGTACTTCGCGAAGTAAAACCCCCGTTTACTTCACGCTCATATTTTCATTTTGAAAATCCAAACAACCGATCCGAACCGTTCAACATGTTCTAAATATTGAAATGTGCTTGGAGACTAAATTTTGCATTTTTTGGAATTTTTTTACTATTTATTAAGCCACTTTGAAAGTTTCTGATCCAACGGTGAACAGTAAAAAACAGTAAAATTTTCTGGACCACCAGATCAGAAACTTTCAAAGTGGCTTAATAAATAGTAAAAAAATTTCAAAAAATGTAAAATTTAGTCTCCAAGCACATTTCAATATTTAGAACATGTTGAACGGTTCGGATCGATTGTTTGGATTTTGAAAATGACAAAATATGACCCGAAGTAAACGGGGGTTTTACTTCGCGAAATACAATAGCCCATCTCTCTATATATGTATAGATATATATATATATATATATATATATATATATATATATATAGATGGGCTATGGTGCATTGCAATGCATAGGCACCCTTGTGCATTGGACCATAAATCACCGATTCAAAGTCCAAATGACCGATCCAAACCGTTCATCTTGTTCTCCATATTAATATGTGCTTGGAGACCAAATTTTACATTTTTTGGAATTTTTTTGCTATTTATTAAGCTACTTTGAAAATTGCTGATCCGGGTGAACAGTAAAAACAGTGCAACTAAATTCTGGACCATGTGATCAGCAATTTTCAAAGTGGCTTAATAAATAGTAAAAAAATTCCAAAAAATATAAAATTTGGTCTCCAAGTACATATTAATATGGAGAACAAGATGAACGGTTTGGATCGACTGTTTGGACTTTGAATCCAACGATTTTAGTCCAATGCACGGAGGGGTCAATACATTGCAATGTATAATAGCACAACTTTATATATATATATATAGATATATATATATATATATATATATATAGAGTAGAACTAGGGTGCTCTCGAGTTCACCAAGCCCTTGGTGAACTCAAGTCCAAAACTCATTGGATCGGCTTCAAACGACAAATCCGACCGTTGAAACCCGTCTACCTTACGAGTGATGCGTCTACATGCAAAAATTTTAAATTTTGAAATTAATTTTGCATAGAGTCAAGTGGTCAAAAAACGTCAAAAAATGAATGCATTAAAATTAATTTATTAACCTTCTAATTTTGACCACTTGACTCTATGCAAAATTAAGTTCAAAATTTAAATTTTTTGCATGTAGACGCATCACTCGTAAGGTAGACGGGTTTCAACGGTCGGATTCGTCATTTGAAACCGATCCGATGAGTTTTGGACTTGAGTTCACCAAGGGCTTGGTGAACTCGAGAGCACCCTAGTTCTACTATATATATATATGAGTGAGGCTATGGTGCTATGCATAGCACGGATGGCTAGTGTACTACGGCTCAATATGGTACTTTTTAAAATTCTAACGGTCGATCCGAACCGTTCAATGTGATATCCATATGAATATGTACTTGCAAACTAAATTTTATAGTTTTTTGAATTTTTTTACTATTTTTTTAGATAGGTAGAAAAATCAGTGTTTTCTGAAAATTCTGGACCATCAAAATTCTACCTATCTAAAAAAATAGTAAAAAAATTCGAAAAAATATAAAATTTAGTTTGCAAGTACATATTCATATGGTTATCACATTGAACGGTTCGGATCGACCGTTAGAATTTTAAAAAGTACCATATTGAGCCGTAGTACACTAGCCATCCGTGCTATGCATAGCACCATAGCCTCACTCATATATATATATATATATATATATATATATAGAGTTGGGCTATGGTGCATTACAATGTATAGGTCTTCTTGTACATTGGACTATAAATCGTTGGTTTTGATTTCCAAACAACTGATCCAAACCGTTCAATTTGATATCCATATTAAAATGTACTTGTAGACCAATTTTTTTTTTTAAATTGTTTGCTATTTTTTTAGAATTTTTGAAAATCGGTGTTTTTCTATGGTTCAGAAATTTCTGAAAAACAATGATTTTCAAAAATTCTAAAAAAATAGTAAACAATTTCTAAAAAATATAAAATTTTGTCTCCAAGTACATTTTAATATGGAGAAGATGCTGAGCCATTTAGATCGACTGTTTGAATTTCAAATTCAACGGTTTACAGTCCAATGTACAAGAGGGCTTATACATTGAAATGCATCATAGCCCATCTCTCTCTCTCTCTCTCTCTCTCTCTCTATATATATATATATATATATATATATATATATATATAGAGTGACTAATATCAAAACGTTTGCACCAAGGCCCTCGTGCAACCAAGTCGTTTTTGGATTTTCAAAGTCCAAACAGTCGATTCAAACCATTAGATGTTTAATCTATACTAAAATCTGCTTGGAGACCAAATTTTACATTTTTTGGAATTTTTTTGCTATTTATTAAGCTACTTTGAAAATTGCTGATCCGGATGAACAGTAAAAACAGTGCAACCAAATTCTGGACCATGTGATCAGCAATTTTCAAAGTGGCTTAATAAATAGTAAAAAAATTCAAAAAAATGTAAAATTTGGTCTCCAAGCAGATTTTAATATAGATTGAACATCTAACGGTTTAGATCGACCGTTTGGACTTTGAAAATCCAAAAATGACTTGGTTGCACGAGAGCCTTGGTGCAAACGTTTTGATATTAGCCACTCTCTCTCTCTCTCGCTCTATATATATATATATATATATATATATATGAGTGATGCTACGGTGCTTTGGGAAGTAAAGATGGTGTTTTACTTCCCGCTCATATCTCTATTTTTAAAGTTCAAATAGTCGATCCGAGCTTCTCAGCATAATATTTCTATTGATATGTGTTTGGAAACCAAATTTTACATTTTTCGGAATTTCTTTACTATTTGTTTAGAATTTTTGAAAATCACAGTTTTTCATTAAATAAAAATAATAAAAAAATTCAAAAAACACTGATTTTCAAAAATTCTAAACAAATAGTAAATGTAAAATTTGGTTTCCAAGCACATATCAATATGAAGATTATGTTGAGAAGTTCAGATCGACTATTTGAACTTTGAAAATAGAGATATGAGCGGAAAGTAAAACACCATCTTTACTTCCCAAAGCACCGTAGCATCACTCTCTCTCTCTCTCTCTCTCTCTCTATATATATATATATATATAGAGGGTATCTACTTACAACATTTTTAAGTTATAACATTTTATAATAATTTAGTTTTGTGAATTTTAAAGTCCAAACAATCAATCTAAACTGTTCAACATGATATCTATATTAAAATGTACTTGGAAATCAAATTTTACATTTTTTTTAAATTTGATATTTATAATTGGCAGGCCACTCCAGCTCGAAAACACAGCAAAAATGAGCTCCGAGAGAGAGAGAGAGAGAGAGATGTGCAATGAGCCAATGACCACTTGACCAGTTGGAATAAAAAAGATTGCGTTGACGTTGAGATCGATGAGAGATTGCGTTGACCACTTCTCACTCTATCAGCGCAGTGCGCAGAGCTCGGAGAGAGATCGATGTGCAATGACCACTTGACCAGTTGGAATAAAAAAGATTGCGTTGACGTTACTTTAACATCAAATAGGCAGTCAACTGCGGCAGCTTAAGAGGGTCGGACCAGCCCATGGATTTGATGGGCCTTAGAGTTAATTAATTAGACAATCAGCTAGCATTGGAGCAGAATTTCTCATTTAGCTTAATTTTAGAGTCTAAATTAGACCACTAGTTATAAAAGATGATACTAGTTAAGAATCAACCTTTGATTTAATAGCAAAGTCAATGCTCACTGTGTGACATCGATCACATATTCAAGATAAAAAAAAAAGAATATTAAAACAAATTAGGTGGCTTAATTCCAATTTTATTAAAGAAAAATGACACAAGTCATCATTCCTTTGATAAATTCCTTTTGGTATTAGGGATGAAGCATATATGCATGCAGCTAGGGTCATGATCCTGACATAAAATTAACCATTTTATGTATTTGTTCTTTGTGCAGAAAGAAAAAAACTCTCCACATATAAAAGGAAACAAATCCCCCATCAAATGAAAAAAGATTAAAAGGAGGAGTGGGTTCCACCTGTCATACGCATTCTGATCAATTGCGACTATAACAAGATGATTCAAAAAATGCTCGATGCGCTCTCCGGCATGGAAGCTCTCTAGAAACAGATCCAGTAGGGAGCCCGGTGCGGAAAATGCCTCGTTTATTTGTGTCATTATCACCGTGTTGTCATCATTGGCTGCTTTTTTCAGCACTTCCTTTAATTCCTTCAATGGATCGTCCTCCTACAAGTCACAGTAAAGTTAAATATGGGTAAATAACAATCGAAGAGATTTTTGTGAAATCTAAGTTTATTAGGGCAGTAAATCAAAAGTTATTTTTAAGCAATATTAGTTCCAAAGCAGATCGAACGGTCCGAATCCAAACTCAAATTTGACTTTATCTTAGGTGATATGAATTGGGGGTAGGGAGGGGGTGGAGAAGATTTCTAATGGGAAAAATAAAGCTAATATCTGTAAAAGTGATACTTAAAGAGAATATATGCAAATTTTGATGTAAAGAATCAGGACGTAGCCAAGAGATTTATGAGGTGTTGGCAAAAAATATTATTAGGAACAATTAAGAGATAGATTAGGAGGGGTGTATTACAGGAATTGTTTTCTATCTTTCTGTTAAACCTGTAACTCTGTTTGAATGTTGGAATGGAAAGCCTACGGGCATTTGTGATTGCAAAAAAAAAAAAAAAAAAATTATTATTATAAATTTTTCATTAAAAATTAAAATTGCCAATTCACTCTTTCTTTATATGGAGATTCCTTTGTTTTTCAAACCTCCTGGGTTTATTCATTAAAAACAAAGTTGGACTATTTATATATGGATGTGCTTTTTTTATATCTTACATTCTTAGCAATACTTTTTTTTTTGAGAAAAATAGGGGTCATGCCCATATTTGATTAATAATGTCTGTTACAAGGGGGTTGTAACAAAGAAAAGTAGAAAAACAATTTGCCCAAGAAATTTGAGCAAAGTAAGAAACATAAGAAGTAAGAAAAAGATAGCAAGATAATGTAAACAGTAAGGTAAATGAACTAGGAAATACAAAAATTGGGCGCTAATGAAGTTGTGTTGCGTGGCTGCTATCTTCTCAGCATGTATTGCCTCTGAATTTGGATTTCTTCCTGTAGCTGCTGTAGGTCCTTGGATATGTCCCTGAAAGTGCGCGAACAGCGTTCTCTCCACAGTATGAACTGTGTAATGAGTAAAATCGACCTTGTATCTCTTGTAGTTTTTCCATCCAGGAGTAGCGCTGTTGCTGTTGTTCCTTGTATCGACCCCCATTCTGGGATGGTTGCACTAAACAAGGCTCGAGAGAAAGGGCATTCCCAGAAGAGATGGTTAACGGATTCCGCATTTCTTTTACATAATATACAACGGTTTACAATCTGCCAACCCCGTCTCACAAGATTGTCAATCGTTAGTATTCTATTTGTGCACACTAGCCATCCAAAAACCACTATTCTTGGTGGTGCTTTGATTTTCCAGATCCGATATACCTCTGTACCGGTTGTTGGTAATGGTCTGTTTTGACTGTGTTTGATTTTGAGTGCCCTGTAAGCCGATCTGACCGTGTATTGGCCGGTTTTGGACCACATCCATTGTACCTCATCTTGTTGATCCGGTTTCAGTTGTATCACAGATAGTCGCTGTTGGAGGGTTGCCAACTCCTGTGTTGCCTCTATGGTCAGCACTGGTCGGAAGTTCGTGCGCAATGAAACCGCAGTTGGTGTTGATTCCACTGATGCTTCTTTGTTGAGGGCATGAGAGAAGAGATTAGGAAATTTGTTTTCTAGGAAGCCTAAACCCCAATTGTTAGTCCAGAATGCTATGTCCAAACCTTTACCCACCTTGTGGGTTGTTGATCTGTTGTAGAAATCGTGTATATGTGCAAGGGTTTTAGTGAAAAGTGGGGCTTGGGGTATACCATTAACCACTGCTACAGTGTTCTGTATGATAGGTTTCCATATCGCTCTTTCTGGTTTTTTCCATTTCCATTGCCATTTCATCAACAAGGCCGAGTTAAAAGTGCCTATGTCCGGGACTCCTAGGCCACCAAGGAATTTCGGTGTGGTGACCAGTTCCCAATTAGCCAAATGTATTTTTTTGGATTGTTCCGCAACACCATGCCATAGAAAGTGTCTTCTAATTTTGTCTATTGCCTTAATGACCCATTGTGGTAGTCTCATAACCGACATGTAATACGTCGGTAAGGAAGATAAAACCGCATTCAAAAGAACTAACCTTCCGGCAATAGATAGATGAGCCGCCGCCCACCCCGCGAGCTTACTGTGTAGTCTGTGTATAAGTGGGAGGTATGTTGATTTGTGCAATGCCTTGTTTGATAAAGGGAGTCCCAAGTAGGTGAAAGGCAGTGAGCCCACTTTACAACCTATAATGTTGGCCAAGGCTGATCCGTCACTCTGATTTTCGTGTGGCATTATTAGTTCTGATTTGTGTGCATTAATTTGTAAACCGAAACCCGTTCGAAGACCGTTAATGCCACCGAGAGAGCCTGTATCTGTTGGGTTTCAGGTTTTATGAAGAAGAGAGCGTCGTCTGCGTATAGCAGGCATGCTTTCATGCCCTCAAATAGCAGCCTAATTGCACCTGAGGCGGTTAATTTTTCAAAATATCTCGCTAAGAAATCCATGGCTATTATAAAGAGAAGCGGTGAGAGTGGGTCTCCTTGGCGGACACCCCTTTTCAAAATGATCTTTTTTCCTAGCAAACCGTTGATCATTATTTGAGATGTTCCGACTAGAATTGTGTTCTTTATCCAAGAGAGCCATTGTGTTGGAAACCCAATTTTTTCCAAAATTTGCAAGATGAAATCCCAACTCACCGTGTCGAAGGCCTTACGGATGTCTGCTTTGAAGAGCGCTATCGGGGTTTTGGTTTTCTTAGCATGATGTAGTACATGGTGCGCATACAGATAACTTTCTGTGATTGTTCGGTTTTTGAGAAAACCCGTTTGGGTTTCTTCAATCAAGTCCTGTAACCTCGATTGAAGTCGATTTGCCAAGATTTTGGACAAAATTTTATGTATCCCGTGTAGGAGGCTTATAGGTCGAAAGTCGGATGGTGTAGATGGTGTGTCTTGCTTGGGTAAAAGGATGATATAGGATCTGTCCAACGGTGCCAAGGAGGTGTGGTTGGCCGAAACTGTTGTGAAGACCTCTAAAAGGTCGGGTAGGATGTGGGGTAGAAAGCACTTGTAAAATTCACCCGTGAAGCCATCCGGGCCCGGGCTCTTGTTGTTGGGCCAATTGTTGATCGCGTCCCGTATTTCTTTTTCTAGTATCGGTGTTCCAATTTCCTCCAAATTTGTCTTTGTTGGGTATATATTGTCCCAGAAAATCTGGGGTGTTTGTTTCGAGTCTGTACCCATCAGGTCTTTGTAGAATTGGAAAAATACTTGAGCTTTTGTTTTTTGGTCGGAGTGTTGTGTACCTTGGAATTCAATCTGAGATATTGTGTTCTTTCTTTTTTGGTTGGTTGCGATAGCGTGGAAGTATTTCGTGTTTCTATCACCGTGTAATTCCCATTTAGTTTTGGCTCTTTGCTTCCAAATCTGCTCTTCAAGTACTGAAATTTGTGTGTATCTTTGTTTGATGATGCAACCAATGAATTTCTCAAGGTCTGTTGGTGACCTTTCTTCTTTCACCTTATCAAGCCAGCCAAGGAAATCTCTGCATGCATTGACCTGAATTTTGACATTGCCGATTTTTGTGTTTGACCATTCTTTTATGAGTTGTTGCATTTTGCAAAGCTTTTCGTGTAGCTGGACTGGTGTGACTGCAATGGGTATGGCCGCCCATTCATGTTTGATCATTTCCTTAAAATCAGCAAAATTCAGCCAAAAATTCTCGAATCGAAAAAGTTTTGATACCTTGTAAGTTGTTCTAGCAGTAAAGAGTATCGGGCAATGGTTCGATGATGTGTTGGGGAGAGCTTTTTGAGTTGAATTGGGAAAGGTTGTATTCCATTCTCCAGAGATGAGAAATCTGTCGAGGCGGGCCATGTGTGGATTTTGTTGCTCGTTTGACCAAGTGAACCGCCTACCTTCCATTGCAATGTTGAGAAGACCCAAATTTGAGATTAAAGAGGCAAAATGCAGCGATTCCCTCCAAGTGTTCTGGTTATTTGTTCTATCTTCGGGTTGTATAGTGACATTAAAGTCACCGCAAATCAGCCAAGGTAAGTCATCATTTGGTTTGATGGACGAGAGTTCTTGATAATACTCATTTCTTCCTTCTGAGGTAGAGGGTCCATAGGTGCCTGTAAGCCAGATCATTGAGTTGTCTCTGATGTTTTGGAGCTGAACCGTGAGACATAATCTACCCCTGTGTTCTTGCATTTGTGTGAAATTCAATGCCGACCAAGCCAGCAAAATGCCCCCTCTTGTGCCTTGTGCCGGTAGGTAATTGAATTGATTGAATCTTCTACCACAAATCTCTTTAACAATTTGAACGTCCATGCAAGCCAATTTGGTTTCTTGAAAGCAGATAAACTGAGGTTTCTCTAAAAGAACCGTTTGTCTAACGGCCAATCTCTTGTCTTTCCCGTTCAAACCGCGAACATTCCAAGATAAAAATTTTAGTTTTGTGGTGTGAGACATTGGAACACAAAAGGAACTTCATAAAGCATTAAAGCAAAGGACCCAAGGGTCTGATACAGGTGATACAACTCATTCATCTTGACTAAGCAGGGATTTCGACACTTCCCATCTGCTAACCTCTTAACTACTTTCCACTGTCCCGAAAAAACAAAAAAGAAAATCCCTTTACTGCAGTAGTCTAAGAGTGACTGTAAATTGTAACACATTGATAACTAAACTACCATCTTGTTTCCCACTGACTTATTCTGCACTAAGCCGACTCCTTGGTGGGTGTAGCCGGGTCTGGCAGAAAATTGCGGATCTTGTCAGTCAGTTCTTGGCCGAGCTCCACACCCGCTATTGATACTACAACCTCCGCTTGAGAAGGAGACAGGGGGTCGTGTGATTCTAAGTAGGTGAGCTTTACCGGCTTCTTGATTTTAAGCTTGTTCTTTGGAGTTGAGACTTGGCCGGTGTTGGCGGAGAACCCCTGGGTGAGCTGCGCCTTTGCTAATGTTGAGATGTAGCCCCCTGTATTTTTCTCCTCAAGGCGCCTGCTGCGCCTCACAGCCAGTGGTGGTGTGGTGAACGTTGATGCTTCTTTTTGCTCAGTGCCGCCTATCTCTTCTCTAATGGAAATCGGTGGATCTGAAAGTTGTGGGAGACACTTGAAAGGGAAACCTGGAGGAGGCCCTTCACTGTCACCATCCGACATTTCTGTTTGTGAATTAGTTTCGGTTTGAGAGAGGGCCTTATCCAGTGCGTGTAATGGACAGGGGCCCAGGTCCAAGCAGGTTTGAGAGAGGCTCGGATCTTCTTCGATTTGGGAAAGGCCCAGGTCCAGGTCCGATTCAGTTTGAGGCAGGCCTTGAGCTTGGATTGTAGACGAGACAGGCCCCAAGTTGAAACAGGTCCCAGGTTTGAAACAGGCCCCGATGCAGTTTAAAACAGGCCCCAGGTCTGTTGGGCTTTCCATATCCAGAGACACCTTTTCCAGTATTGCACCTGGGCTCGGCCTGTAGTTGGTGTTATGGAGGAGTGCGCTGAGCCCTTTGTTGGTCTGCAAAGTGAGTGGGGTTGGGTTGTGCTGGAAAGGTGTTTCTCTTGGCAGGAAGGTGGTGGGGTAGGTGAGTGACACCTTGAAAGTTACATTCTGGATAGTGACTGAGGCGTGCAGTAAGCTGAAAGGCTGGGGTTTTTGAATCTCCTGACTATTACCGTTTGCTCTGTACTTTGAGAAGAAAAGCACGCATGATGGTGGGTTTTTAATGCAGTAAGGTCCGGACACTGCATTTTCACGAAACTGGGTTTGAAAGTACTCTGTACCTCGTACTGCTACAGTTGTGAGACCTTTCGCAGAGTCCCTTTTCAAAAATCTGACTTGCTGCTCCTTAGGGACCCACTTTTGCTGTTGCCTGCCTCTCCAGGAGGTGCTGGAACTGGAGCCGTCCGTTTGATAACTAGTTCTCTGCCTCCTAGCATGTCTGGGTGCGGCCTGACCCCGCTGCCTCCTCCTTTCTGCCAGGCGAGTGCGGTTTTGGCGCAGTGCTTCGTCTACCTGTTCTTCGTCAACGTCCGGTGGGTTTGGATTGTTTGTTGTGAGGAGCCATCCGTCCAATTCAATCGTAATTACTCCGGTATAAGTTTCGCCTCGTATTGCCTCTGTCAGGAGCATGGTATGTGGTATGGTGACCGGGTTGTGACAGGCAATGAGGATTTTGAGTTCTTCATAATTACCATTCTCTTCTTGCACCGGTGACATACGTAGGAGATAACCAAAACCAGACACAATGTGGTCCAGTGCCTCCCAATTCCAGTGAGCAAGGGGAACATTTTTCAACTTGAGGCGGGCTCTGTGGGAGACTGGCACCCTGGCCATGCCTCTAGCCGGGGTCCAGCGTACCAGCTGTACGTCGGCGGTTTGGTCTATAACGAAAGCCCCCACTTCGACCGCTTCGTTTCGCATTTCAACTGTTGGGAAAATGGCTAGGAAGTCCCCCGTGGTGGGCTCCGCCTTGCGCACCTTGAAGTCATGTGGGTGACGGTTGAAATACATAGCTAGGTTTGCTGCCAAGCGATGAGGTAGAGTTCTCGCCTCTACTCGAGGTCCTGTCATGACGATTGCTGCCCTTGCTAAGGCAGCGTTAGCCGGGTGTAATTCTGTTCTAGCCGGAATGAAAACCCGAACGTCATCTTCCCTTCCGACGTTCTTGTATTCTGGGCTAATCATTTCTACCGTTTCCCAGTTATCACGTTTCCCAGTTATCAAGGTTCATGGTGGTGTGAATTATCTTAAGGTCTGGCGGAGGTTTGGAATGAGGTTTGGAATGAGTTTGGTGCTGGGTCTCCCTTTGGTTAGTTCTATTTGTAATGGGAGATCTGTTGGATAGGGTACACCTGCGAGCCTGATGGCCTATGCCTTGGCATTTATGACACTTAAAGGCATTTCTGCATTGGCTTTTGTTGTGCCCTTTCTCAAGACACTTGAAGCATCTACCCTGAGTTTTCAGCATCAGTTGTCTCTTTTGGAGATAGGGGTTGATGGGTTTACTGCGTGCAGTGTACTGTGAAGGCTTGGTCTTACGTCGCCTTGTCACCTTTGTCCAACCTTTTTCTTCATGGCTTTGAATATTTCCTGTGGTCTCTCTTTGGTTGGTGCGGCTCTTGAAGAGGGTAGAAGGGTTGAGAGGAAATACTCCCTGCGTGTGAGCTGCTGCTCCCTGAGGCTGAGTGTGGCTGGAGCGTTGTGCCTTCAGGTCTCTTGCTAGTATTGAGTGGCCTGCCGTCACCGCTGCATAGGAGAGTTTCGTAGGCAGAGGGCAGGTGTGCTGGTTGTTGGAGATCGCCTGGAGAGTCGCCTGGAGTCGCTCCTTGTAGAACATCTCTCTCCTGCTGCTCTCAAATTTACATTTATTATTCTTAGCAATACTAATTATACTCTCTAAATACTACAACAAATATTGCAACTTGTTACATATATACCAGATATAAAAAAAGCACATCTGACAATTAATGCGCTTTGGAAATGGACCGAGGGGGGATGTTCAAGGTTAATTCGGCATATCGGGAGCTTCAAAACAGGCTGACCATAGGTTCCAACATACGCACAATCAGGAAACTTAAGGCGCCACAAAGATTCAGAGTCTTCGCATTCGCATGCTAATGCTCCTCAACCGAATACTCACAAGTCCTATACCATTCAAGAAAGACGCCACCAATCTCGTAGCTACGCGTAGCATAGAGGGCTTTGGTGCTACATCTCAATATTTGAGTTTTCAAAATTCTAATGATCGATCCGAACCGTTCAACATGATCTCCATATGAATATGTACTTGCAAACCAAATTTTATATTTTATAAATTTTTTTTACTATTTTTTTAGATATGTAGAAAATCACTTGATCTGAATGGTACAGAATTTTCTGATCAAGTGATTTCCTACCTATCTAAAAAAATAGCAAAAAAAATTCTAAAAAATGTAAAATTTGATTTGCAAGTACATATATATTCATATGGAGATCATGTTGAACGGTTCGGATCGACCGTTAGGATTTTGAAAACTCAAATATTGAGCCGTAGCACGGAGGCCCTCTATGCTATGCATAGCATATTAGCAATTTCCTATCTCCATTCTTATATTAAGCACGTAGATGTCCTGATCCGCCAATAGCTCTGATTAAAAGATGAAATTTCATATTAAATATCAGCTCTCCGATCAAATATTCTGAATTTATTTAGACATGTACTCGCCACACATACTCGACATTTGCAAATTGTATTATTTTTTTATTGATTCTGATTTCTTTCTATTTTGTAAATGTTATTTAAAGAATTTTGAATTGATTGATAATTAGTTGGTCATGTCTTTATTTCTTTCTATTTTTCTAATATCATTTAAGGAATGTTATTTGTCATTTAACATGTCATTTTGTATGAGTTTTGTATAAAAATATGTTAGAAAGATAAAAAAAAATGTGTGGCATTTAATATATTATTGAAGGAATATTATATAAGTGTAGATGTCATTTAGTATGTCACTTAAAAAATGTTATTTAGTCTAAATAATTTTATAAAATATATTATTTTGTATGAGATTTTTTTCCTCTTATAATATGACCCGTTGCAACGCACGGGCACGATACTAGTATATATATACACACATATACATATAGAGAGAGAGATCTTACAAGAGAAGTTATCCTGAGCTCTATTCAAACAAAAAAGAAATAAAAAAAAAAAATTGATCAGTTGACCTTCTTTTTTGGATACTATAGAGTGAGACTTGAGTATATCCAGCTGGTAAAGAAAACCATATCAGCAGCTAGCAGTTCGGTTTTTCTATGAAGGATAATTTAACAAATGGTCAAACGTACTTTGGAAGGGAAAAAAAAATGTAAATAAAGAAACCGTGGTTTATTATATAGGATTAAGTCTTCATATTTATTGTTGTATCCATGGAATAAACATATTTGCAGCATATTTTTGAACCAAGATGTTGGTCGCATCTAACAAAAGAAAATAGAACGAAATGAAGAAATTAGTACTGTGTTATATATGCTGAGAAGGTATCATATCATATGATCTCTTTTTTTATTTGAACAAGAAAATTAAAGTACATTTATTTGCACTGTGGACTATTAGTACATTTATTTGAACAAGAAAATTAAAGTACATTTATTTGGTGGTTTATTAGTACTATGGACCGAACCCGCTCCGGACTGTCCGAATCCGTGCCAAACCCGAGTCAAACCCGTGTCTAAACCCCGGATCCTGATCTAACCCGCCCGAACCCGTCTGAACCCCCCCACCAGACTCGAAACGCCCAAAACCCGGCGGGACCCAAGCCAACCCGCCCCAACCCGGGTCAACCCGTCCGAATTTGAAATTAAAAAAAAAAACGGTAAAATTTCCCCCCAAAAAACCCCCATAAATACACTCCCATTCTTCATACATTTTCACATCTCATACTCTTATTATTTTCAATCTCTCATTCTCTCAAATCTCATATTCTCATACTCTCAATATTTTCATTATTCTCAAAATTTAATTTTATTGTTTAAAAAAAAATAGAGTTGCAAATTTTTTTCATTCTACAAATACGCAAACGGAATTACGAAGTTCGGCACCTCCCGCAAGATTTTTCCGCGAGATTAAAATGTTAGGTTTATTTTAGATTTAGTTATATTTATTTTTAGTAATTGTTAGATAATTAGAATTATTTTAAATAGGTTACTTTTAGTAATTGTTAGTAATTGTTAGATAATTTTTAGTAATTGTTAGTAATTTTTAGTAATTGTTAGATAATTATAATTTTTAGTAATGGTTAGATAATTTGAATTATTTTTAGTAATTGTTAGATAATTAATTTTGAAATTCGGATTTCTTTTGAAATAGGTTATATTTTATTTTTTTAAATTCGGATTTATTTTAAATAGGTTAGATTAATAAGTTATATTTTATTTTTGAATATGTTGGATAGTTAGATTTATTTTTAAACATGTTAAATTTATTTTTAATAGGTTACATTTGAATATTTTGAAATATGTTAGATTTTAGATTTATTTTTAAATAGGTTAGATTTCATTTTGAAATGTGGATTTATTTTGAAATAGGTTTGATTTAATTTTTTGAAATTCGGATTTAATTTTAATGTCTTAGATTTTAATTTTTAAATTCGGATTTATTTTTAAATATGTTAGATAAATAAGTTAGATTTATTTTTGAATATGTTAGATAAATAGATTTAATTTTTAAATAGGTTATATTTTATTTTTTAATTTCGGATTTATTTTTAATAGGTTGTAAAAAATAAGTTATATTTTATTTTTGAATATGTTGGATAGTTAGATTTATTTTTAAATAGTTATATTTAGTTTTAATAGGTTAGATTTGAATATTTTGAAATTCGGATTTATTTTGAAATAGGTTAGATTTTATTTTTTAAAATTTGATTTATTTTAAATAGGTTAGATTAATAACTTATATTTTATTTTTGAATATGTTGGATAGTTAGATTTATTTTTTGAATTCGGATTTATTTTAAAATAGATTTTTTTCATCGGATTTTTTTTTCAAATTCGGATTTTTTTTTAAATTCGGGTTTATTTTTTGAATATGTAGAGTAATTTAAAATTTAGATTGAATGTTAGATTTATTTTTTGGTTCATTTAATTTTTAGTAATTTAAATAAGTTATTTAGATTGAATGTAGATTTAATTTTTAGATTTAATTTTTTGGTTAGTTGCTTGTGTTAATTTAATTTAATTTAGATTTATATTTAATTTAGATTTAGATTTAATTTAGATTTAATTTAGATTTAAATAAGTTAGATTTATATTTAAATAGGTTAGATAATTTCGGATTTATTTTAATATTGTTAATTTTAATATGTAGAACAAATGGCACATAATGATGTGAATCGCGAATCGATTGACGAAATGGCGCAAAGAATTTCCGTTGATTTATTCGACGGCCCAATGCCATCACCGTACCAACAAAATATGTCCCAAATAGAAAGTAGGCTTCCACAAGGACCACAATATCCCTCCCAAATGCCGGCGGTGTATTATCATCAAGATCCAAACTATTGTCCACAAAATCCCTCCCAAATGCCGGCACCGTATTATTCACCGTATCCTAACCCTTCATATGGAGGTACTGCTTCTATAGGATCGAGTCAATACACCGCCCATATAGGAGGTACTGCTTCGGGTTGATCGAGTCAATACACCACCCCTATAGGAGGTACTCCCTCGACAAGTGCCCCTGAAATTCAAGCCGAAGGTGTCCCCGAATCTCAAGCCGAAGATGTTGCTCCCATCGAACCAAAGAAGAGGAGGAAAAACACTAAACCCGAATACAAGGCTGGTTTTTGGCGGTATTATCAAATGACCTTTCATCCGAATAAAGTGGTGCATACTCTAAAATGTAAGGTACGCGGTTGCAAGACCTTTTACGAGTATAAAATAAGTAATGATATGTCTACATTTAAGAAACATGCCGAAGGTCATAAGAAAAAGGGTGAGCTACCACAAGAAAATGCAGAGTATGCACCACTTTATTCGGATGGTACTAGAACCCACCAAACCCTTATGAACCCACCACTTTATTCGGATGGTACTAGAACCCACCAAACCCTTATGAACCCGGATGGTACTAGAACCCACCAAAAATATGATGAAAAAAAGAATGCTTAGTGAATTTGCCCGATATATTGCCCACAAAGAACAACCAATTAGTATGGGTAATTATTGAAGTTTTGCCCGGTTGATAATTCGGAGGTGTGGTGAACCATTGTATATGAGGTTCCATCATAGAAAAATAGTGGGTGAAATTAAAAAAACAGTTTATCGAACGAAAAAATGACCTACGGGCTATATTTGCATATGCAAATTATAATGTCTCCATTACCTCCGATATATGGACTGCCGATGGTAATGGTTTGTGTTACCGGCAGTAGTTGGGTACTTTTGTGTTACCGGGCATTGGATCGATGATAGTCGGATTTTACAAAAAAGGGTTTTAAGTTTTCGGGTGTTAGAATCTCCGCACACTGCACAAATAATTTACCTATCAATTATTGAGGTTTTACATGAATATAATCTCATAAGAGATTTAGAGGACAAAATTTTTTCTATCTCATTCGATAATGCTAGTTGAGCATCCATCGATCATTTCACCCGGTCCCTAAACCCAATCATGAATGGTGCAATATTTCACCAAAAGTGTGTTTGCCACGTACTTAACCTTACCATAAAATAGGGCCTTAAAACAGAAGCCGTAAAGGAATTGATAATTAAATTTAAGGGAGGTCTTGCCCATATTTATTCAAACGGGGAAAGAAAACAACGTTTCACGGCTTTGTGTGAAATTTTGAGTTTGGGCAAAATGAGGATACCTTGGGATATAGATACCCGTTGGAATTCCACCTATAGAATGCTGCACCGATGTATTCCTTACAAGAAGACTATAGGGGAGATGTTGAGATTTAGAATTTGATGTTCAATAAGATAACAATAAGATAGAAATTTAGAATTTGATGTTCAATAAGATACAATAAGCATCACATTGAGATTTGTAAACAAAGTAGCATGATCGAGGCTTTGACCTAGTTCTTTCTATCTGTTAATGACACAACAAACATATGATAACATTTTCCTTCCTACCTGTTGTATGATACAACAAAGTAGCATGATCGAGGCTTTGACCTAGTAGCATGAGAACCCCCCCCCCCTCTGAACCGAATGATTGTATGTTAAAATATAATGGTCAGTTTCAAATTTTATTTGTAATGACTAGTTGTAGAGAATAGTTTCTTGTAATTAATAGACTAGAAAATAGTACTTGTAATTAGATAGAATAAGAAATAGTGCAAAGGCTAGTTTTTTATTTCTTTTATAAATAGAGATACATGTAAAGCTGAAAATAAAATTGCAATATAATTTGTTTTCTTAATCTCTTCTCTCTTCTCATCTTACAAAAATTAACATGGATCAGAGTAAAAGACTCTGTGACCGAAAAATAAAAAAAACACAACAAATTTCAGCAAAAAAAAAAAATAGCTCAAGAAGAAGCAACAAATTTCTCGAAGCTAACAAATACTTTGCTCAATGGCAAAAATTACGTGTCATGAGCAAGGGTAGCATCCAGGACCCTGAGTGGTCGAGAGATGTTAGAATACATTACTGGTGAAAATAAAAACCCAGAAATTGCAAACGCAAATAAGTTAACTCCTGACAAAACAACAGCAACAAAATAATAGAGAACAACAAACGATAGAATTATCACCTCACTACTAAACTCCGTGGAGCCGACTGTTTCCAACCTCTTTGTGATGGCCGAATTAACTTCGCCATCTTATAAGATTTGCATTCCCACAGAGGTAAGAACAATAGCCACAATGTATAGCAGAGCCGGCTGACACAAAAGAAAGCAAAGAATTGACATCCAATAACTTGAGAATATTTCTTTATGCCTTTAAAAACTAAAATTATATGTTATGTGAAAATTGACATCCAATAATTTGAGAATATTTCTTTATACCTCTAAACAACGTGAATATGTCATATGTGCCATGATAGAGAAAGTACAAACAACTGCCCCTCTAAAACATGTCGAGTATGCACAACCGATTTCGTTAACGAAATAAACATAGTTTTTTGTGGTACCAAGTGACTGGTACCGCTACATAGATGATTACATAAGTGCAACTAGCAAAGTACACATATTTCAAAAAAGATCTAATCCATTAATTCAGGGGCGGAATTAGAAAATTGAGATGGGGTGTGCTTAGCGCCCCTTAATTTGCTTGTACATCTTTCCGCCCCTGCATTAACTGGCAGGAGATACTCTCTCAAAAAAAAATTTGAAAGTCAGAGGCTTTTAGCCCTGAAAATTTCATTGGATAAAAGAAAGGTCTGTGCATCCTAGTTATCTAATTAATTACAAAATTACCATTAATCTGTTCTCAATATAAGTGCACGTCCTCGTTACATTAGCCCTATACAGGTAGTAGTAATTGCTCCTGCTGCCCCTATTTATTTGTGACTCCTCTAAAGGTTGTGGTACTCTCTAAAATTTTAGGGGTATAAATTTCTATGTTTCAATGATTTGAGCACATTAGATATTTTTATTTAGATAATTTGCGGAGGTGCACATGGAAATAACCACGAAATTTAATTACCGGAGCAGCTTGTAACCAATGCATCCCAAAATTGGTCAGTATAATCCCCCCTGTATAGCCTAAGAAAGCACTTCTAAAATAGCGGTTTTCTTTTCCTCTTGGTACACCAAAACGCAATACTAATGCCACAAAAATACCTACAAAATAAACAGATAGATATCACTTCTACGTACCACAAAAGAAATCTGAAGAAAGTTTTTGCAAAACCCAAAAATGAGAACCCCAAAAAATTATGCTAAAATGAAAAATAAAGAGACCATGAATGCATTATAGTTAAGTTATGTTATGATAATAAAACTGACAACAAATAACGACACATTTCACTATTATCTAATTCCTCCTTTTACGTACAGATTAATATATATGCATGTATAAACTAGGGGATATCTTCACACCGAACTTGTTTTACAGTCCTGACATCCAAAGTCAGAAGTGAAAGCTCGATCAAAATTGAAACAAAAGTTGTAGTGATGTCTTCTGAATTATTTAACTAACATCTGAAGAAACCAATAAAAATGAAATGTTCAATATCGAGATTGTTACTTTTTTTTTACCAAGCGGTTATAAGTTTTATCAAACTTGCTCAGCAACATTTCTAAACAATAAACTTGGTACCCACTGCCAATCTTTCAAAAAAACATTTCTAAGCAATAGAGAACAACAATCTTTTAATATGGAGAATACCAATAAATAGTTAATCTAATTTATAGTAATAAAAAATTATGAAACTAAAATGCTCAAATAATATTGTTGCATTATTTTTGCTTCCTTTATTGGTGAACAAATAGTGATGCTAGATTTTCTTAATTTACAACTTGTTATCTATTTTATTAAATCTCTTCCACAAAGAGCAGAGACAGATCGATACACTGTTATCATGTTTAATACCTCGCTTATTTCAAGAAAGAAATATAAACATACCATGAATAACTATGCCACCAACTCACCAAGCATAGAGAAGGGGCGTGTAGCATCTGTGGTTGGAAAGAGAAGCTGGGAAAAAGAAATGCATAAACAAAAAACAGCAATAAGATAAAGATAAACGACAGAACAAAGATTTTAAGAAAAACGGCTAATGGAAAAAATATATACCTTGATGGGAGCATCAAAAGATTTAGCAACACTAACCATAACTGGGGTAAAAAAGACCCACAATATGTCATAGCAGAACAGTCCAGCCTATCAAATGAAAATCAAAGACAAGGAAGAATTAAAATTGTAATCAGAAGTGAAAGAAGGCTTATTTTAAAATAAGTAGAGCTCCAAAAAATAAGCGTGTGTGTAACACAATAAGTTACTGAGAGAGAGAGAGAGAGAGAAATGAAAATACACAATAACCGGTACTATGCAGAGCACGGTTTGGTCCGTGCTACGGCTCAATATTTGAGTTTTCAAAATTCTAACGGTCGATCCGAACCGTTCAACATGATTATAAAATAAATATGTACTTGCAAAAACCAAATTTTACATTTTTTCGAATTTGTTTAGTATTTTTTTAGATAGGTAGAAAATCACTTGATCTGGAATTTTCAGATCAAGTGATTTTCTACCTATCTAAAAAAATAGTAAACAAATTCGAAAAAATGTAAAATTTGGTTTTTGCAAGTACATATTCATTTTATAATCATGTTGAACGGTTCGGATCGACCGTTAGAATTTTGAAAACTCAAATATTGAGCCGTAGCACGGACCAATCCGTGCTATGCATAGCACCGTAGCCTCACTCATGGAAAAAATATATATCAACGAGTGATATCACTTAACATACAGGCAAGTATATATATATCTATGTGAGATACATTTGAGAAATAGAAGCAAAGAATTACCAGGAGAATAGCACTGGTTTTAAATGAACCCAAGGATAGCATCTCAATTCCCTGAAAAAGACAAAGTAATTAAGATGCACAATTAGGTAATTAAAACAGAAACTAACCAATATTGGTACAACAATAACTAAGATTACCACATGCCTTGACAGCAATCACTACATTCTGTTAATTAACCTCACTAGTGCAGATTAAACACACACCACCAAAGAAGCAGGAAAAGGATCACTTAACAGTACCATATTATATCCCGGAATGGTACTGATGAGTGGTACCTGAATGCAGAAGGCAATGCCCAATATATTGTTAGCAAGCCAATGCTTTCTCAACGCAAACCATACGCAGAAGAGTAAACCAGGTATCGCTGCCACTAACTGAGACTTGGTGAATTCCACCAAAAGCGCTACATTACAATAAACTATTATAAGTGAGTAATTGCTTTACATCCTCTGACAGTATTGTAAATTTAGTCACTATGGGTATATATATATATATATATATATATATATATATAGGCGTATAGCCAACCCAACCCTACCTCTTTAAGGTGTTTCAGAAACTAAATTGAACACATAGTACACACAAAAGAGACTTACAATGAAATATAGGGGCCTGCCAAGTGATTTGGTTCTCATTCCAGTCTTCGGGGAAGAAGCGCTTTAGGGCAGGCAACATTGTCGCACTTATGTGATAAATAGAAACAGAATTAACTCATAGTATTTAGACTGATTTGTCACAAGTGCTAATTAAAATCAAGGGTTTCTTCACACATCACCCAGCATTTCTAGTTTGATTTCGTTATTGCAAGTAGCACATGACAAATAGAAGCATAATGATGTATTACATGTACATCCATCAAATCTACAATTTTGCAGGAAAACTCTGCTTACAATGTCAATTTTTTGTTCAAATGAATTACTGACTATTGCTATTTGCAACACCCCGCAAATATGAGCAAAGTTGGGTGTTTCCTGAATATAATATTTGCCCCTAAAATAAAGCAGAGAGGAAAGTGCTTACGAGAGAGCAACAATGCCGAGAACAAAGAAGTAGCATGTCAGAACCGCATTAACCAAATCTTTTGAGACGAACTTGAACAGAGGAAATAAAGATAGAAGCATCACACTACCCACCAAACAAAACTCATTAAACCTCATTGCATGCTGATTTGAGATAGTCTCATGTGACATCGCAAGGTAGAGTTAACTGGGATTGTTGAATCCGCCGATTCCGAGTTGACTTGGCCAAGTCACACATAAATTGGCCAGCGGCGATCTGTTTTTGGAGCGAGTTAAGCAGAGAGCGTTTTTTCAGTGAAATGTCGTGTGAACCGCTTGACTCGGCCATTCAAATGGTACAAGTTTCCCCGATTTTTCGTTTATGAGCAAGTTCCCAACTGCGTTGAATGGCCTTTTGACTTGGCGGAGTTCGATTTTTGGTTTTTTCTGGCGTGCCGCGTGCGACTCTTGAAAAAAAAAAAAAGGATGCTTTGCAGTACACTGTACACGCCTAGCAGTCCTGACTCCTGAGTGGCTGAGTCCACTATTAACACTGGAGATGTCCATTTTGTTTTTTCGCTTTTAAACAGTTTTAACAAAAATGAAAATATATTAGTATATTACGAAGCAGATAAGTAGGTATCAATTTGACAAATAGTCTTTGTTAAGATATTGTCTTGGATAATATGTACGTCTCCGATTTTTGCATATACGTGTAAGTTTATTTCAATCTAGTATTCTTAATTATTTTTCGGATAGAGATTTGAAAATTGAGAACTGATGGCAAATTGTCTAGTAAAAAAAAGTATACTATATGCATATGGATATGAAGAAGTTAATAATTCTTTAATTATTTGGCTCTACAATGTCTTTATTTTCTAGTTTTGCATAATAATATCTCCCTTTCTATATTAATACAGAGGAAGACGAGGTGATTTAGTCAACTCGATCGGTATAGTTTATGGCATTAAAAAGACATGTTTCGCTTGTAATACTTGTATTATATAATATTAGTATATTATTTGGTTGGACTGAGAATAGGCTATTTTTTTAAATTAGACTATTCGGATTAGCTTATTCTGAGTTTGGTTGAGCCCGAATAGTTAGAATAGAGAATCCAACTTATTTGTCTTACTAGAATAGAATAGCTTATTCTAACAAAAAGTGAAATTTGGTTATTTTAACTATTCTTAGTACATAACAAGTTTCTGTCAAAAATATTCAAGTTTACAATCCGATACAGCTGATTTCTACCGATGCATCCCATTCCAATTCCATAGTAATTTTTTTTGGGGTCTCAGAATAGAACCGTAGGTCATTACATTTACATCCAAAAGAAAAACAGCACCTCTGAACTGGTTTGAACTATTCCTATACATGATTTTTCAATTCCTCTCTAGTTCTTTGCCTACTTGAAATTTATCTCTGGACATTGGGAAGGTGTACCCCGTGTATTCCCAGGCTTGAAGTGTCCCTTTCTTCGCCAGATAATCAGCCAATTCATTCTGGCTTTTATGCACATGAAGATAAATAATAGAACCATTTCTTTCAACGTTTTCCAAACTGCCAGGATCTCTAAGTGGGCTCGCCAATCCACCTCCGTTGGTGGGTGCATGCGCACATGCAAGAGTTTACCAAGGTAAAATTATCAGTATGGAAGAAGCAACTGGATATACCTAGATTCCTTACCAGATTGACCGATTCCTTCAAAGCCATAGCTTCAACCTATAGAGGGCAACATCCTTGCACCTTGACAGATTTGTACATCACTAATTGTTCCTTTGTGCATCAGATATATGCCAATACCCTCATTCCATCCATCTCCTCGTGACCCATCTAGGAGCAGTTATAGGTGTTTGGGTTTACTTCCATACGCCCAATCGTTTCTGGACCGTCAGATGGCCCAAAGAGAATTTGCATATACCAACCAGTGATCATCATCTACCTGAGAGAACAGTTTGCAATTCCTGTTTGAAACTGCCGGTTAGGGAATCTGTTCTCGAACCAAGGGGGCCAAAAAAATGACATGTTTTTGAGAAGTGGCAATGATGTGTCAAATGACTGACATCTAGGGGTGTTCATTGGATCCGGTTTAGTCGGTTTTGAACCGAACCGAATTAGTTTGGACCAAACAGTTCGGTTTGTTCGGTTTAATGGTTCGGTTCGGTTTGTTTTTTAAAACCGATTTATAATTTCGGTTCGGTTCGCTTTGAAAATTTTCAAAACCGAAATAACCGAACCGACCGAACTTTTATATATTATGAATTTGGTCCGGACCGTCCCGGTTTATTTCTTAATAAATTGCTTTAAATACTTCGGTTTATTTCTTAATGTCCTGGTTTATTTCTTAATACTTCGGTTTATTTATTAATATACTTTGGTTTATTATAAATCAATTGCTTTAAATTAAAAAATTAATATATTTTGATTTGAACCGAACAAACCAAAATAAAACTTTGGTTCGGGGGTTCGGTTCGGTTGCAATGCTAAATCAGTTCGGTTCGGTTCTATTTTAAAAACCGAATTATTACTTTGGTTTGCCTAGTTCGGTTCGGTTTGAACCGATGAACACCCCTACTGACATCTTCATCTTCATGCCCACACATAGCACATACTGGATGTTGAGAACCTGCGGTTAAGTGTTGTTCTCAGGGGTAATTAAAGCATCGTGCATTAGTTTCCGTAGGAAAATCCTCACTCTAGCACACACTGGACACTCCATGGTCAAGTTACCGATGATTTCCAGAGCAACTTGGTCACAAGTCTTTCCTTAGAAGTATTGTTTGTCTTTTCTTTATAATGGTAACATTATATAGATAAGAGTAATATGGTAATTAACTAAAAACATGTACATAGCGTCATAGCCAGCTAAAAACAGCAACACAAAATAGTAATTTATTTTGCACTTTTTAAGACATTCTTTCGTTTTTTAGATTGAAAGAAAAACATTACTACCGAATAGTAGAGTCCCGAATCCTTTATATTAATGAATTTTCTCCCTATAAGAACAATTAGTACAAACAATTCCGATAGCACAAATTACTGGGCATCATAATGACAACAGATGATTATGTATTCCTTATTTTACTTGTATTTTGTGGACTAACAATTTACCTTTTCAAAAAATAAAAAAGAATACAATAACTAGAATCTCGCAAAGAAAACAAGTCTTAATTCTAAAAGAGGACGGGGGCGGCTATGGAAATAAGTTAGGAGATCATAAAGCAATATAAAATTATCAAAACAATACGAGAAGGCTAAAGAACTAAATTGACTTTTTCTGTTATCTCTCTTTCTATCCTGTAAAATTTTTGGTGAGAGCTGCTCATACATCAGGAGAGGGACCAAAAAGTCAAAAAATACGGTGTCAGGGCATTATATCAATCACATTTTCGATTAAAACCTACTAATTGCAAAAAGTCCTTTGTAGAAACCCTCAGTCAATCATCTTTCTTGCTTGGATCGGAGTCAGTCTCTTGCTTATCAGAAGTGCTTTCTTTTTCAGATGAAGTTTTTGATTCATCAAACTCCAGAAGCTGTGGTTTTATCAGAAGAGAAAATCATTTTATTAACTCTTGTTCCTGATGAGAGTGGTTCTTTGTAATCACTGGTAAGACCAGTTATGTACCAAATTACCAAGAGACGCCAGTTAGTGTTCAACTGCCTAGTCTATAAGGTTTACCAAAATTTATGAATTTTAAAAAGAAACAAAAAAAAGAAAGAAAAAGAAGCAAGAGAGACAAACCGCTTTAACTTCACGATTCCATAAGCAGTGAGTTGCCACAAAGCCAAGAACACCAGGCACGATGTATAGCAGCGCCGGCTGACACAAAACAAAGTAAAGAAATTTAAAACTAAAATTATATGTTAATGTGAAAATTGATATCCAATAACTTGAAGACTATTTCTGTATGCCTCTAACAAAACGTGAATATGTCCACGATAGAGAGTACCAACAATTGCACCCCTCTTAATAAAATAATCATGTTACCTTCAACACCTCATTAGGTATAGAGAAGTGACAGACAATATATGTTTAGGGTTATCATTTTTTATTTTTCAATGATTCAGGCACATAAGATATTATTATTTAGCTATTTTGCGGACGTGCACATGGAAATTAACCGCGAGATTAAATTACCTGAGCAGCTTGAAACCAATTCATGACAACAATGGTCAGTACAAGACCCACAGTATAGCCCAAGAAAGCACTTCTGAAGTAGCAGTTTTCTTTTCCTCTTGATACATCAAAACGCAATGCTAATGCCACAAAAATACCTGCAAAATAAACAGAAAACTATCATTTCTACGTACCACAAAAGAAATCTGAAAAATGATCTTGCAAACCCAAGAATGGGACCCAAACAAAAATTATGAAAGAATGAAGTATAAGAAGACCATTCTAGTTAAGTTATAACATGATAATAAAATTAACAACAAAATAATAACACATTTATCTCTTATCTAAGTCCTCCTTTACAGATTAATACATGCATGTATAAGCTATGTGATATCTTCATATCCAACTTATTTTACAGTCCTGACATCCAAAGTCAGAAGTGAAAGCTCGATCAAAATTGAAACAAAAAGTTGTAGTGATGTACTCTGAATAATTTAACTAACATCTGTATTGGATATAAAACACTTTGAAAATCATTTGGTCATCTGAAGAAACTAATGAAAATGCAATGTTCAATTTCGAGAACATTACTTTTTTGCCAAGCGGTAATCAAATTTCATCAAACTTGCTCAGCAACATTTCTAAATAATAGAGAACAACAATCTTTTATTATGACAAAACTCTAACATATTGTGGGTAATGATTCAAATAAATGGAGTGCAGATACATTCTATCTTATATGCAGAATACCAATAAATAGTTAACCTAATTTTAGTAATTAAATTCATGAACTAATAATGATGCTAGACTGTTTACTGTTCACTTGTTTTCTCTTTTGTTAAATTTCTTCCACAAAAAGCAAAGACAATTAAAGACTGTTATTTATCATGTTTAAGACCTTGCTTATTTCAAAAAAGATATATAAACATACCAGGAATAACTATGTCACCAAGACCAAGCATAGAGAAGGGGCGTGTAGCATCTGAGGTTGGAAAGAGAAGCTGTGAAAAAGAAATGCATAAATAAAAGTCAGCAATAAAGATAAACAACAGAAAAAAGATTTTAAGAAAAAGGGTTAATGGAACAAGATGTACCTTGATTGGAGCATCAAAAGATTTAGCAACACTAACCATAACTGGGGTAAAAAAGACCCAGAATATGTCATAGAAGAACAGTCCAGCCTATCAAATGAAAATCAAAGACATGGAAGCATTAAAACAAAATCAGAAGTGAAAGGAGGCTCTTATTTGTGAAATAAGTAGAGCTCCATATTACCATGTGTTAATAAGAGAGAGAGAGAGAGAGAGAGAGAGATGGGGATAATACTTATGAAACATTTAAAGGTGGATATTCTGGCAAAAATATCAACAATTGATATCACTAAACTTACTAGCAAAAAGCAACTACAACTACAACTACTAAGCCTTTAGTCCCAAACAAGTTGGGGTAGGCCAAATGGGTTTCATTTCATGAGAGAATGGCTGTTTTTTTACCATTGGTCTATTGTTGGCTCGCCACACCTATCACGACCCTCCTCCTTTATACTAGCAAAAAGCAAATATATAAATACATTTGAGAAATAGAAACAAAGAATTACCAGGAGAATTGCACCAGTCTTAAATGAACCCAAGGATAGCATCTCAATTCCCTGAAAAAAGACAAGTAAGATGCACAATTAGGTAATTAAAACAGAAACTAGCCAATATCAGTACAACAATAACTAAGATTACCATATGCCTTGACAGCAAGCACTACATTCTGTTAATTAACCTCACTAGCGCAATCTAGACACACACCACCAAAACAGGAAAACAATCACTTAACAGTACCTTACTAATCAGAGGCGGATGCATATGTTGCATACGGGGGTAAATTGACCCCCATTCTTTTTCAAAATTTCTGTACTTATGCATGATTTTTGTATAGTTTATAGTAAAATGCTATGGATATTGTAAAATTGACCCCTCCTCCCATACGCAGCATGAAATTTATACGATTGACCCCCATTCGCGTTTGACCCCCATAGCTTGAAAGTCTAGCTCTGCCCCTGATATTAATATCCCGGAACGATACTGATGAACTTATGAAGGAAAGTGGTACCTGAATGCAAAAGGCAATCCCCAATATATTGTTGGCAAGCCAATGCTTTCTCAATGCATACCATACACAGAAGAATGTACCAGGTATCGCTGTCACTAACTGAGACTTGGTGAATTCCACCGAAAGCGCTACATTACAATAAACTATTATAAGCGACTTGCTTTACATCATCTGGCACTTTTGTAAGTTAAGTCACTATAACCCTACCCTGTTTACAAGCATATTAAACACAAAGCTTTTGTAGAATGTGTTTCAAAAAATAAATTGCACACATAGTACACACAAAAGAGACTTACAACGAAATATAGGGGCCTGCAAAGTGATTTGGTTCTCATTCCAGTCTTTGGGGAAGAAGCGCTTTAGGGAAGGCAACATTGTCGCACTTATGTGATAAATAAAAACAGAATTAATTCATAGTATATAGACTGATTCGTCACAAATGCTAAAATCAAGGGTTTCTTCTCACATCACCCAGCATTTTTAATTTGATTTAGTTATTGCAAGTAGCACATGACAAATAGAAGTATAATGATAGTAATACATCATTCAAATTGACAATTTTGCAGGTAACTCTGCTATACAAATGTCAAATTTTTGTTCAAATGAATAACGGACTAGTGCTATTTGCAACACATCGCAAGTACGAGTAAAGTTGGGTGCTTCCTGAATATAAGTACAAAATAATGGAAAATATTTTCCCTTAAATAAAGCAGAGAGAAAAGTGCTTACGAGAGAGCAACAATGCCGAGAACAAAGAAGTAGCAAGTAAGAACTGCATTAACCAGATCTTTTGAGACGAACTTAAATAGTAGAAATAAAGAGAGAAGCATCGCACTTCCCACCAAAGGAAACCTCATTGCATGCTCATTTGACATAGTCTCCTGGTTGAGCATTTTTTTTTAACGATTTAGTATTGTAACATAAAGTTAACATAGCTTGTAATTTTGGCTTGCAATCTCTCAAATTAAGCTGTTGAAACTACACATGTATGTTTCTTCCCTTCTTGATCACTAAAACTACGTATATCATATTTTGATCCAAACATACTATGTGTGCCACTTGGTCCCAACAGATTAGTTCTCCAAAGATTCGACAAGAACCACTTAAAAAAGTATTGAATGAAAATAACTCACTGCAGGTGGAGTGTCCTTGACAGAACGATAGCATCCGACATAAACAGTCAAGCATGCTGTCAATATTACATTCAAATTTGGATTCACCGGCATAAACATGGGAAGAACCATCAAGCCTGAAAAGTAACAAAAGATACAATATAACTTGAACAATTTAAATTCACCTTAAAATGCACTTACAGAGAAATCAAAGTATAAAAGCACACAGTACTCAGTTGACCAGTTCTGTGTTTTCTTTTTTATCTTTTCTCCATAGTTTAAGCATGGACACAAGTTCAAAAGAGACCTAAATTAAGCACAATTTAACGGATACAAACGCAATTATAAACGGAAAAGACAGGAAGTGGTCGTAGAAGATCCAAGACTAATATTTTGATAAGCAATTTACCAGAAATTAAATCAAATAACAGTGAAATGAAATGCGTACCGAAAAGAGATAACGTGGCAACTCTTTCAGATGTCTTCATCTCTCCAAAGCTGTATTACCTCTACAAAATTCACGGGTTAGTATAGAATGTAAGTGACCTCTCAAGATCAAACTGAACACATCTACTACGGATCGACGCGAGCAAGAGAGGATCTAACCTGGATAGAGAAGATCTGTCGCCAGAGATCGAGAGAGAGAGATGCGTTAGGGTTTCTATTTTGTAAGAGAGATAGAGAAAGAATGAGAGAGGGGAATGGGAGGGGAAGACGGGGATGAATCTGTAAACCCGACAGGACTCGGAGGAGAAATGAATGTTCACTCGATTCTCTGTTTAATTTTCTGTGTTTTATATATGTAACGAGTGGAATTAAGAGTATTTATTTATACAGAATCGTCCGATTCAAATCAGACGGTTCGAAATTCAAATGGGAGGCGCTATTTTGAGAGCAATATTAGGTTATTGAGAGCAAAGAGAAATCTTTTCTTCTAAATACAAATTTACTCTTCTTAAATACTTTCTTATTTTTGCTTTCAAGTTAAATACGGCTATAAATTAGGAAATTAAATAGACCAAGTAATTCTCAAATAAGCAGTGTAGCATAAAAGAAAAATTTTAATATTTTTGATAGGGTAGTGATTATATATTTAGAAATTGTTTGGACTTTTGTGAGTGTCGTAAAATTCAGAAAATATTCGTAAAATTCACGAATAATTCGGTCAAAGTTCGTTCTTCCTTAGAAAAGAAAAAATTAGACTCTAAAACTAGAAAAAAATAGAGCAAGAAAGATGACATAAGATATTAAAATATTAAAATATTAAAATAAACAAATAATCAAATTTTTGTTTTGAAGCCTACGGACTTCAAATAAAAATAAAATAAAATTTTGTTTTCAATGTCTAGCGATTTCTTTCTACTTTAACAGGTTATTAACTTTTCTAATTATAGCATATTTTAATTAGAAGCAGAAAATAGAAAATAGAAAGATATTTAAGAAGGGCAAAAGTGGTACATAGAAGAAAAAATTCTCTCAGCTCTCAATAGTTGAATTTCTGCCCTCAAGATAGCAGCCCCCAATTCAAATTAGCCTCACCGATTGAGATGGTCGTACGATCAAGACCAGATTAACAAAATCTCCAGCTTTTGATCGGATCAAGACCAGATTCAGGTGCACGGAGATCTCCAGTTTTCGTAAGGAATGGAGGCGGTTATGTACGACCGCTTAACAAAATCAAACTGGGATCACTGGACAATTATGGGCTCGATATAAATTGGACCAATACACCTAGACTAGCCTCCAAATTTGGGCCGTGTGGTGCTAACCCAGGCTCTATTTCATAAAACTGTCATGTTAGGGATTAAATTCATGCCCTGTCATAACTAGTCAAGTCACGTTGTGATTTGAATTATGTGTCATTTTATGAATAAATTAAATTTGTACGTGTTATGTTGTGATTAAAATTACAAAGAACGACCATTGTATGTTAGTTACGTTATGATCACACGCGTTGTAATTAAAGGTGTGATCATCAGATTGATTCAGGTGTTATGTCGTACTATTTTTTCAAATGGTGATCAAAACATTTGTATGGACACATAATGGAATATATTGGTCACGACACGTGACTGATGTACATGTCGTGTCTTGTGTTGCTATGTTGAAACCGTATCATGTCGTGACGTATCCGTGAATTTTTTATATCCTTATTTGAGAAAAAATAAAAGCATTGGAGCAACACTCCACATAATCCTACTTAATTATATACAATATCACAACTAAGTTTCAGTCTGGTGTTATAGTTGTGAGGTCATTAGAATTGTAATATACGATTTAATTAGTTCATTCAGATGTAATTAGATTTGAATTAATAAATAGCTCAAATAAGTGTGCCATAGTTGTGTTCGTAATTTTTATAGCACATATGAACCCTCACACAATAACTATATATGTTCAAAATTATGCACACGTAAACTTGCGTATTTTTTTCATTAATAAAAAACTAACATAAATAATAATAGTGATAATATAACAATAAAAATGATGATGACGTAGTGGGTAGAGTACAATATTAGTTTATGAGGTATACTGCGAGGTAAGTCTGATGGATATCGGATCTACTTTCGGTTTGATGGGCTTCAGAAACGTTTGATCTATTTTAAGATTCATATACTCCGTTTTAATATTCGTACTTGCTCATATCAATTTCGTACGCACGGATTTTAAATGAATCGGATAGCTCGATCCAAAAGTTGATATGATACTCATCGGACCTACTCCATTCTCTGTGAGGTTTTTAAGATTCATATACTCCGTTTTAATATTTGTACTTGCTCATATCAATTTCGTACGCACGGATTTTAAAGTGAATCGGATAGTTCGATCCAAAAGTTGATATGATACTCATCGGACCTACTCCATTCTCTGTGAGGTTTTTAAGATTCATATACTCCGTTTTAATATTTGTACTTGCTCATATCAATTTCGTACGCACGGATTTTAAAGTGAATCGGATAGTTCGATCCAAAAGTTGATATGATACTCATCGGACCTACTCCATTCTCTGTGAGGTAATACAAGAAGCTCCTCAAATAATATAAAACAATGGAAGAATAATATTTTAGTCTGTTGCATTCTAGGATGGAATCTTGTATAATAGTTCCCTGATTAATTGCAATCGAACCTAGTAATTATATAATTAAATTAAATTAATGCATAAATCCGTTGACATCTTGTTAATCTAATAAATTAAGATCTACAAATTGCATTATAACAATATTTATTTTATTAATGGAGAACACTCAAAAGCACATTCCAAGTTGCATGCAATACAGCTTATAGGTGAAGAATTAATATATTCTTATAATTTGTAGCATCTAAAGGGAGGCTCTTACGTTCAGGCTTAGCATAATTAAACTTACTTGCTCAGGACTTAATGTACACTCATTTCTTACGCAATTCATTAAAAGAATGTCAATAAGTTACATTTGATACATTATATTTTCATCTTTTTAAACCGGTTGATAATTTAGCAAGTAAAGCATATCATTTGTGAAGTAGATCGATTTCAATAGTTAATTTAGATTTATCATTTAAAACAAATTCAATTATTTTGAAGTTACATTCAACAAGGAACTTCATCATACCAGCTTTATGATATATACACACACACACACACACACACACACATATACATACTAGTCAAGTACCCGTGCGTTGCAACAGGAAACAAAATTTTTAGTTGTCAAATATTTATTCACGTAATAACTATGATAGTTAAGTGTAAAGGAGAATAAAAATGAAATGACAAAACAATGTACAATTAATGAAGTGAAAAACATTATATAATGAAAAACTTAAGCATTAAAAAACATTGTTCTCATATGTATCTTTCCAATGACAAAAGGGCCACATACATAATTTCAAGATTCAAAAGGGCCTAATATAAGACTAAAATTAATTGAACAAACACAACTTAATAATACAAGAAATTAATTAACAAGCATAATTAAATTAGCAACGTTTAATTTTAATACATTAAGCTAATTTTAAGTTAAGTTTCTATTCTGATGTCTAGCAGTGTATAGTCAATTCGCTCATTTAATTTTGTTGAGAATCTGATATATACAATTATATTGATTATAATAATGATTAATATCAATACACTTAATATAGTTTAATTTTAGTATTATATCTTCTATAAAAAAGAAAAAAAAAAACAACATCCTAACAAATTTCCCATGCATTTACCGAACACATATATTCTAAAAAATTTCATAGATTAAATACCTTTGGTTTTGACAAATTGAAATTATCATTCTCATATTAAAAATTCTCATTTCCATAAAATTCTCATTTTGCCGAACAGGCCTTATAGTTTTTGTGGTAAAAATTTTTAACTGAGGAATGACCGAGATTACGAAAATACAAATACATTGGAAAACAAGCTAATATCATGAAATCGGTAACGAAAGTGAATAAGCTAATTTAACTAAAAAGAAAAAGTCACTTGACAATGATTATCTCAGTAATCTTGACAACATAAATTTGAAAAACAATTAAAATTGAAAATTAGTAAATAAATTTGTAAGTATATTATTGGATACATAAATAGCTTAACAATTAAATTTCTAATGGTTGAAATTTCTAGTAAATTGAAATTGCAGTCCCTTGAAGAATCGTTAACTTTCTAATGGTTGAAATTGCAATCCCTTGTCTAATGATTGAAATTGCAATCCGTTGTCTTCAAGAATCGTTAACTTTCTAATGGTTGAAATTGCAATCCGTTGTCTTCAAGAATCGTTAACTTTCTAATGGTTGAAATTGCAATTCCTTGATTAACAATGAAACATACATAAAATTTCATCATATTTTATAATTATGATATGTGAATAATATATTATAATCATGCTTATAAAATTGAATTTTAAATTTAAACTTTAATTTTGAAAATTATCAAAATTATTTTAATAAACAATTATCAAGTAATGAAAACAAACGAACTAATATTAAAACAATACTGCTTTTCTTACTGAACTACCGACTAACTCATTTTTACAATATAGTTCATTTTATATCCTGCCAGTTTAACATAAGATTCCTTATTGAGACTCGTTAAATTTTGTTTGACTTGGTACATATTTGGTACAAAAAATTTTTTTGGCACGGCCATAAGCAGCCTCTACAATCATGGAAATAGCACCATAAACTTGACATGATGACAGAAAAATAACAAATAAGAAAGTTGACAAAACTGGCTCCACTACAAAAATTGGATTCACAAAATTGTCTAGTTCAATTACTACATTTTATTTTGTTCAAGCCGACTCAATTGTCATCAGACATCCACTCGATGCTTCAAGAGCATTTCACTCTTAAATGCCCCAAAAATTAAATTACCATGCACTTAAATTATTTCCTTCATTACTCGTCTGTGACGCATCCTTGTGACGCTGATTGCACACTCTTTATATACTGTGCAAATTAAATTAGAAAAAAAAATATCAAGCTTTAGACAAGATATAAGGAAAAAAGAAGAAGATGATATTATGTAACAGAATTTCATTATTAGTTGTACATAAACAATATAAAGAGGCTATCCAAAAGCCTCTTTTGTGAAAAAGATACAATAGTCTTTATTTAACCTGCCATCATCACCCACAACCAAGGAGAAAAGGATAAAAGCACCAATCCAAGTCTCTTTAGCATAATGCATGCTTTCATACAACATGCTTAATGCTTATAAACACTTCACCTAAAATACAATTAATATATGTAACAAAGTTCAAACAAAAAAATAAAAAAGAAGAAGAAGAAGACCGCTACACCATGCATCTTCACAGTCTATCTCTGACTTCAGTTCTACTAAGTGGCATTTGCAATTCCCCCACCTTTGAGGAACTGCATCTCTGATGAAATACATCATTTTCCAAAAAAAAAAAATAAAGATCATTTTTGTTTTTTCAGGTAAGAGGGCAGTTGAAATTCCTACACCTCTCAGTAAAAATTACAGAACTTAGCAAAACAAATGAAAAAAATAAGATCAAACCCAGAACTCCTCTCATGAAAAATCTGAGGAATCAGCCAAAGCAATATAAAAAATCTGCTCTGTAGCACACACCATATGTAATTTTGTGATTACAAAATTTGCACCATGACCTTGTTATGTTTGATGAAGCTTTCTTCTTTTGGACGGAGGCGAAGGAGAGGAGGAGATGTTGGCATCCAACTCAGAGGTTGGGGCCGTTGTAAGGTGGGAAACGATTATCGGATGTTTTCTTTGCACGCTTCTAACTGCCTTTTGTTGCAATTTGTAGCATTTTGATATTCCGTTCTGTAGAAAAATTAATCACAAGAAAATGTCCTTTATATAGTACAATTACTTTTATATTTTTTAACAACGAAAAGATTCAACTAATGACAATTGGTTGCATGAATTTTACTTAATTAAGGTTAATATTTTTCACTATATATCTTTGTTATTGATATGCTTGACAAATTTCCGAATATCGGCACATGAAAAGATATTTCTCAGATTACTTTTTATCTGTATTGAATCTCAGGGAAGCTAATTGTTTCCCAAATCTATTGGAAAATTTCAAATTTTGCCAAAAGACGAAATGCACTGCATGTGCCAAGCACTGAAATTACAGTAATTTTCATTTTGAGGAGAATATTAAATTACCAATTACATATAGCGTTTTGATAAGAGCATATTAAGATACTAAAATAGACTAACATAACCCCAATCAATGTTCAGAACATTTATTTAACGGTAATTAACCATGTTTGCATACTTTAACTACATGCATCAAGCACAGAACAGATGTGCGCGCTGTACTTTTTCACAAGGTTCATTTTTCTTTATGCTTTTATTTTGTTTCATAATTATTCCTCCTTTTATTTTTGGCATGTGAAAATAAAAAGGGGTAGAGTTGTACTAACCTCAGAAAGGCCAATGCACCATGAAGAAGCAATCTGAGGAGTAATAAATTGAAGCAGTGGAGAGTGGTGATGAGATGCAGAGGTCAAAATGGCAGGCAGCCATTGATGAGGGGCAGTGATCCAAGAAGTCTATATCTGTATTGCATTGCGGTTCCAATCAGATTCAATAAGTTATTACTCTTACTTCTATTAATTGTTTTGACATATATGTATAGATGTTGCTGCACTATATCTAGCAGAGAAATTAAATGTTCCTGATTTATTATTGCAAAGCAGAAAGCAGGGTACATGTAAGGCATGGCAAACAACTATATAGATACAAGAGAATCTGACTGAGGGCTTAATTATGTCTGGTACGAGTATGTACCGGTACTGAACACCCATAGTTATGAAATGCTTCAATGGAGGGTTATGCAAGGAATTAAATTGGTAAGACCAAAACCATAATAAATTAAAGTATGACCGGCATGTTTTAGCTCATGATCAATATATGTATGTTGCATCTGGTACCTACTTTTTGATTTAAAAATTGGACCAGTAAGGTATTGGAATGAAGTATATGTACACACCACAGTTTTATATTTAAAACAAATTAAACAAAAAGTTAGTAGTATATTAGTGGAGCAATATACCGTGGATTAAGTCTAAGATAATTTGTTAATTAACGGATAGAACTTACAAATTACTCAGTTAATTTTTATGCGGAAGCAGAATCTTGCGAGCGTAGCAGTATCACTGGTTCTGCAAGAAATCACAAACCGAAGCCGGAAGCCGGAAGCCTTGCGTTTTTCACGACCTAAAACCTTCAAGTATTAACAGAGTGTTTCTTGGTGCTCTATATCTTTTCTCTCTTTCTTGACTGTCATTTACTCACACGTTTTGACAGAGAGAAGGATATAGTTTATATAAAACCAATGCATCTCTTTATAACGGGTCGACACCTCTTCATAACGGGTCGGGTTTTGGATTCGAGTTTCCCATAACGGGCGTACCATTTAATAAATCCAACATCTCCCACTCTCACAAAATGAGATACCCGCTATAAACTAAGAGAACGTAATCTCTTATCTCTGTTAAAATTCATACAAGGAAACATGCCGTGACCAGCATATTTTAATTTGAGAGCATATGTTGTTATCCAACTGTTAGGTATGTATAACAACATCTAAGTAGAGTAAATATGCAGTACCCCAGATCATCAAGTCACATTTTTAAGTATTATAGGATCTCTTTTATTTATTGATACAACTATACTTATATATTCACAATTATGATACATAAACATAATTGGTGCACCAGTGAATATAACCTAATGTAACACTCAAATGATATTTTTCTTTTATCTAGAATCTCTTCATTCCAAATCAATTACTATCCAGATATGTTCCATTAGATCGCATCATTCATGATTATTGGTAACATTCCAAAATAACTAATTGAAAAGAAACTTCAAGTATTTAGTAAAAAATCGAAGAGTACTTTGAGATCCTTCTGATCTCGCGGGTCTCACACAACAAAGAAGTAGAGATCATATCTTCTGTTACCCTGTTGGTCAATTGCACATATGGTATGAAACATATGTTACGGTATTACTCTCCATTTCTTATGGAGCGTATGTCTCAACTAAAATACAATACCGTACAAGTGATAGTTCAGATATACACAATATCTAACTTGAGTCCACAACTCTACTTATCATATAAATCCAATAACATGACTCCCACTTGGCATAAGACAGTTAAGGTGAATAATGGGTATTTCCCCTTCGGTCATAATAATATATTCACATGACCTCATCTTGATTCTCTATCAAGGCGATATATGTATTTTTAAGCACTTGCTCTCACATTTTGTATCATATCTAGCTTAAAATCAATCTCATTTCTATGTTCTACTTAGACATAGAAGCGATTGCCTATGTGAGAAGGCCAATCAACTGTCTGATATACCTTTCATTTTATATCTCATGTGTTATGCTAAATTATTGGTATTAAATAATTTGTAACAATTATCACATAAATGAATAAGAAAATAGCATTCATTGCATTTATCCCACAAATACAAATATACATAATATACTGTTCAATCAAATGTATAATTACAATCTACGTAACCCTAGAGATTTCACATGACCTATAAACACATCTTTAGGTATTGCCTTTGTAAAAGGATCTGCCACCATTTTGTGTGTAGATATGTACTGCATGCAAACTTGCTTTTTTGCCACCATGTCTCTAACAAAGTTATACTTAGTATCAATGTGTTTGGTCTTTGAATGATACTTGGCATCTTTTGTATAAGCGATTGCCGCTTGGCTATCGCTGTGTACCAACACTGAGTTAGTTTCATTCTCACCGAAACTCAAGTGATTCAAAAATCTTTTAAGCCAAACTGCTTCTTGTACTGCTGCTGAAAATGCTACAAATTCAGCTTCCATTGTGGACAAGGATATGCAACTCTGTTTCTTACTACTCCAAGAGATAGCTCCATTACTAAGTAAGAAAACATAGCTTGAGGTAGATTTTCTTTCATCTAAATCTCCTCCCCAATCAGCATCTGCGTAACCCATGAGTTGCAGATTTTCTCCTTGGAAACACAATGAATAATCGGCAGTACCTTTCAAATATCTAAGTATTCTTTTTACTGCTTTCCAATGGAACTATCCTGGATTGGCTTGATATCTGCTCACCATTCTAACGACGAAACTGATATCCAGCCTAGTACACATCATAGCATACATTAGGCTGCCAACAACACTTAAGGGACTTTTTCCATTTGTGCTTTTTCATCTGGAGTCTTTGGACACATTCTTAAACTAAGACCTTCGCCTTTTGCTATAGGAGTATCAATGGGTTTACAGTCTTGCATATGAAACTTTTCAAGTACTTTCTTGATGTAATGCTCTTGCGATAGAGCTAACATCTTCTTGGAACGTTCTCATTCAATCTTCACTCCAATAATGTATACTGCTTCACCCATATCCTTCATATCAAAATTGGAGGATAACCATTCTTTAATGATTTGCACATACTCTTTATCGTTACTAGCTAACAGTATGTCATCCACATAAAGCGATAGAATCACATATTTATCCTTGGATCTCTTGACATACACACAGTGATCTTCATCAATCATTTCAAAATCAAATGATATGATTGCTTGATGAAAACCGAATGTACCATTGTCTGAAAGATTGTTTGAGACCATAAATAGATCTCAACAATTTGCACACTTTGTGCTCTTGACCTTCAGCAACAAAACTGACAGGTTGTTCCATATATATCTCTTCTTCCAGATTGCCATTTAGAAACACAGTTTTAACATTCATTTGATGCAATTCCAAATCTAAACTGGCAACGATAGCTAGTATCAATCGTATAGAAGTAAATCTTACAACAGGAGAGAAAGTCTCTTCATAGTCTATCCCTTCTTGTTGTGTATACCCCTTAGCAACAAGACATGCCTTATACCTTTCAATCGAGCCGTCAGCTAGACGCTTAATTTTGAGAACCCATTTGTTCCCAATTGCCTTGCGTCCTTCAGGGAGATCAACTAATTTCCAAACATTATTTGATCTCATTGACTCCATTTCTTCTTCCATTGCTTTCATCCATTTCTCTTTAGCAGGACAAGTGAGAGCATCTCGAATATTTCTTGGCTCTTCTTCATCTTGCATGACAATCATGTAAGATTCATTTTCGATTGGAAAATGACGTTTAAGAACTCTAGCACGATTGCTATGCCTAATTTGTGATTGTGCTGAACTTGGCTCAGCATCATCTATTGACTTGCTCCCACTTGGATGAGATACTGTTTGAGGTTCAGGAATTTGCACCAAACAATTTGCAACAGTCAAATCATCTTGTTCCTCTACTTCATATAGAGATAATTCCTGATCTATCTCACCCTTTCTTGGAAATTCAGTTTCCAAGAAAATGACATCTCGTGACTCAAATTCTGTTACACTCCCACTCGATTGTTCACCAATGAACACATAACCTTTAGAATGTTCGGAGTATCGTATAAATATACTCCTTTTACCTCGTGGACCCAATTTACCATGTTGATGATGTGAATCATGAACAAAGGCAGCGCATCCCCAAGGTCTCAAATTACTAAGATTTAGTTTTCTATTATTCCAAAGTTCGTAAGGAGTTGAAGAAACAGATTTAGAGGGTACACAATTTAGAATATAGGCAGCAGTCAATAATGCATCACCCCAAAAATTGATTGGCAGATTTGCATGAGCTATCATTAACCTAACCATTTCCAAAAGAGTCCGATTTTTCCTTTCAGCCACTCCGTTTTGTTGTGGAGTTGCTGGTATGGTTAGCTGCCTAAGTATTCCTTTTTCTTCGCACATTTGTTTGAACTCATCAGACAAATATTCGCGACCGTTATCCGTTCTTAAGACCTTAACCTTTCTGTCTAATTGATTTTCAACCAAGGTTATAAATCTCTTGAAACATGCAAGAGCTTCAGATTTATAAGAGATCAAATAGACATGACTGTATCGCGTATAATCGTCAATGAAGATGATAAAGTATCTACCTCCATGTCGTGCCCTCACATTCATTGGTCCACAAATGTCTGAATGAATTAATTGCAACGGAAATTCAGACCTGGTTCCTTTTCCGAATGGTTTTCTTGCCATTTTTTTTTAAATAATTTTCACATGTTGGTAGACTAACTCTTTCAAGGTGGCCTAACATGCCTTCCTTGGCTAATCTATCCATTCTTTGCTGTCCAATATAGCCTAATCTCATATGCCATATATTCACATCAACATTTTCATTAGCATATGATGTAATTAAAGAAAAATGGGTATTATAAGAAGTCATTATATTAATACCATCCAGAATAATAAATCCATTCGATACATATCCATAACCATAACACACATCATCCAGATACAACTTAATACCTAGTTCCACACATGTTCAAAGTAAATCCAAATTTAAGAAGAACCACTACAGATACAAGATTTCGTCGACTGTCAGGTGCAAAAAGAACATCATGTAATGTGCCTAAACTCACGCATCACATCATTTTCCATACTGCTCAGCAATGTAATGCGAGCAATGGAGTTCTTCTTTTTCCAGGACTCATATGCAGCACTGTCAGCAATGTGCTTTGCAGTTGTACCTTTCTCTGATTCGGTTATAATATGATCCAGGACCGTAAGAATCTCTTGTTCTTCCAGGACATATTGAATTTTCATGGCCCAAATTTCATAATTCTCGCCATTCAGTTTTTCACCCTTATTAAGTTCAGCCACAATATTCCTAGATGCAGATGTCATTTCACTAAGAAATTACAATTAAACTAAGTTAGGACATATCACAATTTTGATGGCCTAATACCAAATTATTTAATTTAACATAACACTTCTAATTTTGCAACAATTGTGAAATAAATGAATAATAACAGTACCTATAGATTAAAATCGAAAGATCACTAAGTTTCACAATCATCTTTTAATTCTATAAATTTTATTACCATTAATTATTTCAATGTGCAAAAACTCCCATTGAAATTATACATTAAATGTATAATTTTAACAAAAAAAAATTTTAACAAAAAAAAAAAATTTCGGTACAGAACTAATACAGTAGTAAATAAAGTAAAAGAAAAATTCGTACCAAAAATAAAATTTGAATTAAATTCATTTGGATTGAAAATTTGTACTGGAAATTATACTGTTTTGTAGTGTATATAATATATAGAATCAACATAATAACATGAAATTCATTGTAGTATAGTGGTAAAGGTTTTGTCTCCTATTCCCCATGACATGGGTTCAAATCCAGTGGCTACAAAAAAAATTTTGAATTTAATCTCTCCATTCCCACTATAATGGACATATCCATTATCTAACTTTAGAAAGAAAAAAAATGGATTTTGTACAATCTGGAAGTATAGAAATTGTCCAATCCAGTTGTAATTCTGGACCAAAAATGATTCATCTGACGGTTGTAATTCGTTTGGACCAAAAAATTGTCCAACCCAGTTGTATAAGATCCAAAAATGTTTTTATGGTTTGTTGCTTTCACTATTTTTGCTTCGCATCTCCAAAAGATGCATTTGAAGATTTGTTTCGCATCTCCAAAAGATGCATTTAAAAAATATTCAAAACAGTGAATTGTTAAACTTAATTAAATTAAATCTAACAAAAAAAATTCATATTTAGATTTATCAGATTTACACAACAACAAAAAAATAATTTCCAAATTAAATTTGGAAATTTTCATACAATTAAAAACAAATTGCTTCCAAATTCTTTGTTTCGAATTAAACATTTCTAAAACATGAAATTAATTTTTTTGAAAATAATTCCGTAGTATGTATTAAAATACAAGAATAAAAGAAATTAGTTTTTTCATGTATAAACAGATTTTTCGGAACCATTAATTTTAAGCAAAAATTTGGAAATATAAAAAATCGTGATTATTAAAACCAGAATACATGCCATAACTAGGCTCTAATACCAATGTTAATTAATGGATAGAACTTACAAATTACTCCGTTAATCTTTATGCGGAAGTGGAATCTTGCGAGCGTAGCAGTATCACTGGTTCTGCAAGAAATCACGAGCATGAGAAACCATTTAATAAATCCAACATAATTTGTGAAGCATGAGAAACCAGATTTCTTATGTGTTTGCCTGATGAATCAGCCTTATAAGCAAAAAAGTCGATAAATGTGAAAAGCGTTATCGATCGAAGCCTCCATTTCAATGCTGTAAGCACAAGGAACTCCATTCTTCTGATAGTTTTTGGCTCAAAAATAAATCTGGTACCCTCCACCTGCCCAAATTAAAAATATTAACATTTTTGTGTGTGTATGAAACAAAAATTAAACTATTTAGAAATAAAAGACCCAACATATATATATTTTTTTGCAAGACATTTATAATTAAGTGAAACGTGGAGGTCAAGAAGGGAAGGAACAAGGGTCTCCTCCATTTTACCAGCTAGAGACAAGCAAGCAACAGAGAGCAACTGTAGGGCCCACTTGTCTGCCTTGTCAAATTTATCAGATTCATTAATTAGCCACATTACCATTTAACATACTGTTGCCTACACCAACATAATTAATTGTTCTTTCTATTGAGATCCATTAATTGTGTTCTAAACAATTTCAAATTCTAAACAATTGCAAATTCAATATTCAAACCAAGGTCCTCTAAAAAATATACCAGGTGAAAAATTAGGTGTAACTTATTACTACAAGTGCATAGCCATATAGTAATGAATAGCTTGTTCTTAAGAAAAAGTATTCTACTGGTAAATACAATGTCATAGAAGAAACAAAAACCAAGTCAAAAATCGGAGTTTTCTAAAAACCCAATTTCTCTTTTTGACAAATATCTATTAGATACAGAAATTAGCTGATATTAGGTAAAATGAAGTCAAAAGTGCAAAAAGTACATCTTTGCATCAACTTTACATAGTCTCATCCTTTATGGGGGCTCATTTGCAAATAAAATCTTCAAGGGATAGATATGAAAACGAAAGAGGAAGAACTCAAAAAGTATTCTACTGGTAAATACAAAAAGTATGTTTGCACCAACTTTACATAAAGTGTCGTCCTTTACAGGGCTCATTTGCAAATAAAAACTTTCTAAGGGACTCAAAAATATCTACCTTTATTATTCTTCTTTTTCTCTCTTTTCCTTCCTTTCGATCTGTGTTCTCTTACTTGCCTCCATCCAGTGGCGGAATCAGGAATGATTGGTAGGGGGCCTAACAGGGGCGGATGATAGTTCAAGCTGGGGGGTGCTAAGCCACCCCAAATTTTCAAAATTTTATTATCAAGTATCTAAAATTTTTACTAATTTGTCTCTTTTATATGTATTAGCACCCCCAATAATACTAACAAATTTAAAGGGCTTGAACGTAAATTTAAAAATCAAAGTCACAGCAGACTGGGCTTCATATTTTATTTGGAAGTTTCAATTTCTGTGTTTGTGCAGTGAACAAAAGAAAACGAATTCTTCCAATTTGAAAAGGTCATACCTATATAGAAAAAATAATGCCCGATTCTATATATTGAATTTTTGTACCCATCTAGAACTGCCATGCTCCTATATAGAAAACAGATCCTTTCATTGAATTTTTGTACCCATCTTAATAAATAGTAAAAAAATTCAAAAAAATATAAAATTTGATCTACAAACACATTTTAATATATCCATCATGTTAAACGGTTTAGATCGACTGTCTGGACTTTGAAAATGTAAGGTGTAATCCGGTGTCACAAAAAATCAGTGTAAATGGATCCCTCATCGTGTTATATTGTGTTATGCATTTTTTTATTAAAAAAAATAAAGATATTTGTTCGCGCGAAAGCGCAACGCAAGTTTCGGTACGCTTGAGGGCGTACCTTTTAAAACCGCGTTTACACTTCACGAGTAAGGGTCGCAAGTGCACAACCTCTATCGAGTAGTATAATCGGGTATCGATCCACAGGGACGGGCAATTACTAGGTTAGAATCTACCAAACTCAATTAAAAACTAGAAGTGAGAAGGTTTTGGTTTGGTATTTAAGTTCCTAAAAAGGTCAATTCAAGCAATTCAAACAATGTAATAAAATGCTAGAAGAAATGTAAATTGTGTTTTGATTATGGATAAAAGGCGTTTCCAGGGTTTCAGATTTCATCTGTGATCTGCCTCTAGTGGTACGGCCCGTACCAAGTTGGTACGGCTAGGCCGTACTTAACTTGGTAAGGCAAGGCCGCACCACTCTGGTAAGACCCGTACTGGCTTGCCAGAACAGAGCTTACCAGTTCGAGTTGATGCATTTCTTGCTGGTACCTTGTGCTAAACTCTTTAGAAAGGTTCAATTGACCATACCTAAGGTTCCTAAGCCTCAACCGTCGTGTGTTGGATCAAGATCTAGGTTGGAATGCAATTGATTGCCTTTTAGGGATTTCTACACCTCAATTCTCATGTGTTGGTACAGATCTACCCTAGCTGGTTGATTGGAGACCTAAGGCACCCTCTAATCTGTCGATTAGAGGAGAATTCAACCTCTTGGCTTCAATTCGAACAAGTCTACCCTAAACAATTGATTTGGTTGAGAGATTGAGATGATCACATGACCTTGATAGGTTTGATCTAGACCTAGAGGTTCATCATACACAATCACAGCAATCAAAGCAAGAGATGGCAAAGAAAATCACAATCAATCAATCAAAAGAGTTCATACAAGATACAAGTCAAAGAAAGTCAAAGCAAATCAAGAATCCATCTCTAAACCCTAGAAACTGAAATAACTACTCACAGCACATGATCTGATCTAAAAATACAATAAAAGGGATAGAGAAAGCCATGGATCGAAGGGATCGAGAGGATGAAGCTTGATCCGTCGAGTTTCGCCTCTTTCCTCTTCCTTCCTTCTTGCTCCTAGCTCCTTAGCTCTCTTTCTCTCTCTTACTGTGCTCTCAAATAGATCTGGAATGGAATCCCTCTCGAAATTGGAGAGTTCCCCGCTTTAAATAGCCTCTGCCAAAATTTGAATCTGTCAGGCCGCCTTTAGGTACGGCCCGTACCAAATTGGTACGGCCAGGCCGTACCAGGCGTGATGAGCTGAAAAATGGCTAAGTCCGGTAAGACCCGTACCAAACTTGGTAAGGGCCGTACCAGATCATCCCAAATCATCGTTTCTTCGTGTGTTTTGCTCCAAGCCTGCAGAAAACAAACAAACAAACACTCAGCAGTACCAAATTCTAAAGATATATCGATGAAATGCACATGATTCTGGTGAATTAGGGCACGAATCTGGTACTAAAACAGGCCTAAAATAGACTAAATATGCGAGGTATCAATATTGTTTAGCACCCCCTATACTCAAATTCTGGTTCCACCCCTGGGGTCTAACTAGTTTCTCTCAGGAATGATCGGAACCAACAGCTTTTTTTTAAAGGGGCTCGGAGAGAAAGACAGAGGGGGTGCCAGTTTTTTTTTTTTATTAAAAGGGCTCTGTATTTTTTTCTGGGCCAAGGGGGGGCCAGGGCCCAGGCCTTTGTTCCGCCACTACCTCCATCAATAGCCTCCTCTCCTCGGCATCCTCAACGGATAACCTTCCGCTTAGCACCAGGTAGAGAAGCACCGCCGTGCCCATGGTCGCCGCCATGTTCTTCGTCCCCATCGCTCCTCCCCTCTCACAATTAGGGTTTGGTCGAATAGAAGAGATGAATAGAGAGAGAGAGAGAGAGAGAGAGGCGAGAAATTGAGCAAAGAAAGCAAAAAAAGAGAGGGGTTGTGCAATGTCTTCGTTGGTTCTGTGTGGGGAAGAAGTAAAGAAAAAGAGAGGGGAGTCGGTTCTGCGGGGAAGGAAAAAAGAGAAAAAACAAAGACGTGCATTATGCGTTGGGAAGGAGAAAGGAGCACGCGCGTGCGCAGTACCAGAGAAAAACAGATGGAAAATGTTGTGGTCTGTACCAATAGCTGAGAGTATATTTTGTATTGAATTGGGTAAGTTTCTAATTAATTTTATACTTTTGCACATAAGATTACTTGAAAACAAAAGGTATAAAATCAAACAGTGATCAATAGTTGAGATTAATTGAATGTGAGGTTGGAATTTTCTCTGGACAGATAGCCTCCTCATCCCTCTAAAATCCAAAGTGGTTTTATAAGGAGTAAAGATATAGGTTGGCTAATATCAAAACGTTTGTTCCTAGGCCGTGGAACAAACGCTTCGGTTTTTATATTTTCAAAGTTCAAACAGTCGATTCAAAACGTTCAATATTCAATCTATATTAAAATGTGCTTGGAGACCAAATTTTACATTTTTTTTATTTTTTACTATTTATTAAGTCAGTTTAAAAATCGTTGTTTTCAATGATTCATAAATTTTTCACTGTTTATTAAAATAAGTGATTTTAAAACTGACTTAATAAATAGTAAAAAAGTTCCAAAAAAATAAAAAATTTGGTCTCCAAGCACATTTTAATATAGAGATCACATCTAACAGTTTGGATTAACCGTTTGGACTTTAAAAATTAAAAAATCAATTAGTTGAACTACGGCTCCGGAACAAACATACGTTTTGATATTAGCCAACTCCCCTCTCTCTCTATATATAGCACATGTACACCTCTAGAGAAATATAATTATTTTATGATGTATTTGAAAAAAGCCAAAACTCAGGTCCTAAAAACAACACACACACATGAATATATGCATGTGTCAACACTAGAAGATCTTATTTTCAGTTTCTATCGGTACACTATATCGGCACACTATAGCGGCACATGAATGTATTTCAGTCTTCTATACACTGTATCGGCACATGGGATGGCGGCTGAAGACATTTTTCTTGAAAATAAATTTGAACACATGACCCACATATTTTATTTCAGTGAAGAATGTACTTGTGTGCATTTATATATATTGCTCTAATTAAGTTGAATCCTTATTAAGTGCATTCCACCGACAACCTCTATTTCTACATCTCTCTCTTTCTCTCTCCCTCGCCCCCCTCCCCCCCCCCCCCCCCCCCCCCCCTTGTTTCTCTTAATATGAGTAACAACAAAAACATGTCTCGCCATTTAACTCGCTTCCTTCTCGGCACAACCGTGGCGCTTGTTTGCGTACTGTTTTATCGGTCGATAGTCATCAATGGTGACGGTAATTATGAGATATCTGTTGAGGCATTTGCATTGAGCAATGCAACTCAAGCAAGTAATAATGGTGCAAGTGGAAATGAGGTTGCTTCATTTGATGAGAAAAGTATATTGCTATCAAGAGAAGATCAGGTGGATCATACAACAGTGTCAAATGATACTCTTCAAAAGGTATGTAATGATGCTGCATTACTTGTATGATTTTTTTTTATATACTAAAACCTTTTAATGGGTTCTTTCTTATAAGAAATTTTACATCTTCAAGAGTTCAATTTTACATCTTCAATTAGTATAATTAACCTTCAATTAGTTCAAGTTTACATCTTCAATTAAAGTTCCCCTAACATCTATCAACTTTTCTAAGAGTGCGTTTCATCAGGAGTTACACGGAGAGAGAGAAAGGGAACGTAGGAGAGACCAATTCTGACATGACCGACAGGGGCGGAGCCACCTGAATTTTGAGTTTTAGTGGAGATTTATCGGTTCCGACCGACTTTGCACTCCTGAAATTTTTTTTGCCCTCCTCTGAACGTTTAATTTGTAATTCGAGTTAAATTTAGAATTAAAATTGAAATAAATTTGTTGAATTTTGATTGGTAATAGAATTATAAGTCAGAGCATCAGAAATTACAAGTCAAAGCATTTGAAAGTATATAAGTTAAAGTATTGTTTTTTATCGAGTAGCCAATTAGTTAATGAATTTAAACCCAATTAGATATTTAAACCTGATTCGATATTTTTTTGCCACTCTGATGAAAATTCTGGATCAGCCCCTGTCCCCTGATGACCGAGTCACTTGCTTTAGAATATTAAAATTAGAATTTAGAAGAAAAACGAGCGGAAGAAAGGACAACAAAAGTGACTCCCTTTACAAAATTATCAATATTTCACACCTACAAATCGGAGTGTAAAAAAGATGAAGTCCTTAGATGCCATTTCCACCTCACCTTTCATTTCCTTTCCATTACACACCTTAATCTGTGGAGCACGTAAAGATTTACTTTTTGGCTATTTAAACCACCTCAGGTTTAATTAAGAATAGAAATCACATTATTAATAAGCAACTCAATGTGAATTTTTGTTCTTCTTTTTTACCTCTAGATCCACGCCTTTTTGAATGAATTTATTCCACAGTTTTGACTATTGCAATTGAACCTGTGCATTACGCTACGTACGAAGCATGGACTTTTGCCATGTATTAGACTATTGCAATTAAATAATTATTTTTTCAAAACCATTTCTTTAGATATTTGAAAATTCGGTGGGTATTTAGTAAAAAAAAAAAGACCGTGGTTTCTCGTCTGTATTTTTATTTTTATTTTTCCCCTATTCTATCTATCTGGCAGAAAAAAATATTATTGCCTCATGGTGTGTCATCATCACTCATTAATGAAACATTTGACTATAGGGAAAATTTTATTATTGGCTCATGTTGTGCCTTTACTAATATAATTTTTAATAATTTCCTACGTACGTATTAAATCTTGAATTCGATCCACCCAGTCGACGCGCCTTCATTCGTTTCCGGGTCCATTTATTTATTTATTTATTGCCCTGATTATTTTTTTCTCTTAGTCCAATGCTTATTATTTTTTTTTTAACATAAATGTCTTTCATGTAAACACTTAGTTACTTATATAACATTAAGTTAGCTATTTTTAACCTATAGTTATATATATATATATAGAGTATGGCTAAGTTGCTGCCGGTAGCATTTCGACGAGGTGCTGCCGGCAGCGTTTCGGCCATTCTGGTGTTCAAACAGAAAATCTGAACCGTTCAACGTATTCTAAATATTAAAATCTACTTGGAGACCAAATTTTACATTTTTTGGAATTTTTTTACTATTTATTAAGCCACTTTGAAAATTCCAGATCATATGGTCCAGACTGTTTTTACTGTTCACCCGGATCAGCAATTTTCAAAGTGGCTTAATAAATAGTAAAAAAATTCCAAAAAATGTAAAATTTGATCTCCAAGTAGATTTTAATATAGATTGAACATCTATATAAAAAAATTTTTTATTTGAACACCAGAATGGCCGAAACGCTGCGGGCAGCACCTCGCCGAAATGCTGCCGGCAGCAACTTAGCCATACTCATATATATATATATATATATATATATATATGAGCTAAGGTGAGACGTGGAGTAAAACAAGTTTGTACTCTACGTTATATTTTTATTTTGAAAATTCAAACAACCGATCCGAACTGCTCAACATGTTATCTATATTGAAATGTGCTTGGAGACTAAATTTTACATTTTTTGAAATTTTTTTACTATTTATTAAGCCACTTTGAAAATCGCTGATCCACTGTGAACAGTAAAAAACAGTAAAAATTTCTGAACCACCGGATCAGCGATTTTCAAAGTGGCTTAATAAATAGTAAAAAAATTCCAAAAAATGTAAAATTTAGTCTCCAAGCACATTTCAATATTTAGAACATGTTGAACGGTTCGGATCGATTGTTTAGATTTTGAAAATGACAAAATATGGCCCGAAGTAAACGGGGGTTTTACTTCGCGAAGTACAATAGCCCATCTATATATATATATATATAGAGTATGGCTAATTTGCTGCTGGCAGCATTTCGGTCAGCTGTTGCCGAGGCTATATTTAGCCATACGATGTTCAAACAACAAATCCAAACCGTTAGATGTGATCTCTATATTAAAATCTACTTGGAGACCAAATTTTACATTTTTTGGAATTTTTTTACTATTTATTAAGCCACTTTGAAAATCCAGATCATATGGTCCAGACTGTTTTTACTGTTCACCCGGATCAGCAATTTTCAAAGTGGCTTAATAAATAGTAAAAAAATTCCAAAAAATGTAAAATTTGGTCTCCAAGTAGATTTTAATATAGAGATCATATCTAACGGTTTGGATTTGTTGTTTGAATATCGTATGGCTAAATATAGCCCCGGCAGCAGCTGGCCGAAATGCTACCAGCAGCAACTTAGCCATACTATATATATATATATATATATATATATATATATATGACTATGTCCTGTATTTTTTTAACAGAAATATTATTCTTGTAGCAAGTTTCTATTAGCACTTGTATTATTATTTTTGACACTTATGTAATTATAATTCTTAAGATGTGTCTGATGATATACGAAAATATAATAATGGTCAAACATGTGTCATCCCCGGGATCACCATACACACAGTAAGAATTATAACTATATATATATATATATATATATATATATATATAAGTAGTAAAAAAAATTACTACATTAATTTTAAAAGAAATTACTTAAGTATATATTAAAAAATACTTTTTTATTAAAAAGTAACTAATTTTGTTCAAATTAGCTTGAAATTATGAAATGAATCATGTAGTCATATATGTAGACTAACATTTTATCAACTGATTAATTATTCTCAGGCACCTTTCCCAGATTTGCTCCCCTTACTACAAAGAGTAGCCACCGCCGACAAGACGGTGATAATCACGTCGGTAAATGAGGCGTGGGCAAAGCCGAACTCTCTTCTCGACATCTTCCTCGAGGGGTTTCACATCGGTGAAGACATAAAGCATCTCTTGGATCATGTCATTGTGGTAACACTAGACCCGAATGCATTGAACCATTGCAAGGCGGTGCACCCACATTGCTACCTTCTGACGGTGGACGGGATGAATTTTACGGCTGAGAAGGTGTTCATGAGCAACGACTACATCGATTTGGTTTGGACCAAGGTTAAGCTCCAGAGAAGAATTCTTGAGCTAGGCTACAATTTTCTTTTCACAGTGAGTTCATTTCATTGTTTCATAATTTATAATTTTGCATTATTTTGATGTAAAATATTGAGTGTGGCTACGGTACTATGCATATCACCCACATCTATCTGTACTATGGATCCTTATTTTCATTTTTAAAGATTAAATGGTTGATCAGAACCACTCAATATAATTTTCAAATGAAAATCTACTTAGATGCTAAATTTTACATTTTTTTTAATTTTGTATTATTTTTATAGAAAATCACTTGATACACAGATTTAGCATTAAAGCACTGTTTCATACGTAGATCATGTTGAGTGGTTCGGATCAACCGTTTGAACTTCAAAAATAAAGATATAAATTCATAGTACGGACCGATGTGCACTATGCATAATACCGAAGCCTCACTCGTCATTTGATTATGTTGAACACCTGTGGGACTGTTCATGAGTACATACAAAGCATGCATCCTCTGTTTTTTACAATAGTTAATTAGCATGTAATTAAATAAAGAAAGTTGCTATATTCTCTTTTACATAATTTTGCTATAATTTTATCATTGTCTAAAATCTTGATTGAATTAGATAAATCATTGTTAGCCCCTTGGTATATGAAATTAGTTGTACAGAGACCTCTATCACCATAACAAAATATAGGTACAACATAATAGGCTCTAATTAGTCTTCAGCTTTATTTCATAATGAAAGGTAGCCCTGTGAGATATTAAATATACAGCCAATTTAACCATTTGTTGGTACGGCAGGACATCATGATTTTAGCAAATAGGCTCTAATATAGATATGATTTGTAATTATAATTCAGCTTTATTTTATGATTTTTTTTACAATTTCTCAATATCTTTAAAAGAAGCCCTAAGAGAAACCGGAAAAATACAACTACATTTAACCCTAATTGTACTTATAATTTCTAATGTGTAATCTTTCTCAATTATTGTAGGATGTTGACATTTTATGGCTGAGAAATCCATTCAAGCACATCACAGTCTATGCAGACCTAACCACATCATCTGACATGTTTTTCGGCAATCCGGATAATATCGACAATTTTCCTAACACAGGTTTCATCTACGTAAAATCAACAAAAAAGGCGATTGAAATGATGGATTACTGGATCGATGCCCGCGAAAAGAACCCGGGCCATCACGAGCAGAATGTGTTCAACATCATAAAGGCCGACCTGGTCAACATGCTCAGAGTAAAGGTGCGATACATCGACACGGCGTATTGTGGTGGATTCTGCAATCACGGAAATGATTTGAACAAGATCTGCACAATGCATTCAAACTGCTGTGTTGGTTTGTATGCTAAGCTTCATGATCTGAGAAAGATAATTGATGATTGGAAGTTTTACATGGCACTGTCTATGGAAGAGAGAATCAAAGGAAATTTCACATGGACAGTTCCAGGGCTGTGCATGCACTGAGAAGATAAAAATTATATTTTTTGTTTAGTTTGGAAATCAAGCTTCTGGTGGTCTGGTTATTGTTTTTATTTCTCAGATAAATGAGGACAAGCCTCAATTTACGTGGGATAAAATTTAACAACGCTATTTTGACTTGATCCAGCGCACAAATAATAGAGTTAAAATGAAAAAAAAAATACATTTCACATGTGCATTGCATCAAGTCAAATCAGCTTTGTTAATATACTTAAGTGCTTTGTTGTTTCTAAATTTAGCTTAATTAGTTTATTCAATTGACCAGTGGGCCACTTTGCTGGATTTCTTAAGATTTAGCTTTTGCTTGTAAAGTTAATATATTATTACTGTTATTATTATTTGGATTCCAATTCAATTATTTATATGTCATTATTCAGTGCAACTCTTTGTTCATAACTTTATCCTGTTAAAAGAAAAAAAAAAAGAGCAAACCATTCTAATATCTAGGGTGAATTTTAAATTTAATTAGTATATTTTCTAACTTCATATTTTTTATATTTTTATTTAAATAAATCCCGTTGAACATTATATTCTGATCGTCTAACATAAAAAGTTTGTACTAAATAATTTTTATATTAGATGAGAGTTCAAATGCCAAATTTTTTATTTATACCATAAAAAAATATAAACCAAAACACTCATATTTGGTGGAAATTCGAATTTTACTCAGGCCGTAGGGGCATTTAGAGGTTCCAAAGACTGGGGCCGCCAATTGGCCCCGCGGCCCCAGTCTAGGGGTCTCCAAATGCCCCTGCGACCCCATGTTTTTTTTGTAATGGCACTGATACGTGTAATGCGTTCAAACATGGGGCCACACGTTACTAGAACAATATTTTATTAGAAAAACATGGGGCCGCAGGGACAATTGGGGCCGCCAAATGCCCCTGCGGCTTGGGTAAAATTTGAATTCTCACAAAACAGGGGTGTTTTGGTTTATTTTTTTGTGAATATGGTAGAAATAAAAATTTCGGATTCAAATGCCTTCATTTTTTGTGCCTCCATCATGCTTCTATTTTTAAAACTTTAATAATTCAAAATTTAAATCATAAAAGTCAAAATAAAACCGTTAGATGTGATTTATATTATTTTCTCTATGTGCTCATAAAAAATTATCAACTTTTAATTTTGTTTTTATGTGAATCAATAAGTTGAAAAATCAATATCTAGAAGTTGTCCACATTATTACGTTTTTACAAGCTCTTGATGACAATCAAGAAATGTCGTAATTTTTTACACATACATAGATAAAATGATGTATAGTATATCCAATAATTTTATTTTAATTTTTAAGTTTTAAATTTTGAGTTATTAAAGTTTTTAAAAATAAAAGTATAATAGAAGCATTAAAAAATAAAAAATAAAAAAAACATTTGAACCATCTCTTTATATTAATTATCCTCTTTATATTAATTAATTAGTCTCAGATAAAGTCCCTCGTGTCAAAGTCTTAGGCTCTGTTCGGATGTATGGTTTCACGTAGGAATTCATACTCAATGAGGACTGTTTTCCTAGAGCTGTTTGGAGGTCCAGTAATTTCCCAATTTATTCCCAACTTTATTCCTATGATGCACCCACCAACAACCAAATTCATGGGAAAAAAAATTATGTCCAACAGTCCAAGTGAATAATTTTTTTTCCCAACTCCAACTTTCTCTTCTTCCACGTGGGTGGGTCCCATCTTCTCTCTCTCTCTTTCCTCAAACACAAACATGTGGCACATTCTATATATAAAGCCGAAATTTTTATTTTTAACATTTTAATAAAATTCATTAATAAATTAACCATCGTTTTCGGTCAATTTCAAATCTAACACGGCCGCAGAATGCCGGCGCGGACCCATATGGGGGGTACCGCAGAATGCCGGAGCGGACCCCCATATGGGTCCGCACAATGCCGAAGCGGCCCCAGGGCCGCATAATGCCGGAGCGGTCCCTTTATTTTTTATTTTAGAAATACGAAATTGTATATATGTTAAGTGTTATTTAGTTTCGAATGCAGTTTAAATTGATTTTTGGTCGTATCGTATTTTTGGTCGTTCGTTTGAAATATTTTAGATATTTTAGATATGTGGTTTCTTTGAAATTCTTTTGTGTACTCTGAGAAAATAAAATCATCAAAATAAATAAATAACAACAAAATCAAACAAACAAGAAACTAATCAACGAAATAAATAAGTATCTGACAAAACATCTACCAATACTCCAAATAAGAATCTACCAATCTAACAAAACATCTAACAATCTACGGCTCTGGACTAAACACCGTCCTCGCCTTCTTCTTCCTAAACCCCCGACCCCGCCTGCATAGTGGCGTCTCGTCTGTATCTCCGGAGGATGCTGAGCTGGATGCCTGGACATCCGTAGACTGAACCGGCTCCTGACGAACCTCCTCAATCTCGGATGTCTGCTGGACCCCAGGACCAAAAACTGTGGTCTGTCCAGACTCAGCCTGCGTGAATAAAAACGCCTGTCTGGCAATGGGGTCATCGTGGAGGGAAGGGTGAGGTACCTGCGGTGAGGACTGGCCAGGGAACGGCGGGATGGGATCTGTCTGAACATACCCTGGCTCATAGGCAGGAGGTACTGTCTGAGTGGGATTGTAACCTGGGGAATACAGTCCATCTCCCTCTGTGCCATAATCAGTGGAGATATCAAAGCCCAGGTCCTCCTCGTGTCCACCCTGTAGTAACTTACAAATTAGATAATGTATTGAATAAGAAAAAAATCACAGTTATGTATTTTAATTTAAAATACCTCGGTAGGCATCCTAGCCTGGGATCCCATGGCGTCCTGTGCGGCTCGGCGCATCAACTCGGCACCTCGGTCGAACGCCTGACCGACCGTCTCAGCATCATGGACGCCTGCAAACACGTCCTCATCACCAGTGTAGGGGACATAGACATCGGGCTCGTCAGATATGTCGTCGACCGCATCAACACCGCCCAAGCCAGCACACCTCAGTAGAGAGTCGAGGCGCGCCCTGTACCCACACTGGCACACCGCGGGTACGTTGTGCTTGAGGATGACCTTCCCGAGCCTCTTCCATCCCCTGGTGACGGCCATCGTAGCCCCTATGACGCAACTCTTGACAAGATATAATGCCTGAAAATTGAAAAAATTATGAAGAAGTTGTACAATTGTAAATATTAATATTTTTGAATTTGAAACTTCAAATTAAAAATACCGTGGCTGCGAGAGGTGCGCCGGCGGGGATAATACCGTGGATCCGTCCTCTACGATCCCTCGGCTTCGGTACCCGCTCGTGCGGGTTGTCGGCGATGTAGCCCTCAATGAAGATGGTGTACGCGCCGTGATCCTGATACCAATCTCTGTAAGGTCTGTACGAATTACAACAAATGTTAGATATTCCAATCAAAAAGCCATAGTTGAAGTAGTGAATTAATAAAATTTCTTACACTGGCGCGACATCCATCTGACGGTCGGGCTCGGCCAATGGGGGATCTGCCTGTCCTGCCTCGAACACGTAATCGGCACGAGCAATCCCCCAGTCCTTGCCTGCATTGGTCTCCCTGGCATGGTGCAGAGCTCGCCAGACATCCTCGCTGATCGGTGCCGGGGGCGGAGCAAGCTGGCGCATCCCGAACTGTCTCATGACCCGTCCGGGGTAATGGTGCTCGATGATCTATATATATTAATACATTAGTTTTTATTAAATTAAGTTGATTGTGTAAATAACTAGCATAAAGAAATTACGGTACCTGAAAACATATGAGCGCCACCTCTGCACGCCAGAAACGCTCCTGCTGACGACATCGCTCCGGCAATATCTCAAGATATGAGCGATGTGCGCCATCCACCTCGACCTGGAAGTATAGATTTAATATCATATATCAATTCGAACTGGAAAAAATTTAAATAAAAATAAAAATAAAAGTAAACTTACATAATCTCTGTAGGGCTCCCAAGTGACAAACTCGGCATCATCTCTGAGGTGCTCGATCTCCTGTCTCCAAAATGTGATGCCGAGAGACGCGCCATGCCCCGCACCTATCCAAATCTTGGGATAGCAGTACTTGGCGGCAAATGCAGGGCAGTTGTCCGGCTCGGGCTTGCCCCACTGCGGCACATCTGTCTTGCTAGCCAGGACTGGACGGCCAACAATCAGATGTGCATAGGACCAGTGCTGTAGTAACATGCACGGTCCTATGAAGGTCTTGTTCTTCTTCAGGCAGGCTGTGTTAAGACCCCTTTACAAGAAAACAAAGTCATTGTTACTACACTACGATGTATACTATTTGAAAATATTAATAAGGTGTTTCTTACCTATATAGGCATGCCAGCGTGGCACCTCCCCAGTTGAACCTGCCCGCAGTGGACAGGTCGCGCAGAAGCTCGAGGTAACACAGCCGCACCTGATCTCCATGCGAATCCGGAAACAACCGACAGGTGATCATCTCCAAAATATAGGCGCGCAGATATCGGTCAATAACCACCTGTTATAGATTTAAATTAGAACATTACTTACAAGAAAATAAATATAATATTATTTAAATTAAATCTTGTACAAGCAAATACCTGATCTGGTCGATCCGGAAAGACCTGAAATCTCGCCCGCAGCTTTACCAAGCTGATGCAGCCGGGCGAGACCACAGTCTTCTCACCTCTCTTCTTCGCTTTCTGGAGATCCTCGTGCGGGATACCCAATAGCTCTAAGCACAATGCACGAAAATCTCCGTACTCGACGCCCGTGACCGGCTCCCCAATAATAGTCATACCCCACAGGCAACTGACGTCCTGTAGGGTGACTGTCATCTCAGCATGGGGGAGATGAAAGTTGTGCGTCTCCGGACGCCATCGCTCAACGAGGCCAGAAGATAAGCCCTCGTCGGCATTCTCCTCGGCCATCTGGGATATCTGGTACAATCCCATCGAGCGTAAAACCCCCCCGTACGCCGACTGGTACCGTAGATGCTGGCGGTTGTGACGAACCGTAACCGCATCCAAACCCTGCATTTAAGTAAATAATCAGATCAAGTTCATTCATCGAAAATTCGAGATGACAAATTTATAAATATGACAAATTTACTTACCCCAGTGGCAGCCTCTAATATCCGATGCTCCGCATTCGGGTACCACAAGAAGTCGCTGACCCTGTCGGTGCGACTCCGGATACCCGGAACATCCGCCAACGCTGTCTCGATGTACTGAGACATCTCGTATGGCGTGGCTGTAGGAGCATGCTGTGTACCCCTACTGGAGGATGGTATATCTTTACTGGTACTCATGCTGTATTGGATAATATTTGGTCAAATATGAGAGTTTGGTAAAAGTCCGGTTTAACTTTGGGTACAATTCTAATTAAATTTGGATACAATTCTAATTAAATTTGGTTACAACCGAATTAAATTTAGGTACAATCTAATTAAATTTGGGTACAATTCTATTTAAATTTGGGTACAATCGAATTAAATTTTGGTACAATTCTAATTCTAAATCCTAAATCTAAACTCTAAACCTAAATCCTAATCCTAAACCCTAAACCTACACCTAATTACTACTCTACACTAAAAATTAAAACAAGAGAAGAAGAAGAAAACTTACCCGAGGTCGAAGGGATTCAAGCTTCAAAAGAGATGTAATGAAATTGGAATTCTGCGGCCCTATATATAGGTTGGGGACCGCTCCGGCATTATGCGGCCCTGGGGCCGCTTCGGCATTGTGCGGACCCATATGGGGGTCCGCTCCGGCATTCTGCGGTACCCCCCATATGGGTCCGCTCCGGCATTCTGCGGCCGTGTTAGATTTGAAATTGACCAAAAACGATGGTTAATTTATTAATGAATTTTATTAAAATGTTAAAAATAAAAATTTCGGTATATAAAGAGTTACACTTTATATTACTTCTCATTGTGGGACTAATGTTACTTATCCAAAGATCCAGACCGAAATATATATATTTTACAGCATATTAGTCTAATATATAGGTGAAAAAAAAATTCTACAAATTTTTGTGTACAACATTTAATTTTTTTACAATCTTTTTTGTAGACATTTAATTATCTTTGGTATAATTTGTTTTGTACAACATTTAATTATTTTTTGTACAACGTTTAATTATTTTTGTACAATTTTTTAATTTTAAATATGTAGAAATTTAAATAGAAATATTTATTTTTAAAATAAATTAAGTTTTATCACAACTGATCTCAAGGTACGATCTAGATATATCATTTTATCACATATTTTAAATGTTTATTTGTTTATAAATATTTATATTTGTTATAAATGTTTATCAATATTTATATTTTATAAAATAATAATTATAAGTAATGTGATGTTATGTTATTATTTAATTTATAAAATAATAATAATAATAAAGAAAATTGTATTATTTATTTAATCTTTTTTAATTGCATTATTTAATCTAGTTAATTAGTAATGTTATGTTATAAAATAATAATTAGTAAGTAATGTGATGTTATGTTATTATTTAATTAATTAATTTAATTGTATTATTGATACTTTATTAATAAAGAAAATTGTGTAATATCAAACATTTTTAAAAGAAAAATAGAATTTCCTACAATTAATCCCACTGTTTAACCGAACACTCATTTCAACACATTCCCATAATTAATCCTATGCATACCTGCACCCATGGGTTCCCACTTTTTTAAAAGTGGGTTTCCATCCCCGTCAAATCTCATCCCGTGTAATCCCGTGACATCCGAACAGGCCCTTAGACTTAGCGGAACAAAGTCCATATATAAAGGAGTCAAAAGTTTTTTCTGTCCCCACCATTCCAGTAAAAAAATTAGCAATTAATTTTGACCCGTCAGAGCTTAGCAATTAAAGAGATTCATAATTTCTAAATTACTCCATCAAATTTAATTAGAGTTGCTTTGCTTTTAAAGCAAACTTGTTAATTTAAAAACTGTGGTACATCCCAGCAATTATATTAGCAATTAACACATCAAATTAGCAATTTAAAAGAAATCACTGTTGTAGATGTTCTAAAGAGTTGCTTTTAAAGCAAACTTGCTAATTTAAAAACTGTTGTACATCCCAGCAATTATATTAGCAATTAACACATCATATTAGCAATTTAAAAGACCTTTGTAGATGCTCTCAGAATTCATATTACCCGAGTTAACCCAAATTTTGAGTTTAGATCGGGAGCATCCGATCTGCTTTTGCACGAATATTAAAAGAGTCTTGGGTATTCTATTATGAACCGAATTAATCCGGATTCTAATCAGACGGTCTGAATCTAAACTCAAAATTCGAGTTACTTCAGAAGATCCGAACTCCCCCGGCCCCGGAATTCAGATCTAGTGAAGTAACCTAATTTTTGGATTTTAGATCAGGATCGTCCGATTCGAATCACGACAATCTATTCCGAAGTGGAGCGCACACATTCCGAGCAACGGATTCGAATTCCGAAGTGATCCTGAGCATAATTAGATCGGGACGGTCCCGATCCAAAATCTAAAAATTGAGTTAGTTTAGGGGATCCGGACCCCCGGCCCCGGCCACTCATGTCTCTAATTTGCGTGCTTAAATAACACAAGCAAACGAGACACTTGTTTGTGTTGAGTATTTTAGATATAATGATTTGGTACTCTTTTTGCCTTTAAAATTTATAAACCTTCGTACTCAAAGAATAGGTTAGTTGCAAGCGCACAACCTATCGATTGTAGTATTTAGGTGTCGATCCGCAGGGAGAGAGGGAAACACTAATTTTTAATAAAGAAAACTACTTTTAAAACTGAACAATAAAAGTAAAGTGGGGGGGGTTTTGTGTAATTTCGTTTTTAAAGGAAAATTAAAGTAAACTAAAAGTTCGTAACAAAAAGCAATAAAATCGCGTGATAATCAAGTTTGAGAAGTCTAGGGGTATTCGGTCCACAATCCCTTGCTAATTCTATCTACTCGGTTTGTTTAAATTCATGTTTGATTATGAAGGGGTTTCTAACCTAGGTTAGCCTTTGGAACAAATATTAATACAAATACCTTGGGTGGACGGATTAATGTGCCTCGAATTCTAGGGCTGTCACTAACCTAGAGGGATATTTAATCACGTGCTTCAAGTGTATATATCGATATTTGTTCTAAGGTGTCCCAATCAAGTTTTGGCTTCACCGCTAAGTCCTTCGCCACACCCTAATCTTAATTTCTATATTTCCAGATTTGAATAATAGAGTTCGGTCGCTTCAATATTCAAACCCCAAGGTATTTGCAATCACAATTTATACTATCCTATATGATCCTAATCTACTTTTAATCAAGAAGACTTAAGCGGGACGCTACAAGTCAAACACAACAAGTTGCACTATCCTATATGATCCTAATCTACTTTGGGTTTAAATGATCAAAGCGGGACGCTACAAGTCAAGTCGTAAATCATGGAACATCACAAATAATAAATCACAGAAATTAACATCAAATCAAACAATCATAATAAAAACTAAAATCCGAGTAAAATAGAATTAAACAAGTTCATGCTACATGACCTAAACCCCTAGAAAGAGAACTACTCTCTCTTGGAGAGATCCATAACAAAGATTGGCAAAAACAATAAGAAATAAGATAAAGAAATGATTACACCCTTTCTTAGATCTAAAACCTCGATCTTGCCGACTCCTTGCTTGAATCTTCTCCTTCCTCTTCCTTGAAAAGCTTCGAGAATTTCTGCAGGATCTCTCTCTCTCAATATGTGGAAAATGGATATAATAATGGATATGTACAATAATGGATGATGGATCATGTGGCCTCCTTAGCCTTATATAACATTTTTTGAACTTGGAGATCAAGTTGTTTTATTTTTGGCGCCCACTAAGCCTACTAACTTCTATATTTCTAATTCTGTGATTATGAACTTGGAGACCAAGTTATTCTAATTTTGGCACCCACTAAGCCCACTAACTTTCCATATTTAGCAGTTTTTCAGGCTGATGCGGCCATTGATGCGGCTGTACAGAATTATACATTCCGAATTTGGATATTTTTCCTTCATGAAAGTTGTAGATCTCTTTGTCCTGGTTCTGTCAAGCTTTGAATCACCCAAATCGGAGTTCGTATGACAAAGATATGGCCAAAATACGAACTATGTGTCGCTGAGTGCGGATCGAGTGCGGCCCGAGTGCGTCCGCATTACTCTCGGACTTTTCTGTTCTTCTTTGGCTCAGGAGTGGAAATTTCTCTAAGTAGAAAATGCGGGTCCCCTGCGGTCGCACTATGGTCGCATTTTCCTTCTGAGTTGCTGGATTTCTTCACCAAAATTCGGCTAAGTAGGAAATGCGTCCGCACCAATGTTTAGTGCGTCCGCATTCCCCTCGGACTTTTCCTCTGGAGCATGCTGGACCTTGGATTTTCTTCTAAGTGCTTAGTGCGGCCGCACTAAAGTTCAGTGCGTCCGCACTTTGGTCCTTTTTCTTGTTTTCCTGCGAATTTCACATAGACAAATGCAGTAACTTGATTCTAGGGGTATTTAATCCTAAGTTATACTAAAATACATGATATTTGGTGCTATTATGCGATGAAAACCTGATCGAACATATATATAAATTAAACCTATCAGTTTGCTAGCTCAAGAGCGCTCTGTTTCTCTCTCTCTCTCTCTATTTCACGCAAACGACACGGACAAGAAAACCGTGAAGCGCCATGAGATCACGCTCTTTTCTTCTAGGAGGAGCACTTGCGCTTGTGTGTCTACTGCTTTACATGTCATCAGACCTGCCAGAGAGCTCGAGAAAACAAAAGGAGAGCTTGAGAGAAGCTAATAGAAAGATAGCCTCTAGTCAGCATGCTTTGTTCATTGATAGAAGTAGAACTAAGGAGCAGTTTAGTGATGGCATCAATGGTGAGATTGATGAAAGGTAAAAGGAGATTGTTCCGATCAAATCGAGAAAGTATACAACTACGGGAATTCAGATCCAGTGCAGTAACCCAATTTTTGAGTTTTGATCCAAACCGTCCAAGGTGCTCTAACACGAATCTTAAAGAACCTGGACCCCACAACTAATACTGGCCCCCTGCGCTACCACTGAATAGGCACCGTACACGTCTAAACTCAAAAATTGAGTTACTTTAGGGGATCCGGACTCCAACTACGGAGGGCTTCAAAAGGGAGCGAAAAGGATTTGATAAGAAGATAATAGAGATTGCAACTGTTCATGAGGTACGTACACTCTCTCTCTCCCTCTTAATTGGTAAAGTCTTGCAATTTTCTCTATTGAGAGTGTAAAATTGCTTCAGATGTCACAGTGGCTGGAATTAAAATCACTTAATTTTGGAAATTATTTTAATTTTTGTTAGCCGAAGCAGCAAATTTGTATAATTCTGAGTTATACTTCGCATTTTCAAACTCACATTTAAGCTTAAAATAAATTGGTTTTAAAAATTTGCTCAATCGGATTCTCGGAATGTATAATTTTAAATTTGGAAGTACGTGCTTAGAACGACACTGTGATAGGAATCGGTTAGTCTCTGTCAACGGGGACCACCAAAAAGTGAAGATTTTCTAACATGGTCCTCCCAATTATTAAGCATAAACAATGTACGATAGAAATCTGTTTGTCTGTTAATGGGGACCACCAGAAAGAGAAGAGTTTCTAAAATGGTCCTCCAAATTATTAAGATTAAGCAATGTATAATACAAATCTGTTTCTCTGTTTCGGAAAGCCAACCGAAATGATTCCTTTCCTATTAGGAGAATATCGGTGTGATTTGGCGCGGTGTGGGGATAAAAGACACGCACAACCACTGCGCAAATACCCCCGGTCGACTATCTTCGAAGGCTTCAGCTAGTTGGAGTAATAACAATAAAACCCACCACAAAGTGAAAACGATGAAAAATGAACATATTAAAATTTAATTTATAAATTTTTTTTACCGCTTAATTTTGTACTAAATTAATTCGAAAATTTATAAATCTGACATGTTAATGCATCACTAATTAATTAAATAGGTTTTAACTAGGGTGCAAACGGATCGGATACGAATTGGATAGTGGTAAAACCATATCCGTATCCGTTTTTATTTTTCGGATACGGATCGGATTTCGAATATTCGTAGATATATACATAAATATTATCATAATATATATTAAAATATATGATATATATACTACTATTCGGATACAAATAATTAAAATTCAAAACTATATATATATCCATATCCGCACAAATATTCGGATATCGGATATCCATATCTAATTTTCGGATACGGATACGGATCCGGATACAATCGAATATTATATGATCCATTTGCACCCCTTGTTTTAACTGTTGGGATTTGTCATTTGAAATTATTTTGAGCTCGTCAAAGAAATAGTAAGCTTTAAGAATACCGTAATTCTACTCTAACTGTGATAACAATATAGACACAGAAGAAATAAGGTTCTTTTAAACTCACTAAATATTTAGTGACCTTAACTCCAAAATCTATTTAACTAATTTTAAATTATGAATTCAAAACATTGAAACTAATTTACTTTACAAATAATGCGTTTATATCTAAAATTTATCAATTTTTAATTAATTTAGTATAAAGTCAAGTGGTCAAAAAGACAAAAAACTAATGTATCAAAAATATTTTATAATTCTTTTTTTTGTACCAGTTGAATTTATACTATTAACTCAAAAATTTATAATTTTATATATAAACGTATCATTTGCAAAGTATATTCGTTTTAACAGTTTAAATTTGTCATTTAAAACCAATATGATAGATTTTGAAATTAAGCTCATCAAGTCTCTTGGTAAGATTTGATGAGCTCCAAGAACACTCTTTCATATCCCGATTTTTTTTAATATCCCTTCAAAAATACAAAATTACAAAGTTGACCCCAGTTTTTTTATTTTTTAAAATGTCCCGACTCTCAGAAATTTTGACAGTCCATTTCTTTTTCAGAACCGCTAGAAATCCCGGCGAATCTGAAAAGAAATGAACCGTCACGAATTATGGCGGTCGGGGCATTTTTAAAAATAAAAAAACCGGGGGCAACTTTGTAATTTTTGTATTTTTGGAGGGACATTAAAAAATCGGTATACTTTCTCGACTTGAGAGTAGGTCCGATGGGCATCGGACCTACCTCTGTTCTATGGGTTTAATCACCATCGATTTTCTTTTAGATTCGTGCGAAATGCTTTAAACCCCGTGTGTGTATGTTTCAAGTTTCGTGCGCACAAATTACTCCGCTCTCTTACGGTAGATCTGCCCATCGGAACCAAACTAGGTCCGATGGGCATGGGACCTACACTTATCTCTACTTTCTCTGAGTTACGATGATTTTAATTAAAATTTTATATATATTTTTTTTTTATGTTTTCTTAAAGGAATCCCGTTGAACTTCAGATGCCGTCGCCGATGGTCTAACATAAAGTTCGTACAAGATGATTTTTTATTAATTAATTACTCGTATAATGTAATGTACCTCATGTGTCATAGTCTTAGCGGAACAACCAACATTTTTATTAATATCCAAAGTTTAATACAAATTATTAATTATACCCAGACTCGGACCAATTATCGAAATATACCCAAGTCGGCCATTTTCTGGCCGGCTATGTATCTTTTTTTTTTCCCCCGTTTTTTAGAGAGAGACACTATGAAGATCAAAGTATTGAAATTTAACACTGAAAATTTGAAAGTTTTTGTTTAAATTATTTGGTATATTACTTCTTTTGATATATAATTAGAATATTTATACTAAAATATGCTATATTAATTGAAATTATATTGAATAACAATATATTATGTTAAATTACGCTAAATTACATTACATTACTTTACAATACGCTATATTAATTGAAATACGCTATATTGTGCTACTATTTTTTATGTTGTGCTACTATTTTAATGTTG